>JAEIFV010000338.1:0-320298 GCA_018904265.1 Lordiphosa collinella
GATGTTCCTCTTGTACAGCGGTCGCGCACACAAGCCGCTGAGCCACACGGCCACATTCATTAATTTTAGATAAAGGACGACTGATAAACAATTGGACGTCATCTGCATACATATGGACATTACATTTGGATAGGGTACTTGGGAGGTCATTCACATACACAGAAAACAAAAATGGACCTAAAACTGAGCCTTGAGGAACACCACGAGTAAAAGATAACAACGACGATACACTGAGGGAGGAAACGACAGCTTGGCTCCTGTTAGTTAAGTAAGATCTAATTAATATTGTTGCAGTTTTTGAGAAACCAAACAATTTGCTTAACTTAGTGCATAATATATTATGATTGGCAGTGTCAAATGCTTTGCTGTAATCAAGCAGTGTCGAATGTCTTCCGAAATTTTCAGAAGTGCAGTGATACAGCTTCGATTTTTCGTGAATCCTGACTGGTTCTGGCTTAAGTAGTTGTGCGAGACAAGGTAATTATTTATTTGGCGAACTGCAAGGGACTCGAAAACTTTCGATAAGTTTGGCAGGATAGATATAGGCCTATATTAATTTTTTGTTTAGGAACTGGAATTATTTTCGCTACTTTCCACATTTCAGGAAACGTTGATGTAGTGAAGACTGTATTTATTACATAAGTAACGTGTTTAAGAATTTTGGGCAGGATAATTTTTATAAGTTTGGGGATTATGTCGTCAAGGCTTGTCGCATTAGATTTTATCTTAAGTATAGCTTGAAGGACATCACATTGTCAATGAACAAACTGTTGATTTAGTTTATTAACATCCGTATCACATTTATTTGAAGCTTGTTGTTCTCCAATGCACAACACTTGTATCTCTTTCCACGATTGGCTATTCGTAAATGCACTATTAAATTTACACATATATTGGCTTTTAGCAGAAAAGATCAATTTGTTGACAATCGTTCTTGAACTCTTTAAATTCGCATATAGAAAGTCAGTCTTGTACCTCTTCCATTTTTTGTACGCTTGATCACGGCTCGCTTAATTTCAGCACTGAAACAAGGGTTTCCCCTTGGCCTTATAATTTTACTTTTGAGGGGTACAAACGTTTTAAATAGGTGGGTAATGTTAGTGCTTAACTTGCGCGTCCACATTGGGGAGAAGAATCAAACTGTCCCAGTCACATTTATTGTATTCAAGTCCTAATAGGCCGTAGTCAATGTTCTTAAAATCCCTATATCTAATTTGATTGTCGGTATAGTAAAGAGTAATATTATAAGAAATATGGGGTCATGTTTTGAAAAAGCAAGTACGGAAATTTGATCAAACAAAAGAGCATTGTTCTGCTGGTTCACGAAAAACACATCCAAGAGAGTATTACAATTTCCTGAGTAATGTGTCGGTGTACTAAAATTAATAAGATGCAAGTCCAAAACTTCCAAGTCAAGTGCTTTTCTTTTAGGACATCACTATTTAAGTCTCCAGTAATTATGATATCGTTATATTGCACAGAAGACTAGAAATAAGCAATACTAAATCAGAATATTCAACATTTCATTTGGGCGATATATACAGCCAATTAAAACTTTTGCCTCATTCTTGGTGCCGCAAATCTCTAGAAAAATATATTCTATTGCACTGCCAACGTCCTACTTGCATATAAATTTAGTTTTTAATTTGTTTTTTTTTTTTTTACAAATATTGCCACACCCCCGGCATGACCTTGACGATGAGAAGGAAACATAGAACACCCTTCACATGAAACTAAAACATCACACATATCAGAGACAAACCGACACAAACGTTTCAGACACACATATTACATCTACATGGGAACCAACAAATAAATATCTAAACTCGTCCATTTTTTTAGTCAAACTTTGAGCATTAATATGACACTCTTTTAAGCCTTTCTGTTGGTTGCTTAGTATCCTAATTAGAGCATGACTGTTAGCCTGCGTATTAGTTAAAATATTTTGCATTTATAGTACAAATTAAAACCTAGAATTAGATGCGCACCTAACATATAAGACAAATTCAATATTAAACACACCAACAATTTATAACTACGCTTGGACAAACAAAAATTTTTAAGAGAAATATACTTAAGTCTAAAGAGAAGATTCATAAAAAGAGCAACGCAATCATCACTCTGTGCGAAATGAATTATTACTGTTATCCGCTCCATCCAGAACAACAGTCGGTGAAGGGGTTGAGTGAATGTTAGCAATGCCAATGCATATACCTTCATATACCCTAAAAAAGCGGAGCTTAAAGCTAGTTGAAAGTTCGTGCAAGTTTGTGCACTTGGAATTCTAGCTTAAAAGCTAGTTGAAAGTTCGTGCAAATTTGTGCACTTGGAATACTCAACAATTTATTCGCCGCCTGGGTAGTATAAATAGGATTTGCAAATGGCTTGTTGGTGTGACAGCAACTAAAAGTGTACTGACGAAGGCTTTGCCATGGCGGCAGCCGAAACGGCCGTCTACACAGCCACAGCTACTGTTCATGTTCAAATGTATTCTCTGTTGAATTTTCTGGTTGATTATTGAACTATAATCATACCTCGACCTTGAGCCTGCTAACATTCACTTTGACTAAAATCAAAATAGGCCGTTAAACCAATATTCATATTATTTATTAAAATATCGCCATATTGGTTGGATCCTCTCCCGCGAGTAGTGCTTCGCGGTGACCATCACAGCAGCCTTCTGGCTCATCTGAATTCGAAAAACCAAGATGAAACCTTTAGTTTAATAATAAATCCAGTCTTTAATCGAAGCCCTTTTTTTTTTTGAAAATTTACAAAACGGTGGCAATCGAAACTTTGTACTCTGATTTTCGATAATAAGTTAAAAGTTAATTGTTTAAAAAAAATAGTAATTGTCAACAAAAATCAATATCCTTCGATTGAAGACTAGTTCTTAATGCCAAAAAGATAATATTAAAATTTCATCAATATCCACCGAATGGTTTTCGACTTATATTGGTCACCGAATGAAATAACACAGTTTTGAGAATAACGCGTTTAAAGTTTTTTAAAAGTAGATCTTGTTTAATTTTGGTGTTAAGTATCTAATTGAATGGAAAAAGTTAAATTTTGCGTAGCTCTATCTGTTGAATCCGAATATCACATTTTTTGCTGATAATTTGAACAGTTAATTGTTTATAGCTAATTGTTTAAATAATTTCTTTGAAAAATTTCATTTTTTAAAATTTATTTTTTATTTTTGTATATTTTAACAATTTTTAAAGCGAAAGTATTCTCTAAAAAATTTGGTTAAATTCAATATTCATCGAGTTATTAAACTTTGAAATATTTTTGCTAGAAAAATTTAGTCCGACTTAGCTTCAGTAATTACTAAATATCTTGAAAACTATTCATCGGATTGACTTGAAATTTTCAGAGAATATTCTTAAAACATCAGACTTAAAGAAAAGAAAAAAAAAAACAAATTGATTTTTCAAAAATTCTAAGTGCATCTACCCCCTTAAGATGCCGTCTTGTGTGATAAGTACGAAGTCCCGAGATCAACTCTCAGACAAGGAACAAAATGGTCTTAAAACATGCCCAAGCCGATCATAAAGTTCTCTCAAAATGTTTATAATGTTTCAACCACTGTTCACGATTCAAGAAAACGCGGGATTTGATTAATAAATAATAAATAATATACTAAATAAAGAACGGAATAAATAAAGAACGGAAGAGCCACTCTGGAACGAATGTTTTTCTGAGTGGCTCTTCCGTTCTTTATTTAAACTTAAGGGAGGTTCTCCATGTGCAAACATTTTTTTTTTTTTTTTTTTTTTTTTTGCAATTTTTTGTATCTTGGATATTTGAGAATATCTCCCTAAAAGGATTTTTTTTTATATAGACCTTTTAATGACGCAAGGTGACCCAATTTGCCTAGCAACTGCAAACTTTAAACGCAATCATCTCGAAACCACAATTTTCGAGCTGGCGGCCATGATATCTTCAGTTATACTGAACCGATTTTGATCAAACTAAGTGCAATCGACGCAGAATTGTAACCATTTTTTTTACACTGAAAAAGGGATCCAAAATCGATATTTAATTTTTTGGAGGTTCAGACCAGAGTGACATCTATACTGATTATAGCCCCGTTTTTAGTTTTCATATCAGACAGCCTGGAGACGAGAAATCGTGGCCGCCAGCACTATATCTTTTTTGTGAACCCCCACTTTGACGGCCGAAAACTTTTTGAACAGCCCTCATATCTAGGCAAAAAGTTTTGTTTGTTCAAGGTTTGTATCCATCACTCCGGAATATTGATTTCGTAACATAACACAAACACTTTCAAGTAGCTCATGAGCAGCAAAGCAAAGCAAAGTGTTCCTATTTATATAAAGTTTGTGACGAAATCAAAGTTCCGGAGTGCTGGATTCTGACCTTTACTTTAATCTGTTTGTAACAAACTAAAAAAAATGAGAATTGGAAAAACACTGCGTTTTCAAATGAGATTTTAAAAAAAATCAAGTAAGGCAGCTGCAGTCGAAAGCCCCGACTACAAAATACCCTGTTCCCTTGACTTCTATTGTTTTCATACACATACACACACCCACTCTTACATACACACACTCACTCGCAAACGCGGTAACTGACAATGCAAGGACCCCCCACTCTCCCACAAGCAAAATTGATTCGTATATAACTTCGGTGGTTTTGGTCCGATCTTATTGATCTTTTCAGAATAGATAGATATTGGGCCTTACATGATATATATAAAGTTTGGAAGGTCTATCTTAAAAACCTATTTTTGAAAACATATATTTAATTTTAGAATATCTCGGATTTTTGAGAAAACCCACAAAAGTTCCTTCACTGCGCAGTGTTCCTTCTCCGGAATTACCTAAAACACAGGCGCTTTTAAACCAGTTTTTGCACTGCAAAAAAACGGAATTTATTTTTAAATAACCCTTAAAGGGGGGGGGGAGGAATTTTTAAAATTTAAAACAAACTCGATTTGAATCGGGTATACACCTATCTACATGCAAAATATTTGTCACTCTAGCTCTTATAGTCTCTGAGATCGACGCGTTCATACGGACAGGGCCAAATCGACTCGGCTGTTGATGCTGATCAAGAATATATATACTTTATAGGGTCGAAAATGCTTCCTTCTAGCTGTTACATACTTTTGCACAACTTCATGATCCCCCTTTTCCCATTTTCATTTTCAATCCCCCTTTTCCCATTTTCAATGGGAACAGGGTATAAAAAGTCCAAAATCAGACTCGACATAAAGAACCCCCCTTAAACGTATTTTTAGATTTTGGGGGTATCCGACCGAGATACAGTGATCACCGCAAATTGTATTTTTTCAAAGACGTTCTGGGGCAAGCTCTGTCACCGGCTTGTTTTGCAATATTTCGACATGAAAAAATTAATAATGTACAAAAGGTTTAAATAAATTTGATCAATCCATACTTTCAAAAAAAATTCATAATTCTTGGCGCACAAGCCAAGAGATTGAGAGAGGCTCGGCTTTGGCCCTTTGGGGCTGTGTCATGCCGTTTTACAATTTTTTACATCAACGAAGGATATGAAAGCTGATGCTTTAACGAAAAATCAAAGCAGAAGCATTGTCATTTCGTCAAGTTAATGAAATTGAAATGATGAGATATTGTAGTTGGCAATGCCTACAGAATTACATTTACGTGTACGTCAGAGCACACGCTAAGTTCTAACTCAGTACTCGAGAGAGAAACATCTTAACAAATAATAAAATAAAATATCTGGTTTTTACATCTGTAAATGACTGTAACTGACACTGGGGACGTGGGAAGAGGATCTCACAGAGAAGGTCCACCGAGTACGACCATTCATCACCAAAGAAAAAGCAAAACTAACACATTGCAATACCCGGCAGACAACGGTACAAGCACGACGAAAGAGAGCAACAAATAAAAAACTGAAAAACTTACTGTTGCGCATAACAAAAACGCTTAAAATAGATAGAGACGGAGAAAATCTTTGACCGATTACAACCAAATGTGCAAAAACGAGCAGCTGATTTTTACAGCTAAGAATTTTAAATTATTGATAAGTGTTTTAACACAATTTCATTGGAGGGACCCGGAGGCAACACAACTGTTAACGTAACTGAAAAGTAATGTTTTGTGCTGTTGAACACGGAAAATTACGATGTAAAGCCGAGTTTCCAGCAACGCAAAATCAAAAAATTCCTGCCAAAGTTCATATGAAACAAATTGTGACAGGAATTTTCTGTTTACGATTTCGTTTGTTTAGTATCCTGCAACTTGACCAAAATCCACACATTGTATAGATAGCGGCGTTTCTAAGGCGAGTGTGGAACCCAAAACAGCTATTGCACAGCTCAGGAATATATTGTTGACAATTATTTTGGATGTGATGAGCGCATAGATGGAGGCAAATGGTGGTGGAGAACAAAGCAAACGCAAGATAATGTTTATATAAATATAGTACAAGATTTAATTTAATTAATAATAGCGGTTTCTGTTTTGTAATAGTTTCATTCTCCCTTATTGCTACACGTGCAGCAGATTCATTTTGCCAAGGTTCCGACCCGGCTGCTAAGCTCATGTTCTTATCTTGTATTCAAATATAACATAACAAAACTTTTATTTACCATCCTGGGTACCAAAACACCATAAACACACACCAACAACCAAAAAAAAATTAAGGGAGTCTTATTTCTTCTCGAGCCAACTGCAAGTATGTCGCATTGCTCAGCCATTGGCCCAATAATTTGGAACGAATTGTGAGACCAATGTGGCTGATGTCGAGGTGTGATGTCATCACACCCGACCACTCAATCAATAATAAACCACTAGTTTCGTCATACTGAAATTAAGTCTACAATGGTAGACCAAAGTTGGCTTAGCGTTATTTTGATAAAAGTTAATTAAATTCAGACTTGGCCATAATATTTTACTTGGGTTCCACAAACTCAAAATAAATTGCAAATTCCTGGCAAGAATTTTCCGCAGTGCTGGATACAGGCCTTAAGCACATTTATTATTAAAACACGTATAGCATCCAAATTAAATAAAAATTATATAAACACAATCCCAATACCTTCAACTTTAATGTTAATTTTGAATTCAGCTATCAAATAATAGTTTTATAATGTTTTTTAGTAATTTAGTCCACGCTATTTAATAGTGACGCGCACACTGAGAGTCGGCCGCACGTTATGTGCTCTCTTTTCGAGCTATTCTCTTAACAAACAAACATGTGAAGCTAAACAAAACATTGATAGCTAGCTGAGGAATATTTGGAGGCATAATTTAAACATCAATTTTTTTTTTGCCTATGGGACCGACCACTGAGCATTGATGGAGGTCATTAAAAAGGGTGCTTATGTTCAATAAGTTTTGTTTTTTGGTTAATTTGTATACTATTGTGTAGTCGTTGGCATAGGCAGTGAATTATGATTTTTTGTGGTAAGCTAATACTTTTTTTTTTTTTTTATTAAGTGCTATTGCAAATAGTATAACTGATAACGGCGATCCTTAAGGAATGCCGTTTTCTAAGTGGAGGGAACTGGAATAAGCCTTGTTGGCAAGGACTGTTATTTTTCTGTTGGTAAGAAAATTTTATATATAGTTGGACATTTTTGGACCCATTTTCCAGTCAGAGAGTACATCTAAGATGGAGTGTTTGCCTACCCTGTAAAAGGTTTTGGAGAATTCTAATGAGATTATAGAAAGATGGTTTCTTGCTCACAGCGAAGATGTGGTCTGATAGACTAACATAGCTAGAGTATCAGACACCGATTTCCCCTTTCTGAATCCCATTTGACGACTATGAAGTAACTTGCCGTTTGTAGTTAGCCACCAAGTCGTTTTTAGATTATTTTGTTGAGCACTTTTGAAATACAGGGGTTGAGGGATATGGGCGGTAGGAGTTGATGGATGTCTTGTCCATGTTTGGTTTGGGTATTGGTATTACCATGCCAACTTTAAATTGAAAGGGAGTGAGGATGTTGTTAAAAAGACTAAGAAGTCTTTCCAGCAGGCTTGGAGGTAGGTTCTTTAGAATCGGGTAGCTTACACGATCTCGACCCGGGGTCTTTCCTTTTAGCTGGTTTAGAGCAGCAAGTAGTTCGATCATGCTGATGTTGTTTTCGAGATTTTGTGTTAATGGAGATGGTAGGTGTTGAATAATGGGACTTGAGTTTGATTTGTGCTGAAAGAAAATTTGGGTAAAAGTTGCTGTCGAGCGACTAGATTGACCAATGTGTACAAAGTGTATTGGCAATTTCGGTCTTGTTAAGTATATTTTGTGTGAGATCATTGAGGCAATGGATATCGTGTCGAGTTTTTAAACCTCAGAAACGATTTATGCTTGAAATGGATTATTTTGGGCTTATTTTCAGCAGTGAAGGTTTGAATAGAGATTCCTTTTAGCATTAGCTTTCTTTCTCATCTAGAATGTTAGTAGTGTCAATATTGCTATTTAAATTAAGCCATGCTTTATGTTTTTGGTCTCTAAGTTGTTGGAGGCTTTGGTCCCACCATGAACCGTTTTTCTTCATCTTAGATTGATGGCATTGGGGAATGGCTTCATTTGCTCTTTGCATAGTTATTTAAGTTATGTTAGCTGTTTCTTTATTTATATTTGTGCTGTGAGGTCTTTTGTTGGATAATTTTTGAGTGAGCTCCTGAAGCAGGGTCCACTTTGCTTTGTTCAAGTTAAACCTTGGTCTTATGATGGGGTTGTTGATATTTTGTTCATCGAATAAGTCGATATGAATTGAATTGTCATCAGTACCTGAGAGAGAGCTCGTGTTCTCGTGGTACAGAGTATAGTTAATAGGGATAGGTATGATTAGTAAAGAGAAGAGATGTGTTTCTTGTTTAGGATTGTGGTTTTTTATAAGGATTTGCAACTGATTATAGTTATTGATATAACCATTTAAGTTCCATTGAAGTACTCTTAACTTTGTTAGAGCTAAGTTGTTTGTTTATGTAATATAGAGCAATTGGTTAATGGTAAGTGAAGTTGCATGATAGGTGGGTGTGAATGTGACCCTTCTCCGATGGTTTGTGATCAGCAGATAAGGGTCCCTTATTTAAGGGTTGGGTGTCCGCAGCGTCTGCGGCCCACCCGAGATAGTCTAGTACTAATCGCACCTCGAGTGGGTCGCAGACGCCGCGGACACCTTAGCCTTAGATTAGTAGGAGTTAAACGCCGTCGCTGTCACTAAGAAGATTGTTTTTGTTGTTTATCTTTGGCTTGTGATCATTTTATCTTTAGATTTTAGAGGTTTAGCGAGGGTATTTAGTTTATTAGGATAGATTCTAAGTTTGAGGTCTTCCGGTAGGGAAAAGTTGGATGCAGATGTTAAAGGAGATTCGTTCGCCGGACGAATCGGACGATGTTATGTTTCTTTGTTGGTTTTTGAGAGAGAGGCATTGCTGGGTGTGATGCTTACGGCTTCGGATGGTTTGACAGACTGGATGCTGGTTTTATGGTTGTTGCTGAATATGTAGAGTATAGGGTTGTTTCGTATGTGTGACGTGTGTAGTAAATTCTGGTAGCGGTTTTGTGGTCAACTTTATTCAGGGTTTTAATGGATGTCAGCTTCTTTTGCTTTATAAAAGCCGGGCATGATTTGTCCGGGGGGCTGTGCTTGTTATTGTTTTTGATGTCATATTTACAGTTAATGCAGAATTTCTCATTAGAGCAGGTTTCATTTTCGACAGAGCAGTTGGTGCATGATATAGGAGATTTACAGGTGGTTGTGGGGTGTCCAAGTATAAGGCAATTACGGCAGCTAAGTGGGAGGGGTATGTACGGGCGTATGTTTACTCGTTCATAACCAATCATGATTGTCTCTGGGAGTGTGAGCAATGCGAAAGTTAAAGCTCTTTTAAGATGATTTCATCGTCGATGTTGCGTAATTCATTGGAATAATTGAGAATTTTGTGTTCGCTAACTGATACGGGAAAATCGTTGAAAATTGTAAGCTTTAATAGTTTTTCGGCTTGAATTGTGTTCTTCCTTTTAATAAGCAGAGCTCCTATTCTTGTTTTCTTGCATGTTTCAACTTCTCCGTTGCATGTATAGTCTACAATTTTTATATTCTGTACCAGAGGTGCACAGAGTATATTAAGTTTGTGCAAAAGTGTCCGTCTGTCCGTATGAGCAAACAGATCTCGGAGATGGTAAGAAATAGAGGTTTGACATGAATGGGACATATGCTTCTTATACTTGTAGGCAGATAAAGTTTATTTTCAATTTTGGCCATGCCCCCTCCCGCCCCCGCAGTTTAATAAACATCATATCTCCCACAGTTCTATAGATAGAAGATTCGTTTCTTTTTAGTAATCAGGATTCTTAATCGATCCGGATGAACGTTTGTCGAGTTATAAGGAATACAAACAATTATGGGCAGCACCAGTCGCAACGGTGATGGGCAGGTACAGAGTATGTTGTAGTCGGGCTTGACCGACTTTCATTCTTGTTAAAATTAGGTATGGGGACATATTCTCGAATGTATTATTGTCTGTTCTAATTATAGCCTGGTACGGAGAACGCCAAACAGTTTGTGCGCACGAAAATGCCACTTATTACGAAAGTGGATCGTAAAACAAAATAGTGTGCTAAGACAGCCAAAAAATACCAAGAATAAGGCGTTATTGGTAATTTTTAAAGGTACGGTCACACTTCCCCGGCTTACAAACAATTTAATGAGGATTTCAAGTCGCAACAATAAAAAAATTAGTTTATGAAATGGAGATCAGTAAGGTCCAATGGCGAAGCCAGGAGACAGTTGTCCCCCTATATTACAGATAGACAGAGAGATTGTAAGATCTAATGTGATTTCACCAATAGTTCGAGTCACAGAAGTGTTCATTTAAAACTTTAAAATGAACGCCAACAGTTTTAATTGGCTCCAAAACAAAGCACCCGGTGCAGATCAATAATAAATGTTACTTATTTCCATTTTTTATTTGTTGTTATTTCATAAACGTTAGTACATATATATTATTGTGGTTTCTCTTCATCGACATTGGCCGTTGGAAGCAACAAATTTGTTGCTGCTCTTTTTGGATTTCTAGACTGGCTATGGCAACTGAATCTAAATCAGGGGCCGGCAGCATGCTATCTGGCGTGCATACGAAAATTCTCAAAGCAACGCTGCTCAAACACACATAGTATAAGCTGTACAAGCGCCGCTGCAATGCTGGTTTTCCTACGCCGCGACGCAGTCGTTGCTACTGAAATTGAGAGCAATTTTTGAGCTGCTCTCACACACACCAATGCATTGCAATGCAAAAATGTAAATGTATTTTTTGCCTCCCTCTGATCTAAATACTCAAAATATTGATGAGGCCCCAAATAATTAGCTGTTTTCTTCCTCATGAAAGCGCTTCAATCGAATTTTTATTTTTTTTTTTACATATTTTTGCTCTACAGGTCAATAAAATCCACATGCGCAGAGTAGTTGGTAACGCGAGGACGCAAGTCGCAAAACGATTTACGTCAAAAATTTTGCGAGCGGTTTTACAGTGTCATTTTTATATGAAGATTTTTGTTTGCGAGCGCTTTTTTGCGTTCTCCGTACGAGGCTTATGTTGATAAATTTGGGTTCACTGGTGATTGCTTTAAGCAGTCTATTTATATCTGGAGGCATTGATTTGTTGTTGTCGGGCAGCTACGTATTCTACGTTTTGTATCTAAACGCCTAAAAGAATGCAATAAGTTCTTAGATGGCGAAGCTCGTAAAGTTCTATAGAGATTATGATGTCGTGCTCTATTCACTACTACTGGTTATTGTTTATTAACTTAATTAGTTTAATACAAATTGGTGGCTGATCGCGGACAGCTACGATGTGCTGGCCACAGGCGGTTGTCTCCACACACTGCTACTGCCAGTAAACATACATTTAAAGCGATATTCAACTTACCTATAAATTCTATATACAGCTTGCGTGTCATGACAAGGATTCCAGCTGGCATCAAATATTATTACTCGGTTTGCTCCAGTCAAATTTATTCCCAAAGAACCAGCTCTTGTAGATATTAAAAACAGTTTAACATTACTGTTTGCGTTGAACTCATTGACAAGTCTCTCTCTTTCTTGCGAAGAAGTGGAACCATCCAAACCTAGAATATTTTAAGATTTATGTTTTACTTAAATTGTCAAAAAAGTCCTATGAAAGAACGACTATTACTACGTTTATACGCACGTCCTATTTGCAAATAACAATTTTGTATGTGACAAATAATTGCGTATAAACAGAGAGTTCATTTCTTATTTGCAAATAGCTAGGTCTCGAAAACAATTACTGATTAGTAGACTTATTTGCAAATAAGATTCAAGGGGTTGCTATGTAAAAAATATCTTTTACAACGCGTGAAACAAAAACAAATTTTTACAAAGAAAACTTTAGTTCATTTCAATTGTTGTCATTTTCTGAAATTCAAAAAGGCAACTACATTTTTTAGAAATATGGTAGAAGAGACTTCAGTGTTCGGCTTATTAAAACCATTTTTCGATAGTGGGTGTTCCTTGCCAACAAAAAGGTTTGTGCAATCTGCATTTTTATACGGCACAAGATGCACAAAACGCTCGGTCAAGGAAAGTGCGATCGTAGTGGCTTGCCCATTGGAAACAGCATGGGAGAAAGCCCAAATTCCTATAAGACCCATTCAGCATACCTATACCAGGAAAATGTTCATTTTAAAAAGAATTGTCATAAAACGAATGAGCTATTCAGAAGGAGGGAACAAATCTTTGAGGGTTGCTTAAGCGAAATATTTGATGTTACCCATGCCATTCATTTCCAAAAATAGTCTCAAATTTTTCAATCGACTGGAGATTTCATACGAATTTCTTAAAAATGATCCACGGTCCTGGTTAGAAGACGAGGCCTATTTGAATGGGCAGAAAATAATATCTTCCTTACATGTTTTTAATGATGTTGCCGAGCGAGCTGAAAAATTCGTTGAGGACTATAGCGGCAAGATCACAAAAACTAAGGATAATGAACAATCGGTGTTGCAATGCACTGAAACTCATCGAAAATTGAATCCAAACTGTCTTAAAAACCTTGACAAAAGATTGATTTAAAAATGCGCATCTGGGAGATAAGAAGCTTTTTTTTTCAAATTGCAAGGGAGTCAGGGGGATGTCAAATCTTGAAGAAAATCTTTGTTTTTGATTTCCGGCTAAATAAACACGGCTGTTAATGCTTTTCAAGAATATACATATAGTTAGGGCCTTCGACAGGGAGGAGAGCCGTTTCCCCCGGGCCTGGAATTCTGAAAGGAACCCGGAGCCTGGATTTTTGGCGAAAACTTTAATAATGTATGTACAACATGAGAAGAAATGGGGGGCCGTGAGTTGTACACCCCGGGCCCGAACTACCCTTCCGCCAGGCCTGCATATAGTACTTTATGTGGTCGGAGATGCTTCCTTCTAAGCCTTACAAATGACTTGATAATATATAGCATCTTCAAGTTTATAAAAAGGGTTGGATCGGCTTATATTGCAAATATAAACAAAATCCAAACAAACATAGTTTTCTCTTATTATTTTTAAAATTCAAACTGAATTTAAATCAAATCAACGCCGACTATTTATAAATGAAAAAAACTGTGAAAATAAGCAACACTGCGCATGAGTGATTCACAAAAACTTTAGATCCTCGGCGCGCCACTTAAAACTCATTTTTTTCTACTTTTGTTTTTTGTTACGTCTATTATACACCAAAGCGCATCAGACAGGGGGGTGAGACTATGACCCTTAAAATTTCATATTCAGATGGTCCACTCTAATGGGCATCTTTACAGAATGGTAACCGAGACCAAAAAAAAATGTTTCTAATCAAATGAGTTTTTATAGTCTGTACTAGTAAGCTGCACGAGAAATTCTGGCTTCGTATGATTACAGGTAAATAGTAATCATTTTTGAGTTCACTGATGCGTGTATGATAATATATGATAAATAATGGTTTTATGATTTCGATAATTTTCGAAGCTCGTGAGTATTATCCGAGTAATACCAGTGGCATCGTCTTAAAAATATTAAAAATATTTTCCCAAAAGGATATATAAAAATTCGAATAGTTTAGGATATATAGCCCTTTTAGTGACCCCATGGTTTATTCACAATGAGTATTTCCACAACGATCTCAGCATCCCATTAGTCGAAACTTAAATAGAGCAACTTAAACGAAAATATTCTGAGAAGCTCCTTACCCACCGAAACCAACTTGCAAAATCTCTATCCATGCTAGCAATGCATTCTCGACTCCGAAGAAATGACCTACCAACCCAGAGACTGATTTGAAGGGCCGCAAAACACAAACTACCTCCAGAAGATCCAATAAATACCAAACAAGCATAAAAAAACAAGTAAGGGAGCTGTAGTCGAGTGCTCCGACTACGAAATACCCAAGGGAAAACCCTTGATTTCGTATGTTTTCCTTTACATACACATACTCACACACACTCACACATACACACTAACGAATGCGCGAATGCGGCAGCGCGCGATTACTGACAATGCAAGACCCCTCTCTCTCCCACAAGCAAAATTGATTCGTATATCACTTCGGTGTTTCTTGTCCGACCTTATCGATCATTTCAGAATGGATAGATATTGGACCTTACATGATATATATAAAGTCTCGAGGGTCTAACTTAAAAAATAATGGTTTTGACAGTTTTTTGCACTTAAAGGGGGCAGGGGGAGGAATTTTCCAGATCTGAAACAAACTCGATTTGAATCTGGTATACACCTACCTACATGCAAAAATTTGTGGCTCTATCTCTTATAGTCTCTGAGATCGACGCGTTCATACGGACAGACGGACGGACAGACGGAGGGGCAGACGGACGGACGGACAGACGGACATGGCTAAATCGACTCGGCTGTTAATGCTAGGGTTGCAAATGCTTTCTTCTACCTATTACATACTTTTGCACTACTTCATGTTACCTCTTTTCCCATTTTTAATGGGAACAGGGTTTAAAAAGGGACCGAAGGTGACCCAATTTTCCTAGCAACTGCAAGTTTTAAACTCGTTTTTCTCAAAACCACGTTTTTTAAACATGTTTACAAGTGACTCAAGTTTTTCTGGACCGATTTTGATGAAATAAGCGCCAAACGACGCAGAATTAACCTCGATCATCCGAAAACTGGACTACAAAAGTAAATTGAAAAAACGATTTTTCAATTTCAATTGGCTGCCATTTTAAACAATTTATGGAAGTTGACACGATAAAGGCATTCATGTTAACTAATTTCCCGTTCTTTTTTTATACCCTGTTCCCATTAAAAATGGGAAAAGGGGGATCATAAAGTTGTGCAAAAGTATCTTACAGGTAGAAGGAAACATTTGCGACCCTTTAAAGTATATATATTCTTGATCAGCATCAACAGCCGAGTCGATTTAACCATGTCCGTCTGTCTGTAGTACGCGTCGATCTCAGAGACTATAAGAGACAGAGCCACAAATTTGCATGTAGGTAGGTGTATACCATACGATTGTCGAGTTTGTTTCAGATTTGGAAAATTTCCCCCCTCCCCCATTTAAGCGAAAAGACTGTCAGAGCCACAATTTTTAGATTAGACCTTTGAGACTGTGTATATATCAAGTGATCAAGTATTCTGAAAAGCACAATAAGATCGGACAAAAAACTCCAACGTTATATACGAATCAATTTTCCTTGCTGGAGAGAGGGGGGTCTAGCATTGTCAGTTACCGCTTGCGCACGTGCGTTTGTGTGTATGTTGGAGTGTGTGTGTATGTGTGTTTATGTAAATGAAAACACACGAAATCAAGGGAACGGGGTATTTTGGAGTCGGGGCACTCGACTTCAGCTCCCCTACTTGTTTTTTTAGCTCCAGTATAATCCCGCAATCGTGTGAGCATTGGTCACAGTGGCGTAACAATAGGGTGGCAGGGCTTGCAAAGTCGAGTGAACAGTGCTCCAAAAATGGAGAATTCCTGTGACTATAGCTAGTGCTGAACGATAATTTTCAACTAAAATTGGTAAAAACCTATTTAAACAAGTAAGGGAGCTGTAGTCGAGTGCCCCAACTACAAAATACCCTGTTCCCTTGACTTCTCACACATACACACTCTTACATACGCACACAAGCTCGCACAAACGCGGTAACTGACCACAAGCAAATTTGATTCGTATATAACTTGGGTGTTTTTTGTCCGATCTTATTGATCTTTTCAGAATAGATAGATATTGGGCCTTACATGATATATATAAAGTCTCGATGGTCTAACTTAAAAATGGTTTCTCAGACAGACTTTTGCGCTTAAAGGGGGGAGGGGAAGGAATTTTCCAAATCTGAAACAAACTCGATTTGAATCTGGTATACACCTACCTACATGGCTCTATCTCTTATACAGGCCTGTTCCGGTTTTCACTTTCACTAAATTTGCTCGAATTCGATTTGGCTACCTGTTCCGGTCTTCACAATTCGATAGATTTACTCGATTTGAATTCACATTGCTTAGAGCCGATGAATTCAAAAGTAAATGCGATTTTTTACATAAAAGCGTCAAAATAATGGCTTAAAGTTAATTTTGTACCATTGTTTAGTGTATTTTGATACTTCTTGCAATCTTACATTCCCTTAAACATTGTTTAAAATAAACAAATTAATAATTTTTATGAATAGCTTCAATTTTGCAATGTGCCAACCAAATCGAATTCACATATTTTGTAAAAGCTGTTCTGGTTTTCATTTTTTTTGGAAACGCTGGGAACATGTTCATAAAATGCCAATAAAAATAGAGACGACATTTTGAACACCTATATACAACTACTATCAACTATTTTGAGTGATTATTTATTGAATAGTTTGGCTTCACGAGCTATTTAAGGTGAAAGTTTAGTCAACGGAAACAATTTGGAAATGAAACACTCGAAATGCAAATCGTTCGAATACTAGAACAGCTAAAACAAAATCGTTCGATTTGGTTTTCATTTGAAATCGAAGAAATATGTGAAAACCGGAACAGGCCTGATAGTCTCTGAGATCGACGCGTTCATACGGACAGACGGACATGGTTAAATCGACTCTGCTGTTGATGCTGATCAAGAATTTTCAATGGGAACAGGGTATAAAAATAGATGCCGAAATGTTTGGGAAGTATGCCACCGAAACGTCCATTCTTTTAAAGGAACGATATCCAAGCAAATGGCTAACACCTACTGTTCATAAGGTTCTTGATCATGGACGAGATATAATCGAATATCAATCTATTCCTACTGGGGAATTATCGCAAGATGCGCAAGAATCGAAGAACAAGGAATATAAGAGTTATAGGTACTCGAACACTTGCAAGTATTTTCGAAGACGATAAAACGGAGATCTGTTCAACATGTTATTAGCATCATCGGATCCCAAAATATCATCATGTGTGAGATGTGAGACATTTGAGAGCCATTCTGGACTTAAAAACAATGTATTCAGCTGAAATGGTTGCCCTTTTTGAAAATATTAAAAATTGCTTCGATAAAAATTAAAATATGGGCAATTCTACGATGTCGAATGCGACATTTGTACGCAGTCAAACAGAAAGAAACTATGTCTTTTTGGTATTTTTGGCGTGCGAGTGACATGTCGAAGAGTTTTTGGCGCCTCTCCCGTTGCCGTATGCGATTATATTTGCGATTTTCCTCAATTATTTTTTCATTACCTTCAGCCAGTGTGCGAGCATTCCGCATTCTCTCCTTGTTTTTAAGTTTATAATTTTGTAATTTTGTTTCATCTTTCTTTATATTTTCCCTCCACCGTTTGCAGTTGGATTTGTTTTTTTCGTTTCCTGCATTCATCTACATTAAAAGTAGTATATAAAAAACAAAATTTAAAAAAAAAACATAAAAACGATTTAAAAAATTTTGTCTTACCATGTCGCACGCGACAAACTTTAAAAAAGTTTCAAACTTGAAGCGCTGCTTATATTAAACCAAATATTTTTTTATTTATTTTAGTGCCAAAATATACGTTTGGACACGATATTTGATGCTCATTGCACAAAAACCTTGGATGCACTGATAACAAGTATTCCTTTTCACTGTCGCACGCGACATTGGTAAAAACGAATAAGTTGATAAGAAATTCACCGTTATTAGCAATCGCATCGTTTCTTTTACATATTTTTTATATTCTTTGAATATAAATCGAGATTTAGAAGAGCGAATATCAATGCATAATGACTCTCTTTAAGAAAATGAATCAAAACAGAACGTGCATTACAAAAGCTCAAAGCAGAACTTTCGCACTTGGTCTTCTTTGCATTGAAATATTTCAAAATGTGTTATGAGTAAACATAAAATTGGCTTATATTAGTTAGATTTAATAGATTCCCTACACAAATATGCGAAAAAAACATACTTTTATGAACTTTGATTTTTTTGGCTGAGGTTGACCTTTCTGGAGAATTGCCCATATATCATTCAAAGCATTTATATCCATATTGAATTTAGTTGGCGGAGTAATGGGGCGTGGCTTGGCCATTCAAAATAACTTCTTTATAAGTATATTAATGGTTAGCATTTTATAACTTAAAAACAAAAGTTATTGAGCATCTAATCTACAAGCTGACCTCGAAGACTCGATTTATTAGCATGAGTTGTCATGAAAAATGGCTAATATCTCCAATCGGGCACAATTGTAGCAATGGTTTTTTTTTAAATTTGTTTCTTGATTATTATCTAACTTTTTGTGATTTGATTTTTGCAACGAGTTTTTGGAAAACGAGCCACTGTGCGTCGTTTGGGTATGTACGTATGCGGTGCTACTTCAGTCCATCTTTCCATAATATTGTTTAAGGCTAGTGATGTTAGGATATTGGTAAATAGTAGAATCACGTCAAAAGATACCAATTTTTCGTCTGATTCAATGTATAAATCTATCAGTCTGTCTTTTAACTGGATAGAATTGAGAATATTGTTCTTTTCGGATGTTATGTTTTTTAAAATGTGTCCAATGTGTTTTGCAACTTAGTAGCAGGGGACAGTAGGTGATGCGGCTATGGGTCTAAGTGGTATATTTTCTTTATGGATTTTTGGTAGTCCATAAATTCGGGCAGCATTGCCACAAGAGCAGTGTAGATTTTGTTTTAATTTGTTGTCAATGTAATTATTTTTGGCTAAATCGTTGATAATCAAATTTTTCTTCCTAACAAGCTGTGGTGTCGGATCCTTGCATTGTCAGTTACCGCGTTTGCGCGTGCGTATGTTAGAGTGTGTGTATATGTGTATGAAAACACTAGAAGTCAAGGGACCAGGGCATTTTCGAGTCGAGTGCCCCGACTACAGCCCCCTTACTTGTTTAACTTTTAAACAGTGTTTTTATAAAAACTATATAAAAATTTGAACGCGCTAGGCGGGACATAGCAATTGATTTTAGACCTCTGGTTCTTGGGGAAATTTTCTTAGAATGTTTCGTAGATTATGTTTCTGCTATACGCTTGTTCGATTAAAAATTTGACCCGCCCTAATATAAATACTTTATGTGGTCGGAGTAGTATACCCTTTTTACTTTACGAGTAAAGGGTAATAAAACGGATTTTGAATTCATTTCAACTCGCATTGCGTTGAAGAGTCGCCTTGCTTTTATTTTTGTGTTTTTCATGAAATTGCGTTTTGGTCTAATATGTACACGGTTAATTCAACAAAAGTAAAAATATATTCCTCGATGGAACGCGAGTTATAATGCACTTTTGTTAAGATATTTTTGAAAATCCAAAATAGAAGAAAAAAACACTGTTTGGGCAGAAGTGCCCGACTTATTGTAGACAGGGGTCTGGGTCGGGCAGTTGTGCACAATTTGTTCAGAACAAATTGTTGTTGTGTATCCTTACACATCTGCCCAAATGCCTAGCAAAGTGAATACCCTATATATAAATGTGAAAAGCCCTTAAGGAAAGCAAACATTTTGAAAAAACATACTACTTCTCTCTATATAATAATATTAAGAGCCTAGGACGGCCCTCTTAGGAGTGAAAGATCTGCTATCTCGCAACGAACGGGGAAGACAGGTGGTGTAACTCACTAAATGTGAATGCAGTTTGATTAGGACTTGATCTTAAGTTGTAATAGCTTCGATATTATAAAGAAAAGCTAAAGCTACCCTTGCAGCTCAGATGAATTTCGAGGACGCTACCATTGAAAAAAAATAAACGTTTTCTTACTTGGACTATTTTTTCAACCTAACTTTTCTATGGTAGTGTTTTATACTGTACTAAACATTCATATCGAACACACACTGTACCCAGTGTCTGTGTACTATCAAATAGATTGTAGCATTTAGCTGCAATGTTTACGTAAGCCAAAAGTCCCAAACATAAATTCAAGTGCAAATGTAAGATGACCGCACAAGTAAACAATGGGCAGAAGAATTGCCGAGTCGACATGTCTAGCATGCGACCGACCCTTCTTAATATACGTATATAACATTCTCTTTTGCGCTCTCGTTGATATCAGCGCTGAGCATATAAGTAATACATAATGTCACAACGTCTCTGCCGGCGATTACCGGCAGCGGAGTTGTGCAGCATAGGATACGAAGACATTTGATAAATTGTATTAAACCAGTCAGTAAGCATTGATGGGAGAGTCTACAGCACTCATCGAGAACCCACACAAAAACTCGTAAAACTGGGCGCATTCAGCAGGTAAGTCCGATTTGCGATTACTGATTTACGATTTGCGATTGATTATGATTCTCTGCTGAATAACACTGATTGATAAGTTTAAAAATACATTACAACAATGAAAAATTTAGGCAAAATTTTCATTTATGGGGTAAACAGTTGGCCGTACGATCGGTTAATGGTCTCACCAATCATATCTTTTAAATGATTCCATCTCAGCAATCATGATTGTCAAATTTATCAATCGCTCTCGGCAATCACTGTATTCAGCAGGTAAAATCGGTAATCATAAATCAGTAATCGGAAATCGGATTTCTCTGCTGAATACGCCCACTTATAAATTCAATAAAGAATAACAACAAAACAACAAGGAAAAATGGCTTACTTTTATTACGTGGATTACTGTTATTAAATGGCGTCTCTAAGACCTATTACAGTAGCTATACTATATAGTCTTCCGATTTCGACCAATCTTGGCAAAATCATGAAAAAGCATACAAAATATATAAAACGACGTCTGATGACCATACCAGTTAAAACAAAAAAGTTTTTCTTACTAAAACTAGTTTTTTGAACGATCGTTCCTATGACAGCTTAATGCTATTGTCATTATCCGGACAATTTAATAATACCCTCTTGCAATGGATTAAAAATGGTTGCAAAAAAATTTTTTTATTTTTTATTTTTGCTAACTTGTGATATCTCAAAAAAACGAGCAGCAACGATTTCACTGAAATCAGTTTTATGACCTATAACACAAACACTGTTCATTAATTCCATGCGAGCCGAGAATTGACGGAGGCTTTTAAGCTGAACACAAGTGTTTTTCCAAAATTTCTCTAGCACGTCAAGTTCTTGAGAAATCAATGGTCAAAGTTGTTAAATGTGCCTAAAATGGCTTTTTTAAAAAAAAATTTTAAAAACCCATATTAAACGGCACTTAAAAATTTTGATGCATAGTGGGAAGTTTAATCTTTGGACAACAATAAACCAAGATCCTGGTTGTTGGTCATGGAACCATAAATAAATTTTACAATATATATTAACCGCACAAACAACCGTAGATAGCTGTGTCTCGGTAGGGTCTTTTTAAAATCAATCATGAATTGCTTTAAAACTAATTTATTTGAACCGAAGTGCTTGAATTCACCGCATAGCAAAATCGAAAACTAGGGACAAGTCTCAGAAACTTTCACCAAATCAACTTCGAATATTTTAGTACATTTTGAAAAGAATCTAGTACGAAAGTCCGTGATCAATTTAATGAAAATTTAATGCGTGTTTTTTTATGTCTTTAGTTTGTTTGGATCTTCTTCTTCTTCTTCTTCTTTGGCCATCACAACCGTTTTACGGTCTCGGCCGCTGCCACTAATGCCCGCCACTCGCCTCTGTCCCGAGCGACATTCCACCAGAAGGACACTCCCAGTTTCGCAATGTCTCCCTGCACCTGGTCACGCCATCTCCTCTTTGGTCGACCAGGCGGAGGAGTGCCTGCCAACTCTATCGCATGCCGATTGTACACACGCTTTGCTGGAGCGTTATCATCCATACGGGTAACATGTCCTATCCAGCGCAAACGCTGTTGTTTTATGCGCTTGACTAGGTCAGTGTCCCCATAGAGCTCATACAGTTCGCGATTCATTCGGATGCGAAATTCGCCGCCAACGTTTAGAGGTCCATAAATCCTCCGAAGAACTTTTCTCTCGAAAACGCCAATTGCCGCCTCATCCTCTTTTGTCATTGTCCATGCTTCTGCGCCGTATAGCAGGACTGGGATGATAAGCGACTTGTATAGCGCAATTTTCGTTTTCCGAGAGAGGTCTCTGCTCTTGAACTCCTTATTGAGCCCGTAATAACATCGGTTTGCAAGCGTAGTTCTTCTTCGGATTTCCAGACTGGTGTTGTTGTCGCTGGTAATCGTCGTCCCGAGGTAGACAAATTCCTTAACAACCTGGAAACTGTACTCCCCCATTGCAACAGATTGTCCAAGCGTAGACTCACTGCGCGTTGATTGAAGGTACTTCGTCTTATCCTCATTTACCGCTAAGCCCATAAGTTTTGACTGCTTCTCTATCTCTGAGAACGCCTGTTTTACCACAGATTCGCTTTTGCCGATAATATCAATATCATCGGCATATGCAAGTAGCATGTTATCTCTGGTAAAGATGGTGCCCGTTCTGTTAGCATTTGGGCACTGGCGCAGTATGTACTCCATCAGTAGATTAAAGAAGTCGCACGATAAGGTATCACCCTGCCTAAAACCTCTTTTGGTATCGAAAGGCTCGGAGCGGTCTTTACCTATTTTGACGGAGCTTTGTGTGCTTCTCAACGTCATCATGCAAAGACGAACGTACTTTGCTGGAATACCAAAGGTAGACAGGGCTTCAAAGAACTTTGACCTTATCGGCGTGTCAAAGGCGGCTTTGTAGTCAACAAAAAGGTGGTGGGTGTCGATACATCTCTCTTGGGTCTTCTCCAGGATTTGTCGCAATGTGAATATCTGGTCCGTGGTGGATTTGCCAGGTCTAAAGCCACACTGATAAGGTTCAATCAGTTCACTTATTCTCGGCTTTAAACGTTCACATAGGATGCATGATAGAACCTTATATGCGATGGGAAGGAGACTGATCCCGCGGTAATTGGCGCAAACCGCAGGGTCTCCTTTTTTAAATATTGGACAGAGTACACTTAGGTTCCAATCTTCGGGCATGCTTTCTTCGGACCATACTCTGCATAGGAGTTGGTGCATGCACCTTACCAGCTCCTCACCGCCAGCCTTGAACAATTCAGCAGGCAGCTCATCAGCGCCAGCAGATTTGTTATTTTTTAGCCTTTTTATGGCTAACAAGACTTCATTATGGTCCGGCGGATCTATCTCTATGTTATCGATTGGTGGTGTCGCTACTTCCCCAGAGGCGGCATTGTGTTCGTCATCACCTCCCAGCAGGTTAGAGAAATAGCTTCTCCATTTGTCTAGTGCCACTTCCGGATTTCTGACCAGATTTCCGTGCTCGTCCTTCAAAAGTGTGACTCTGGGCTTAAAACCTTCGGTTAGTTGCCTAATCTTTTGGTAGAATTTTCGAGTCTCACTCCTTCCGAACAGCACTTCGACTTCCTCCCTCATGCGCTTTTCCTGCTCATTTTTCTTCCTTCTGAAAAGGCGCTTCTCCTCTCTCCTTTTCTCCCGGTATCTCTCATTAACAGCCCGCGTTGCTCCCGACTGCAGAGTTCTCCTGTAGGCAGCGTCCTTCTCTGCAGTAGCGCGGCGGCACTCATCATCGTACCATGACTGTTTTCGGGAGTTTTCGGCGAATCCGAGAATCTCCTTGGCAGCTGTACTCATAGAGTGTGAAATATGCTTCCACTGTTCGTCAACACCAGGAGGGCCAGGTGGGGTTTCCCTGAGCAGCTGGGTGAGTTTTGCTGAGTAGGCTTCGGATGTCCGTTGTGATTGCAGCTTCTCAACGTTCAGCTTTCGGCGTGTATTAGACTGTGCGGCATGTGCCACACTGAGCCGTGTGCGTACTTTGGCTGCAACAAGGTAGTGATCCGAGTCAATATTGGCTCCTCGGCGCACACGTACGTCTAGAACACTCGAAGAGTGCCGTCCGTCTATCACAAAGTGATCAATCTGGTTTCGTATTGATTGACCAGGGGACTTCCAGGTCGCCTTGTGGTCGTTGCGGTGTTCAAATCTGGTGCTACTAATGACCATGTTCCGGCCCGAAGCGAAGTCTATTAGCCTCTTACCATTTCCGTTGGAATCATCGTGTAGGCTAAATCGGCCGATAGTCGGGCGATAAACTTCTTCTCTCCCGATTTTTGCGTTAAAGTCGCCTAGCACGATCTTGATGTCGTGATCGGGGCAGCGCTCATATAGGTCTTCTAGGCGCTCATAGAATTCGTCTTTTTCCGAATCGTTTGTTTGTTTGGATCACAAACTCTATAATGCAATATCAGTTTTATGCCATATATAACCGAATTGAAGAATTTAACGTTAAAGTACTTCGGCTCGTAAACTTTCATTATAAAAATTGCCAAAGTTTTTAAATTCGTTGATGAAGAATTCGGCTTGCTTTTGTTAGCCAACGAGAGTGCATAGTTTGTCCCGGTTTCATGCTGGCTAAATTTTTTGAGCAGAGACTATCAGAAACTGCTTTTGCCATTCGATACAAACACTGAACTTCAGTAGAAAGCGATTTTTCTTCAATGGGTGGACGCATATCTCCCAACGAAATGGCCTCAAAGTAGGGTACTACCTACAGAAAGATTTAATTTATTTAGTAAAAAAATAAACAAAATATATTTTTTTATCATAAGAACATTGCTTCTGAAATAAAACCTTTAGGCTCTTTTAAAAACATAGCTAGCTTACCGGCATCTGCTCGCAGGTTTCAATTTGCTTTTTTATTATCCCGCTAGCTGTGCGCGGTCCGCCTGTAGTGGACTTGTCCAACGCGCCAAACATGTGTTGTCCGCTATAATAGCAGATGTTACTCGCATGATATATTTTAAGCATTTTTTGTCGTTATGTTTAAGCTTTTATACAAAAAATTTAAGGTCTTAAAGATGGTAAGAGCTAGAGGTTCGAGATGTATGGAACTTATACTTCTTATATTTTTAGGCAGATCAAGTTTGTTGTCAAAGTTCGAAACGCCATTTTTTTAGGAGTACTTTATATGTAAAGTGGCAAGAATATTGTCGGCTACCAGATTTTAGGGAAGGACAACCGTACGCATCAAATCTGCTTTGCCTTGAGCAGTCGGTTTCAAATCTCTGAACTTTTGTTATCTAATCTAGTAGCCTAGCATTTTAAAGACACTTCACATATTAAGGCAAGCAGTTTTATTATGAAACTAGCTGAATACCCGGCGTCGCCCGGGTTCTTATGATTCTTAAGAGCGGGACTATATTCCATCTAGTGCAGGCTGCATGTCGGTATAAACATTTTGGACCGTTCGATCTTTTTCTCTATATAAACGTCTTCATGATAATCTAAAATCAAGAATATTTTGCAAATTTCGTGACTTTTTTGACCGTTTGGTAAATACTTCCTATTTACCCGTCTACAATTGCTGTCTATCAAATCCTCACAATAATCCAGTCTCAAATCAAAAATATGCAAGTTTCGAAATATTTTGGACCGTGTAATCTACAGCTTCCATTTACCAACGCCGGCATTGTAATGTAAGCAATAAGCGCTTTCATAAATACTCATAAGGTTATTTTGCAAATTTCGCGATTTTTGGACCTTAGAAACCTTCACGGGTAAGCGTTGCCCAAAGTTTTATGGCAATCGGATGAAGGGTAAAGTTTTTGAAATTTCGCGGTTCTATGACCATTTCCGGCCCACTTCTTCAATTTAGATACCTTCCCGGGCAAGCGTACAACCATTCGTCAAAGCTTCATCAAAATCGAACATTTTGCAAATTTCGCGGTTCTTGGACCATTTTCCGCCCATATCTTCTACTTGAAAACCTTTCCGGGCAAGCGTCGAACCACTACCCAAAGATTTACCGAAACCGCAAATTTTTTAATTTTCGCGGTATTTTTGACAATTTTCTGCAAATTTCTTCAACTTAGAAACCCTCCCTTCGCGGTATTTTTGACAATTTTCTGCAAATTTCTTCAACTTAGAAACCCTCCCGAGCAAGCTTTCAATTCATTCCCCAAAGATTGATTGCAATCGGATGAACGGTATAATTTTGAGAATTTCGCGCTTTTTGGACCTTAGAAACCTTCGCGGCCGAGCGTCTAACCATTGACCAAAATTTCACCGCAATTGGATGAACGCTATAGTTTTTGAATTATCGCGGTTTTTGGACTATTTCCCGCCCATTTCTTGAAATCAGAATCCTCCAAAGTTTTATAACAAACGAACATTTTGCAAATTTCGAGGTTTCTTCTACTTGGAAACCTTCATGGGCAAGCGTCGATCAATTTCTTAAAGTTTTTTCGAAAACTTAAATTTTTGCAATTTTCGCGGTTTTTGGACCGTTTTCCGCAAATTTTTTCAACTTAGAAACGTTCCGGGGCAAGCGTTCAACCATTCCCACATTTTCATTGCAATCGGATGAACTTTATAATTTTGCAAATTTCGCGGTTTTTGGGCCATTTCACAGACATGAGACATAGCCTATGACACTTTCCTGATCGACATGAACTTACTGTGAAAAATTCGTGAATATCGGTTCAGCGGTTTAGACGCCCATAAGATGAAAACGTTTATATACAAATCTCTAGGGATTTCTAGGACGCACCCGTATATAAACTTTAACTGTCGAGCTTGACGGATTTTCTTACTAGAATATTTTCAAAATTTACTAAAATATTTGAAGTTGATTTGCGCGGGCTAAGAATTCACCTTAGACCCTTGGTTTCTTGGTGAAAGTTTTCTAGAATTGTCCCTAGTTTTCGAATTTGCTATACGCTTTGAGCGAAAAAAAATCGACCCCTCTAATACAAGGTGGGCCAAAAGAAGTCACCGGGACAAAAGAATTCACCCTTTTGGAAGATGTTCTTATTTTTACAAACCTAAATGATGTTGAGGAGCAATTAATGAGTTGCCTAAATAAGCAAATTGTTTCTTATTTTCAATTAAGAACTACTACTCTATCCGTCGATCTTTCTGTCCGTATGAACGCACGATCTCAGAGACGGTAAGAGGTAGCGGTTTGATAAGTATACTTGCAGTCAGATCAAGTTTATTTTCAATTTTGGCCACGCCACCACCCACCCCCGAAATTTGGAAAGAAACGTAATTTCCCCCACAGTTTTATAGACATACTAGCTGAATACCCGGCCTAGCCCGGGGCCTTTGCATTATGAGAATGTGATTTAAGTTTCAACTGGGTGCAAATCGATATAAACATTTGCAGGCCAGTTCCGGTTTTCACATATTTCTTCGATTTCAAATGAAAATAAAATAGAAAGATTTTGTTTTAGCAGTTCTGATATTCGAACGATTTGCAATTCGAATGTTTCATTTCCAAATTATTTCCATTGACTACAAATTACCCTTAATCATTTGGTGAATCAAAACAATCCAATAAATAATCACTCAAAATAGTTGACAGTAGTTGAATATAGGATAGGTGTAATATAGGATAGGATTAATTGTTTTTTAAAAAATCATTGTTAATATCTGAGGGAATTAAAAATTGTGTTAGTAATTAATGTAATATTAATGTTAAATAATGTGTCTAGATTTAATTAAATATAAATGTTCACAAAAAAAAAATGTAATATGTGTGTATGTCTATACTGTGGACGACAAACGATCGGGTATCTGGCGACGAGCTGGGCAACCCCGGTGTAGTAGTTCGAAGCAGTATTTGACAATATACACACTACCGGCGGACGGATTGAAATCCATGCCGGTGTATACAAATCATATTTATTTTAAATAAATATAAATCTATCTATCTATCTATCTATAGGATAGGCGTTTAAAATGTCGTTTTTATTTTAAGGGCATTTTATGAACATTTTCCCAGCGATTTATAAACAAGTGAAAACCAGAACAGCTTGACCAAAATATGTGAATTCGATTTGGTTGGCACATGGCAAAATTGAAGCTATTCATAAAAATTATCAATTTTTTTATTAAAAATAATTTTTAAGGGAATGTAAAATTTCAAAAAGTATCAAAATAAACTAAACAATGGTACAAAATTAACTTTAAGCCATTATTTTGACGCTTTTATGTAAAAAATCGCATTTACTTTTGAATTCATCGGCTCTAAGCAATGTGAATTCAATCGAGTAAATCTATCGAATTGTGAAAGCCGGAACAGGTAATTTAGATTCGTCCAAACTTCTTCGAACCGAGTTTTAAGTAGAGAAATATCAAACTAATATTTCCAACCTACAAACCAAATTTCCAGTTTATAGTTTAAATAAGTTAACTTGCAGTTTTTACTGGCTCAAGGTCTTGTTATGCTATTGGCATAACTTTAAACAGAGAAACACAACACAACAATGGAGGCTTCATGTTGATCGGACGCGTTTCATGAGGGACTAAATCCTCACTCATCTTGAGCCTGAAATGTCTGTCCAAAGAGCAGCCTCTCCATGCCAGCTACTGCAAAACCCAAAAAGACAGCCTAAGCCAACCATTCCCCTTTGCAAGTGTGTGGACTTTAAATAAGTTCTAAAATTTGGTAAACGTCTAACACTCACATTACTAGCCCTCAGACCACTTTTCCAACCAAAAAGTTTATCCAGATTGTTCGAAGCCGGGAAAATGTCACACTTCATAGGACCAAGCCCACACACCAAATTTCAAAGCTCAAAGCTTAAATAACTTCTGCGATATAGCTCTGAACCACTTTTGGACTGATTCGAAAGCGGTTCTGAACCTATTTTTTTTGTGTGTCGTTGCTTAAAAGCTTACATGCTTTTGTGTTTGTTTTTAGTGTCATTAAGAAGTAGTTTATTGTAGTTTATTGGTGTATTTCCTACCACGACAAAAATTAATCTTATAAGTTACTAGCAAGTATACCAGCTTGCTTCGCTGCGCCGCCGTCAGTTAAGCTATTTTAACCGATAAGAGTATCAGATTTTCTTTTCCGACTTGGGGGTGGATTTCACAAAACGGAAAATATTTGACCGTATTTTACATACATCGGCTAAAAGCAGAGATTAACTCTTATGCCCCTTCCGCGGCTAAAAATAAAGTCTCTCCTGACATTTCCGATCTTGGTGGTGAACTTTTCAAATTTAAAGCTTACAAACACAATTTGATAAAGATCGGCCAACAAATAACATTTTCTACCAATTCTCCAACCATTCTTCAAAGTTGCATTGCATCCGGATGAACGCTATAACTTTTCAAATTTCGCAGATTGTGCACCATTTTCCGCCCATTTCTTCTGCTTAAAAACCTTCCGGGCAAGCGTCTAGCCAATCCCCAAAGTTTCACCGAGATTAACAATTTTGCAAATATTGCGGTTTTTGGACCATTTTCCACCTCCATGGCCACCTCCACGGCCACCTCCATGGTTATCTCCATGGCCACCTCAATGGCCACTTTCAGGTCCACGTCCACTTCCACGTCCAAGTCCAGTGTCAGCTCCAGGTCGAGGTCCAGGTCACGCACACAGCCAGTACAATGAAAAACGGCAGCCCGAGCTACTGTTATTTCGTTATTTCTTATACTATCCCTTCAAAACAAGTTTAAAGCCAATCGTATGAAAATAGGTTTTTGTCTGCTGAGTTTTCCGACCCTAAGGTCAAATTTTCCAACTTCAGAAAATAACATTACAAATTATATCACTTACTTACAAACCGACTTTCAAGTCAATCGGATGAAAAAAACGATTTTGCATATCGAATTTCCCGGGAATTTTCTTTGCGCGCAGATTTTTCGAAATCGGGAAAATACGTGTCCAATTATTTATCATACTTTGCTTTCAAACCGAAATTCAAGTCAATCGGACGACAAATAAAATTCTCACCATACAGACTTTTCCGACGCTTTTCCAGGAAATTTTCCAATTTCCCATCATTGAAAAAATCACATTTCAATTCATTTCACTTACTATCCTTACAAACAGAATTTCAAATCAATCCGATGAATAATAGATTTTGGCATATCGAATTTCCCGGGTATTTTCCTTGCGGGCAGATTTTCCGAAATCGGGAAAAAACGTGTCCAATTATTTCGTATACTTCGCTTACAAACCCAGTTTCAAGTCAATAGAATGAAAAAAAAAATTTCCCAATCCGACGCTTTTCCTGGAGTTTTCCGAACCCTACGGTCGAATTTTTCAGCATCGGAAAATCACATTTCAATTTATTTCATTTACAGTCTTTACAACCCGAATTTCAAGTCAATCGGATGAAAAATAAAATTTTTTCCATTCAAACTTTCCCGACGCTTTTCCGGGAATTTTCCGATCCTACGGTTGAATTTTCAAACATCGGAAAATCGCATTTCAATTTGTTTCACTTACTGTCCTTACAAACCGAATTTCAAGTAAATCGGATGAAATTAGATTTTTGCATATCGAATTTCCCGAGAATTTTCCTTGTGGACGGATTTTTCGAAATCGAAAAAATATGTGTCCAATTATTTCGCATACTATGCTTACAAACCGAATTTCAAGTCAATCGGATGACAAATGAAATTTTCCCCATTCACACTTTTCCGACGCTTTTTGGAGGAATTTCCCGACCCTACGGTCAAAATTTCCAGCATCGGAAAATCACATTTCAATTTTATTCACTTACTGTCCTTACAAACCGAATTCCTAGTCAATCGGATGAAAAATAAAAATTTACCCTTACAAACTTTCCCGACGCTTTTCCGGGAATTTTCCGATCCTACGGTTGAATTTTCAAACATCGGAAAATCGCATTTCAATTTGTTTCACTTACTGTCCTTACAAACCGAATTTCAAGTAAATCGGATGAAAATTAGATTTTTGCATATCGAATTTCCCGAGAATTTTCCTTGTGGACGGATTTTCTGAAATCGAAAAAATACGTGTCCAATTATTTCGCATACTATGCTTACAAACCAAATTTCAAGTCAATCGGATGACAAATGAAATTTTCCCCATACACACTTTTCCGACGCTTTTTGGAGGAATTTCCCGACCCTACGGTCGAATTTTCCAGCATCGGAAAATCACATTTCAATTTTATTCACTTACTGTCCTTACAAATCGAATTTCAAGTCAATCGGATGAAAAATCAAAATTTACCCTTACAAACTTTTCCGACGCTTTTCCGGGAATTTCCCGACCCCACGGTCGAATTTTCCAGCATCGGAAAATCACATTCCAATTTATTTTACTTACTGTCCTTACAAACCGAATTTCAAGTCAATCGGATGAAAAATAGATTTTTGAATATCGAATTTTCCGAGAATTTTCCTTGTGGGCGGATTTTCCGAAATCGGGAAAACACGTGTCCAATTATTTTGCTTACTATGCTTACAAACCGAATTTCAAGTCAATCGGATGAAAAATAAAATTTTGACCATACAAACTTTTCCGACGCATTTCCGGCTTTTCCGGGTGGAATTTTCCAAAACCCCGTCTTAGCACGCACTTTCACCACATAAGGAAACTCCTGTCCAAATTTCAGCCCTCTAGCTCTTACCGTTTAGGCTGTGCGACGGTCACCAGTCAGTCAGTCAGTCAGGTTAAACAGTTTTATATATATAGATTGTGCTAGTCACGACTACAACAGTTCAAGGATATTCTAAATTTAAGAAATAAAAGAGATCACATTTTAAATTAAATTAAGTTAATACATTTAAAAGTCAAAGTTAAATAATAGAAAACAGAAAATAAGAAAAAAAAAGAGTAACTAAGAATTTATCTTAAAACTATCAGGCCTGTTCCGGTTTTCACATATTTCTTCGATTTCAAATGAAAACAAAATCGAACGATTTGGTTTTAGGTGTTCTGGTATTCGAACGATTTGAAATTCGAATGTTTCATTTCCAAATTGTTTCCGTTGACTACTCTTTCACCTTAATCAGCTCGTGAAGCCAAACTAATCAATAAATAATCACTCAAAATAGTTGATAGTAGTTGAATATAGGTGTTTAAAATGTCGTTTCTATTTTTAATGGCATTTTATGAACATGTTCCCAGCGTTTCATAAAAAAGCATAGCACGTAAATAACTCTCAACCCATATTTTCGGTCTGCTCTGCTCGCGACCGCAACCGAAAAAATAAAAATCAAAAGGGCTTGGTCTTCCCTCAACCGAATGTGTGCTGCTTTTGCGGTCGCTGTTAAGCGGCTGTTGTTAAGCACTCAGGCTGGTCGGTTTAACATCAACCCCATAACAGGCCCATTTCAGTCAAGCGGTCCCGAAGTGTGACTTATTCCAAGCCCCTCACATCAAAATGTTATTGTGAAAAGGTCTCTGTCTCTGGTGCGATCAGAGAGTATCAGTGTGAGAGACTGAGAGAGCAAATGCATTTACAAAAGTTTTGTTGTTGTGTATGCATACGTATTTATGCACGAAATGCGTAAACAAAATTAAATGTGAGGCACATGTACATATGTATTTTATTTGATGAGATATGATATTAAGAGATGATCACCAATTAACATAGCTGCACATATGTTGCATTGCGATTTTTTTGTAACGCCGTCATACTTGAAAAAAAATCTAACTGTTTTGTTTGCGTCTCGACCCATTGTTTGGCACGGTTTAACTTTTAATTTACTCAAGATCAATTCGCATCAAGATGTAAACACGCACTGAGTGAGCCCACACACAAGCGCTCTCAGGCCCATACACACAAAAAAGACCTTTTCGGCAAGCGGTCGGTCCCAAAAGGTCGGCAAAAGACCAAGCCCGAAAAAGCAAAGAAAAATGTGTTTCTCTCCTCTCACGACCGAAAAAAAAAGAGAGCGCTGTTAAAGGTTGCTTCCATCCCTTTCTGTCAATGCGCCGCATGAAACCGGTTTTTTTGTGAGTGCTGCAAAGAGAGGACCGTTTGTTGCGACCTCTGTAAAAAAGTGAAAGCCGGAACAGCTTTTACAAAATATGTGAATTCGATTTGGAAGGCACATTGCAATTCATAAAAATTATTATTTTGTTTATTTAAAACAATTTTTAAGGGAATGTAAGATTGCAAAAAGTATCAATATACACTTAACAATGGTGCAAAATTAACTTTAAGCCATTATTTTGACGCTTTTATGTAAAAAATCTCATTTACTTTTGAATTCATGGGCTCTAAGCAATGTGAATTCAAATCGAGTAATTCTATCGAATTGTGAAGACCGGAACAGGTAACCAAATCGAATTCGAGCAAATTTAGTGAAAGTGAAAACCGGAACAGGCCTGTTAGTCTTTATACATAAAATGTTATGTGACCTAGCTTACTGATGCTTAGCATTGAAAGCAAATAAGAGGGATTTTTAGTACATATAGTTTTATGAAGCATTATGAGGGCCCTAAGAGTTATATACGATTTTAAGCTGAGATTAAGAAGTTTGTTTGCTTGTTCCGTTAAATGATTTCGTGGTTTTATATCATACAGGCCTGTTCCGGTTTTCACATATTTCTTCGATTTCAAATGAAAAAAAATCGAACGATTTGGTTTTAGCTGTTCTGGTATTCGAACGATTTGCAATTCGAGTGACTCAATTCCAAATTGTTTCCGTTGACTACACTTTCACCGTAATCAACTCGTGAATCAAAACAATCCAATAAATAATCGCTCAAAATAGTTGATAGTAGTTGAATAAAGGTGTTTAAAATGTCGTTTCTATTTTTAAGGGCATTTTATGAACATTTTCCCAGCGTTTCATAAACAAGTGAAAACCAGAACAACTTGAACAAAATATGTGAATTCGATTTGGATGGCACGTGGCAAAATTGAAGCTATTCAAAAAAATTATTAATTTTTTTATTAAAAATAATTTTTTAAGGGAATGTAAAATTTCAAAAAGTATCTAAATACACTAAACAATGGTACAAAATTAACTTTAAGCCATTAATTTGGGCGACATTGTCTCTCGAGGCGAGCGGTCGTGTTTATAAAGCGCTCCGAGCAACCAGGCGAAAAAACATATTAAAACGCGACATGTGTGAGTGTTTTTTGTGCCCAGTGACACAGTAGTGCTTCCTTGGCCCATTGGGCAAACATTCAAAGGCTAAAAGCGCCCAGTGCAACTGGAAACTTTAACCAAAGTTTAAGTCAACTAAACAATTTTCTGTGCGCGAAAAGTCGACAGTGGATTGTTTACGCCCACAGTGCACTTTTGGCTACAACCGTAGGCTGGAATCTAATCTCCACCACGGCTCTCAGAACGGTACTTTTGTGCGCGAGTGTGTGCTAGAAGTGCTCTCGGTCGGTAGTGCAGTGCGATCCAGAAAGCAGGCGATCGATAAAGCAGTGCTGATTGATAAGGCAGTGCCGTTGCACATATACTCGTTCCCACCAGCACCTGACAACGGCTCTGGCGACCGGCTTGGAGCGGTATAGCTCCCAACGGTAAAACGTCAGAGGGAAACTTTTGACCACCGCAGGACTCCTTAGGATATATTTAACTAAATTAAATTTTGATAAATGTCAACGCGTAATAATTCAACAAATGCTACTGGCAAAAATACCAACAACACCATGAGTCAGAGAGAACTCAATGCCCAAATGCTACAACAGCAAAACGATCGACGGCTCTCCATAACACGCAACAACGCTTACTTTTCGGTTGTGTCCCCCGACGCAACCACCACCAGCAATGCGACCGTAAGCTCTCGTACCCCTACTCCGACTTGGAGCTCCCAATGCCCCACACCGCCCCCTAAGACACCAATGACTAGTTTTCGTCAAGTTCAACAACCACTACGGTAACGCTTACCACCGCTCAATCGACAAGCTCAACAACAACAACAGCAAGTATCCAGAAACCAACGTTCCCCACTAACCTACTTTCCAAAATGTCAACTCAGCACGACCTCCCGCAAATACAGACACAACGAAATGCAACACCTACAACCCGCTCGTATGTGCAGACTGGCATCGATCGGTATGTACAAATAAATAAACGCAAATTGAGCCCGCAAAACAAAAAAAGCGGCAACACTCCAAAAATAAACAAAACAAGCGATATACCTGTGGACAAAGATCCCCTCACTGGGAATAGGTCGAAAAATGCCTAAGAGCTGAAAATAAAAGCTACTACACCTACCAACTAAAAAGTAGCAAGGGCCTACAGGTAGTAATCAAGGGCATTGAATCAAGTGTACCTGTAACGGAAGTCGCTTCTGCCTTGGAGGAAAAGGGATTCAAGGTCAAATCCGTTATAAACTTAATAAACAGCCCGGAAGACACAGCTCCTAAAAATAATGCAGTCCACCCAATTTACAAACTACCTTTCTTATTGCACCGCAGAATAACCGTAGAGGAGCCGCACAAATGCACAAATCCAGTGCAATGTACCAATTGCCAAGAATTTGGGCACACAAAAGCCTACTGCACCCTGCGATCAGTTTGTGTAGCATGCGGAGAGCTGCACAACACTGCCTCATGCCCTGCTAACAAGAAGGATCCATCTGTCAAAAAATGCAGTAACTGTGGAGTTAACCACACTGCAAATTATAGAGGTTGCCCAGTCTACAAAGATCTGAAGAGCAGGATTAATACACGCACAGAATTTGCCCGATCCAATGGAAACCTTAATCAGTTCACACCCTCGCAGTCGACCCCTGGAGTCTTCTTCACCAAAGCTACGGCAAAGGTCTGCCCCAACGACTACAACCCAAGGTGTTTCTTTTGCAAGCGCCTTGAAACTAGGAAATGATAGACCAGCACCCATATCTACGGTTTCGCAAGAAATTCGAAGTGAGCCGACACTGCCATCAAAACAAGCGAAACAACCATCAAACTATAGTAGCTTAGAAACTATGTTTCTATCGTTACATCAGACGCTAAAGGATTTTATGGTATACATATATGCAAAACGCAATGCAAGAACAAATGAGAACTCAAGGAATTCTCATTGAAATTCTCGCTTCGCAACAATCCAAGTAATGGCTCTCCTACGAGTTTCACTCTGGAATGCAAATGACATTCCCCGCCACAAAGTGGAGTTATCAAAATTTCTCCAAGACAATGAAATCGACATAATGCTTCTTGCAGAAATTCACTTGACGGACCGATACAACTTTCAATTACCTGGGTAAGCATTTTACGGCACAAATCACCCAGATGGCAAAGCCCATGGTGGGACTGGCATCCTCGTCAGAAGCCGCATAAAGCAATAACCACTATCAGGATTTTCGGAAAACTACCTACAAGCCACATCGATATGTGTAGAGTCTAAACGAGGCAATATCACTCTGTCCGCGGTTTACTGTCCCCCACGTTTCGCAATATCAGAAAATCAATTCCTAGATTTCTTTAATACACTTGGTCAACGCTTCTTGGCTGCGGGTGACTATAATTCGAAACATCCCCACTGGGGCTCCAGACTGACCAATCCCAAAGGGAAGCAACTCTACAGCGTACTCACGCGCGCATCAAACAAACTCGACTATGTATCTCCGGGAAGGAGTACATACTGGCCGGCAGATCCAAAGAAATTTCCCGATCTTATAGACTTTGCCATAACAAGAAAAGTTCCACAAAACTTGGTAACTGCAGAAGCCCTTGCTGACTTGTCGTTAGACCATTCTCCAATAATATTCACCCTTCTGGAGTGCCCTCATGTTAGAGAATATCCTCGGAGACGGACATCACACAAGACAAACTGGCTCAAATACGAAAAATATATTAGCAGTCACGTCGAGCTGAGCCCAACCATAAAAAGCGAAGAAGACATTGACAATTCAGTTCAAGCCCTCACCTCTTTCATTACTGCCGCTGCTCATCACTCAAACCCCCAAACGACAACAACAGCACCTCAGCCAGATCGAAGATTGACAAACAGTTACATTGACCGGCTGGTCTCAGAAAAGCGGCGTGCAAGAAGAGAATGGCAAAGCTTTAGATCGCCTGCCGCAAAAAACCGTCAGAGACTTGCAGAACGCGTACTTCGCAAAGCACATAGCCGTTATATCGAAAAATTATCGCCTTCAAGCACCAAATTTCCCCTATGGAGGGCACGCGCCAGCATAAAGCCACCTGCCAAGATAGACACGCCTCTAAGAGATCAGACAGGAAGATGGGCCCGCAGCGACGAAGAAAAGGCAACTGTCTTTGCACTCCACCTTAGAAATGTTTTCCAGCCAAATCCTCCAACCAATGGCTATGAACTTCCATTGGTTCCGACCGCCGCACAAACTGACCCAATCAAAGTTCATTCGCTAGAAATAAAAAACGCCATCGGAGAGCTAAATCCCACAAAAGCTCCTGGACATGACCTTACTACACCTAAAATGTGTGGATGTGGATACTTTCCAACTCAGTTGAGGAGGTCCACAATCATAATGATTCAGAAACCAGGATAAGATAAAACACAAGCGTCATCATACAGACCCATTAGTCTGCTACGTTGCCTGTCAAAACTATTTGAGAAGATCTTACTCAGTAAAATTGATGCCAATGCACAAAATATCATTCCCTCACATCAATTTGGTTTCAGAGCGAAGTATGGGACTATTTAGCAAGTCAACCGTTCAACTTCAGACATTCGGACTGCGTTTGAGCACCACGAATACTGCTCCGCAATTTTCTTAGATGTTGCCCAAGCATTTGACCGTGTTTTGTTTTTATCGTCTTTTCAAGATAAGGACAATGCTTCCCCCAAATACTCACAAAGTACTAGAAAGTTACGTCAGTAACAGAGTATTTACAGTTCGTCAAAATGAGTACACAAGTACACAGGGTAGCGTACTCGGTCCTCTCCTATATGTAATGTACACTGCCGACATACCAACAGACCACCGACTTACAATAAGTACTTTTGCGGATGATACGGCAATATTAAGCAGATCACGATGTCCAGTTAACGCAACAAGTCTGCTGGCAAGCCACCTAGCTAAAGTGGAAGAGTGGCTGGCCAACTGGCGCATAAAAATCAACGAGCAAAAATGTAAACATGTGACGTTCACACTCAACAGAAGCACCTGTCCCCAGCTATCCTTAAATGCAACCCAGATCCCGCAATCAAACGATGTTGTATACCTAGGTGTGCACCTCGATAGAAGGCTCACATGGCGCAAACACATAGAGTCGAAAAAGCTTCAAATCAAGCTAAAGGCCAATAGACTTCACTGGCTAATCAACTCGCGTTCCCCTCTTAAACTGGAATATAAAGTCCTACTGTACAAAAGCATCATAAAGCCTGTCTGGACGTAGAGCTCGCAGTTATGGGGAAATGCCAGTGCGAGCAGTGTGGACATCCTCCAAAGATCACAATCAAGAATTCTCAGAACCATCACTGGAGCGCCATGGTACATTCGCAATGAGAGTATCCACAACGACCTCAGCATCCCATTGGTCGAAACTGCAATAGAGCAACTTAAACAAAAATATTCTGAGAAGCTTCTCACCCACCCAAATCAACTTGCAAAATCTCTTTCATTGCTAGCAACGCATTCTCGACTCAGGAGAAATGACCTACCAACCCAGCGACTGACTTCAGCTCCTCCTTCGATGCCGTCTTTATCTCGTCAAGCGTAGCGTAACGTCGTCCTTTCATGGGCCTCTTCAGTTTAGGGAACAAGAAAAAGTCACAGGGGGCCAGATCTGGGGAATACGGTGGCTGCGGCATCATTAGTGTGTTGTTTTTGGCCAAAAAGTCGCGCACAAGCAACGATGTGTGAGCAGGGGCGTTATCGTGGTGCAAAAGCCAATTTTTGTTCTTCCACAAATCCGGGCGTTTCTGGCGGATTGCTTCGCGCAAATTGCGCATAACTTGCAGGTAATATTCCTTATTGACCGTTCTTCCCTGTGGCAAGAACTCATGATGCACCACGCCCCTGCAATCGAAGAAAACTGTCAGCAAAACTTTCACATTCGACCGAACTTGGCGCGCTTTTTTCGGTCTTGGTTCGTGCGGCAGCTTCCATTGAGATGATTGAGCTTTGGTTTCCACGTCATAACCATAAACCCACGATTCGTCACCAGTTATGACCCTCTGGAGCAAATTTGGGTCGTCGCAGGCAGAGTTTAACATCTCATTAGTAATGTTCATGCGATGCTGTTTTTGGTCGCAATTGAGCAATTTTGGTACGAATTTCGCGGCGACCTGTCTCATGCCCAAATCATTGATAAAAATCGAATGGCACGAGCCAATCGATATGTTTAGGTCCTCAGCAACTTCTCTAACGGTGATTCGACGATTGGCCAATACCATTTTCTCCACTCTCATTAATTTTTTCGTCTGTTGTTGAAGTGCTCGGGCGTCCGGCACGCTCTTCGTCGTTCACATCTTCTCGGCCTTCTGAGAACATTTTGTACCACCGATAAACGTTGCTTCGGTCCAAGGTAGCTTCTCCGTATGCCACAGTCAACATTCGGAATGCATCCGCGCACTTAATTTCGTTTTTCACACAAAATTTGATACAGGTTCTTTGATCCATTTTTTTGAATAGGTAAAAATCGAAGACGATCCAAAACAAGTGCAAGCAAAGCAGCTATCAACAATTAAGTGAACATTCAAAATGGCCGAGCTTGTCGGCATAAGTGAGAGACATGAGTACCAACATAACGCCACAAAAAAATCGAAATTAGAATATACGTAACCCGCGAAAATTCAAAATTCGCGATACTTTTTGAACACACCTCGTACATATGGACTTCACATTTTGACAATACACTATGAAGATCATTTATATACAAGTGGACAAGCTTTCTGAATTCGCCCCAGTCGCTGCAGCTAATGCATCTGTTGATGAAATCTTGGAGGTTGGTGATACATTTCACCACTAAAAGCTACATACATATATCAGTGGTCCAAGGACGGAACCTTGAGGCACACCGCGCCTAGTCACAAGAAAGGCTGAAAAGTCAGATGATGTTACAACCGCCTGACGACGATTACTGAGATAGGAGGAGAGAAGTTTGAGTGAGGTGTCAGAGAAATTATATAGTTTTGCCAATTTCGTACAGAGTATCTCATGGTTCACTGTATCAAACTCTTTACTGTAGTCAAGCAGGGTGAGAAAAGTGACTTGCCCATTGTCCATTTGTTTTCTAATGTCTTCAATTATTTTTAATATTGCTGTGGAACTGCTTCGACCACTACGGAACCCGGACTGATTATTATTCAGCAAGTCATTTACGGTTTTATTTGATTTGCCATGAGTTGTTCGAATGCCTTTGATAGGTAGGGGACAACAGCGATAGGTCGGTATTCATTTTTTGATTTAGGAACGGGAACAATTGTTGATGATTTTCCACATATCTGGGAAAGTTGAGTGAGTGAACGCTGTATTAAAGATATATGTAATTAGTGGTAGGATCTGAGGTAAAACTATTTTAAGGAACTTAGGGTTTGTATTATCAAGACCTTCTGCATTAGATTTTATCTTAAGAAGAGCTTCAAGAACATCACATTGATCAACACATACAAAGCTAAACCTAGAATCACAATTATTAGTAAGAGGAACAGTATTTAAGTACGGTTTACATGTTACATTAGGTACACAAACATTCACGAAACAGTTATTCAAGTTATTTACATTTACAGTTTTATCGTACATGTAAGTTAGGTTTGATTGCAGTTTTTCAAGTTGTGAATCAACTGTGTGTAAGAAGTAAGTTTCATTCCAGTCACATAAACTAAAATTAGTATTTAATGAGTCAAGATCAAGATATTTAAAGTCCCTGTAAACTATTGTGAGCTCAGTATGGTCAGTAGATAATGCTAAGTCGTATGTCATAAATATTAGGTTCATCTCTTGAAGATATCGGCGCAGAAACTTGGTCATAAAGATGAACATTTTTAGGATTATTGACCAAAAATACATCTAACAAGGTATCAGAGGTATTGGTAAAATGTGTTGCTTGGGTAGAATTAACTAGTATCATTCCTAGGGATGCCATGTTATCTGATAAGTGCTGCTCCCACAACATGTTACTGTTGAGGTCACCACTTAGAATTATGTTATTGTATTGCAAGCTTAAATCAGAAATATTCGGCATATTCGGTATTACGATGCGTTCTATACAGCCAGCCAACGAGAGTCTTTGTTAAATTATTGAGATTACTAATTTGAAGAAAAATATATTCAATTGCACTGCCGACCGGTTGCTTGCAAATTAACTTAGCCTTTAATTTTTGATTTATGTAGATTGCCACACCCCCTCCATGGCCATCACGATCTGCACGAAATAGGTCATATCCATCACAAACAACAAAGGAATCACACATACTAGACTCAAACGAAGTTTCAGATACACATACTATATCAACATTTGAGTTCACAAACATACCTAAAATCATCCATTTTCTTTGCTAAGCTTTGCGCATTTATATGGCAAATTTTAAGACCAAAAAATTTATTATTTAAACCTACTCTAACAAATTCACTCTCCAGAAGTAGAAAGCTTTTAGTGGCGAAATGTATCACCAACCTCCAAGGCTGCAGCAACCGATGCATTAGCTGTAACGACTGGGGCGAATTCAGAAAGCTTGTCCACTGTCTCGACACATATGTACGTACTCCGTTTTGTCTTTTTCACGGACATAAACGAGACCACGTCGTGAAAACACAGCTGAGAGCAACTTGAGCTTTTTTAGTCTCATCGCCTCTCGAAAGAACAAATAATTATCTTGGTTAGTTGCTATAAAAAAACCCAACAGCTAAAGATTTAGAGGCTGCTTCACCTCGCTCCGGTACGCCCCAAGGGTACACAATAATATTATTTTCTCGCGCTCATGGAAGTACGCTGCAGCTTACCTTCCAAGTCACCCACCTTGGCTTGTAAGTCATCCACAATGGTAGCCAACTCTCTAAGCTCAGACACGACCAGTGAGAATTTGTATCTCGCCGGACATGATGATAAGACTCGCTGGCAGCAATGGCAGCAGGTGTAATGGTTGTGGTGACCTTGGGTAATAGCCCCAGTCGACTTTGGCAGATTACTTTAATGAATTTACGACTTAATCCAAGTGAAATTTTAATATTTTTGGTAAAGCTTGAGTTTTGGAGTCCTTCTTCTTCTTCGATAACGATAACCTGTGAAATATTCAACTCAATATTTTCATCCTACAGGCCAAATTTTAAGTTCGTTGTTTAAATAATTTTAAGGATATGGCTCTGAACCACTTTTTAACCGTTTTTAATCGCTTTCTATCCTGTTCACAGACATGTCACATAGCCAATGACCAGGCCCGGTGGAAGGGAAGTACGGGGCTGGGGGGTACAACTCACGGGTCCGAATTTTTTCTCAGGTTTCGCCATGAATCCGGGCCCCTCTCACAAGTCCGGAACCGGCGGTATTTTCAAGCATTGATGGGTCGCCGGGGGCATGAAAGATGGATTGGCAACGGTCAGCGTGGATGGAAAAATCGGCATTTTGCGCTGGATTGCCGGCATCGACGTATTGTACACCTACGTATTATACGTATTACGTATTATACCCTTGCAAGGTATAAATCGTGTGGTTTAGATTTGAGCAACCTGTGCTGCTGCTGCTTAAACTTCAATCGCACTGGACCAAATAAGAATTTTTTCCAAACCGTCCAAATCCCAAGTGTGCAGGGTGTAGTGCAGCGGGTTGTATTAGTGCATGCAAGAGGTCGTCGTTTCGATCCCGCCTCGAGACATGGCTAGATATCGACTCAGCTGTTGATGCTGATCAAGAATATATATACTTTATAGGGTAGATGATGATTCCTCCTGGCTGTTACATACATTTACACAAACTAAATATACTTTGTGTACCTTTGGTTCAGAGTCTAGATATTTCATAAAATAGGACTTTCCGAAGATTAAAGCTTTTATGGACATTTTCATTATGTCAAACAAGACGTTCGTACACATTTAAAATGAAAAAAAGTCAAAGTAAAAAGCAATTTAAGTTGGTTTTTTACTTTATTATATAGCTCTTAGCTAGCACTTTAATTATTGCTAAAGTGAACAGCGAATGAAATCCTGTTTCAAAAATATTGGTAATATAAGAAGCGAATCGAACGTGACAAAAACTGAAGTGGTGTTCGAGCCCCTCTATATAAAGATAAAGTTTAGCGAAACCTAACACAATTCTTAAGCCCAAATATTTTTAATATCTTCTTAATGAATTGTCCTTTGAAATGTATTCTGTTTGATTTGAAAATTTCTGCTCTTTTTTTTTAAATTTTTTTCTTTGTCGATACGTGACATGTCGAATGCGACATTTTTTCCATCAAGATATTTAGGAGGTTTCTGATTGCAATCACATAGTTGGTTATGGCATCTTTTGAATCGTTTTTTTTACTCTTTGTAACATTAGAACAATTTTAGATATTAAAAGTCAATGCAATCTATAGGCCCTTTTTTATGAAAAAAACGTGCAAGAAAAACTATTAAAACGAGAAAAATGTAAGATTGGCTTACTTTAGTTTAATTAAATTTTTTCCCTGGGAAAATATGATAAAACTTAGTGTATTTAACTACTTTTAATTTTTGGGTCTCGGTATTCGCAGCGATTCCGCATGCAACTGCCTAAAATCGAGTTTTTATGTCTAAACATAAAAATTTACTGACTGATCCATTAGGGAATCAAAATAAATTTCTTAACAGTGACAGTATTACAGTAGTGAATTTAATACTTACGGAAGTATGAACTATTTCGAGTCCAAAAGTGTTGACATCCTGGCACGTAGCTGGACTTAAGAAATCCTTCAATCAAATTCAATGTCAACAAGCTTTGACTAAATAGCAAAATTCGATCTCCCAGTTGTATACTTTCTTTCATTATACAAAAGAAAATTTCCATTTTAGGCGAACTCGATATTTGTCCTGACACGTAGTTCTTCATTAGATCTACAGCCCAAGAACATGAGAACTCGTCATTCTTTTTTGACTTAATTGCTTTCTTATTCGCATCAAGATTAATACTGGTAATGTTTTTTATGCTTGATATATTATTTTCGATGGACTTATTTACAGCACAAGCAATGTCCTTTTGTTTATTCGTAGAAGATTGAATACTAGTTTCAATTGTTTTTATTTCATTCGTGTCTAAGTCAACAATTTCAGAGGATCCTGAAATGCTTTCAAAATCTCTCGTCAAGTTCGAATCAGTTTGTTTAACGACTTCAACACAGCGCGGTTTGGAAAGAATACTTGATTCAAGCCAATAGTTGCCTTTTCCTTCAGAGTTGTAACCACCAAAACCAAGTTGATCTTCTTTTTCGTCATAATAATTGGATCCGCATCTAGAAAAAATGGGTAAGAATGATAAGTAGTGAATTTAAGTTTAAGTTGCATTTAGTAAGTACAATCGTTACAACTTCATTTTAGTCACCACTAATCACAGTGGCATTTAATTCAAATTTTGACTTTTTAAAATTACGTGTTTTCTTGTTTCCATATAATTTTAAATTCTTTAGAAAGCTTAGGTAAGCTTATATATAAGCTTTTGACTTGATTTGAGCTTTTAAAGTGACCATATGTTTAACCACGTGGCTTGCTGAATACCGACAGCTATTCTTTGTTGATATTAATTTTGCTGTAAAAACGATACTTTGTACCTGTGAAGTGCTGCCCATCACCGTTGCGACCGGTGCTGCCTATAATTGATAATTTTTTTTATAACTCGACTATCGTTCATCCGACCTTTCCCACTCCTTTGGCGGATCCATAAATAATCTTAATAACTAAAGACGTCCAGAAGGTACGAACCTTCTATCTATGAAACTGTAGGAGATCTGACGTTTTTTCCAAATAGCAGGGGCGGGAGGAGGCGTGGAAAAAACAGATAAACTTGAGATGCATAAGAATAAGAAGTTTTTGTCCCATGCATGTCGAACCTCTCTCTCTTACCATCTCTGAGATCTGTGCGTTCATACGGACATGGCTAAATCGACTAGGCTGTTGACGCTGATTAAGAATACGACGTGTGTTCAAAAAGTATCGCGAATTTTGAATTTTCGCGGGTTACGCATATTCGAATTTCGATTTTTTTGTGGCGTTATGTTGGTACTCATGTCTCTCACTGATGCCGACAAGCTCGGCCATTTTGAATGTTCACCTTATTGTTGACAGCTGCTTTGCTTGCACGTGTTTTGGATCGTCTTCGATTTTTACCTATTCAAAAAAATGGATCAAAGAACCTGTATCAAATTTTGTGTGAAAAACGAAATTAAGTGCGCGGATGCATTCCGAATGTTTACTGTGGCATACGGAGAAGCTACCTTGGACCGAAGCAACGTTTATCGGTGGTACAAAATGTTCTCAGAAGGCCGAGAAGATGTGAACGACAAAGAGCGTGTCGGACGCCCGAGCACTTCAACAACAGACGAAAAAATTAATGATGTGGAGAAAATGGTATTGGCCAATCGTCGAATCACCGTTAGAGAAGTTGCTGAGGACCTCGTGCCATTCGATTTTTATCAATGATTTGGGCATGAGACGGGTCGCCGCGAAATTCGTACCAAAATTGCTCAATTGCGACCAAAAACAGCATCGCATGAACATTACTAATGAGATGTTAAACTCTGTCTGCGACGACCCAAATTTGCTCCAGAGGGTCATAACTGGTGACGAATCGTGGGTTTATGGTTATGACGTGGAAACCAAAGCTCAATCATCTCAATGGAAGCTGCCGCACGAACCAAGACCGAAAAAAGCGCGCCAAGTTCGGTCGAATGTGAAAGTTTTGCTGACAGTTTTCTTCGATTGCAGGGGCGTGGTGCATCATGAGTTCTTGCCACAGGGAAGAACGGTCAATAAGGAATATTACCTGCAAGTTATGCGCAATTTGCGCGAAGCAATCTTCCAGAAACGCCTGGATTTGTGGAAGAACAAAAATTGGCTTTTGCACCACGATAACGCCCCTGCTCACACATCGTTGCTTTTGCGCGACTTTTTGGCCAAAAACAACACACTAATGATGCCGCAGCCACCGTATTCCCCAGATCTGGCCCCCTGTGACTTTTTCTTGTTCCCTAAACTGAAGAGGCCCATGAAAGGACGACGTTACGCTACGCTTGACGAGATAAAGACGGCATCAAAGGAGGAGCTGAACAAGATAAAAAAAATGATTTTTTGAAGTGCTTCGAAGATTTGAAAAACCGTTGGCACAAGTGTATAATATCTCATGGGGATAACTTCGAAGGGGACAAAAAAAAAGATATTCATGAATAAATAAATAATTTTTGAAAAAACACAAAATTCGCGATACTTTTTGAACACAACTCGTATACACATATATGGGGCGTTCCAAGCAAAACAAGATATTTTCTGAGATGATGTCTTCGAATTGGATGAAAATTGGGCCAAATGAAGCCTATTATAAGAAAAGCTTAACCCCTTGACTTGAGCTTTATTGAAACGCTTCTGCTCTTAAAAGGGTCACGTTTTGAATTTGTAAAACATTTCATAACTCGGAAACGGTTTAAGATAGAGCTTTGGATTTTTTTTAAATGTTCAGGTTTCAAAAGCCCTTGTGAAATAATTTTCAAACATTTTTTTCCTACATTTCTTTGCCAAAAAATTGATTTCTTCAAAAAACTTAGCCTAGCAAAAAAATTTTGAAAAAAAATATATGTAAATGCCGCATCTTTTTCAAACATTTTGAGTTATTAAAATTATATGAATAACAAGAAAGAAAGTAGGTCAAGCCCGACTATAATATACTATCGATCAATAATCTTGATTTCAAAAATGTCCAGAAGATTCGAACCTTCTATCTATAAAACTGACGGCGATATGTTTTTTCTAAATTGCGGGGGCGGGAGGAGGCGTGGCAAAAATTGAAAATAAAGAAGTGAGAAGTTTTTGTCCCATACACGTCGAACCTCTATCTCTTACCATCTCTGAGATCTGTGCGTTCATACGGACAGACAAACAGACGCTGTTGATGTTGTCAAGAATATAAATACTTTATAGGGTCGGAGATGCTTACTTCCGGCTGTAACATACTTTTGCATACTTTTGTCGGTTGCTTAAAAATGAAAGAAGTTCTAGTCATTTTAGTCATGTAGTCTCAAAAAAATCAAAATGGAAAATTTGGAAAAAATTGCTAATAAATATTATATTCGGTTCTTAAATTTCCAAACATCTAGCAAAGAACTTTAATTCGGTTGACCTCCAACCATATTCAAAATATTTATTCGTTAGAGAATTCAACCAGCGACCTGTACTGGCGCCTGTAGCGTACGCAGGGGGGATCTTGGAGGTTAAACCTCACCCTGAATATACATTTTCATGCTAAATACAAAACTAAAGAAGGTTCCGTAAAGAAAAAATTTTCTAAAACGCCCCCCTTGAAAAGAACCTGCTTACGTTTTCTGTAAGCTTCAAAGCCAAAACGATCTTTTCTGGGTCCTAAATTTAATTCAATAGCTTAAAAAAGATGTTTATGCAAATTAAGAACCAAACATAATATTTATTAGGTATTTTTCCCAAATTTTCCATATTGATTTTTTTGAGATTACATGACTAAAATGGCTAGAACTTCTTCAATTTTCGAGCTACCTACATGTTCAGTCACCCAAAGTGTTTGAAATAGTGGCGGCTATTACATACATTTTTTCAAAATTTTTGAAGGATGTGTCTTTTTTGCTTGACTTAGTTTTTTGAAGAAATCTATTTTTTTGCAAAATGTAGAAAACAAATTTTTCCAAATTATTCTCAGAAGGTTTGAAAATAAAAATCCCAAAGCTCTATCTTAAACATTTTTCAAGTTGTTTCAAATTTTAAAAATTCAAAATTTCACCCTTTTAAGCGCAGAACTTCTGCAAAGGAGTTCCAATAAAGATAAAATCTTGGGGTTAAGCTTTTCTCATAATAAGCTTCATTTGGTTCATTTTTCATCCAATTCGAAGACATCTCAGAAAATATTTTTTTTTCTAATGGGGTCGAATATGCTTCCTTCTTGCTGTTACATACTTTTGCACAAACTTATTATACTCTTTGTACCGCTGGTACAGAGTATAAGAATATGTGTGTGAGCCGTCTATACAGTGTTCGGTCAAACAAATTGCTCTTAAGGTGTCTCTTTAATATTAAATCACTATGTACAATCATATGATTAGAAATATGTAATTCTCGCTCTCTTATGCACTCTCTGCAACTGTCAACCAATGTTATCTACTCATTGTTAGCCTCTTGATCTACAGCTTATGCTAATTAAAGTCAGTCATGAAATTAAGTCAACGAAGATCAGACGTGTGTTTCCTTGTCGGCAAAAAGTATTTAATTGAATAATTAAATACCGCCCAAACATGAAGTTTTATGCGTTCACAAAAAACGCTTTGTGATTCAACATTTTGGCGCCCAACGTGGGGCAGTGTTTAAACAATTTAGTAAAATATATTTATTGATATTATTGACAAAATAGTGTTCTTAACCGCCGTCATCTAAAAGCAACGGCACTCTAAGACATACACACACAAACATCTCAGATCAACAGAAATTTTACATTGTTGCTGTTGTTCGCTGGCAGAACTGATACTCATCGCTTTCGTCACTACTGCACAAGCCTGTGAGTAGCCGCATTTTTGCTAAAATTGCTGTCTCTGCCGAAGTCAGAGAACCGCCGCAACGTTTATTATCGTTGGACCTGCTGCCATCAATACTCGCCCAATTGCTATTTTTGGTATCGTTCGGGGACCGGCTAGCCGCTGCACTCATAATCGTTGAGCCCGCTGCCGTCTTCATTTCACATATTCACTCTTGGACCGGCCAGTCGCCGCACTGCAGTTGCCTTTTCGCTTATATTCGCTCACATTACACACTCACATTCGCACACACACGCATAGATGGTTTCGCACTTAGTTGAACTTGTCCATCATGGCGACTCCACTGGAAGAGTACAAACGCCAGCGGACTAACATAAAAAGAAACATCTCTCGTATCAAAACCATTGTTGACGGGCAACTGGATAAAGAGCCGAAAAAATCGGGCGCTGAACTTCAATGCCGCTTGGGAATCTTGGAGGCTTACTTTAAGCAGGCATTATCTGTGCAATCAGAGATCGAAGCACTGGAGTCCACAGACAACGGACGCTCAGAACTAAAAGACAGCTACGTGAGTATAAAACTGGCCATCAAACAACTCCTCGGCAAAGACTTAAACTGCTCAAAGTTTGACAAGTCGTTACGTCGTTGCCCACTTTCGAAGGCAACCACACAAACTACAAAACCTTTATTACGTCGTTTCTTCAATTAATAAAGAATGAAAATCTTTCAGATATTGAGAAATTTAACCATCTCCTCAATTGTTTACGGGGCTCTGCGTTGGAAGCAATACAGGCCTTTCCAGTCACATACGAAAATTATCCCAAGGCACTGGAAAAGCTGAAACTGCGTTACGACAAACCAGCACTTATCTTTGCGGAAACAATTGTTACAATTTTCAAGTTGCAACCAGCCAGCCCTTCTAATGCGCAACAATTACGTAGCTTGATTGATAATGCGTCCTCACTGTACAGCTCATTATCCTCATTGGGTTCACACGCTCAAATATCAGAAGCAATGTTGATCTACATAGTCTTGGATAAGTGCGACTAACAAACTCGAAGGAAATGGAATGAATCTTTGGACTATGCAAGCTTGCCTTCTTGGTAGGTGTACTCGAGCGGCATTGCCAGTTTCTAATTTCAAGCGGACGCATCATTGTTAAACTGCCCTTCAGACAGCCCTAGCCGTCTTGGAAACTCGTTTGATATAGCACGTCGTAGGTTTTTAAGTGTAGAACGGCGACTCTCACGCTCACCTGAAACCCGTAGCCAATACAATACCTTCATGAAGGAATACGAAGACTCAGGTCACATGTCGCTGGTGACAAACCCAAACCTGTCCGAACCTCACTACTACATACCACACCATTACGTACTAAAGCCAAGTAGTGAGACCACACAGCTTAGAGTGGTTTTTGACGCCTCCTGCCGTACAACGAATCAAACTTCGCTGAAGGACATATTGCTTGTTGGGCCGACGATCCAAGATGACCTCTTCCTGCTGCTGCTGCGCTTCAGACTAGTTCGCTATGCTTTAACCGCCGATGTGACAAAAATGTACAGGCAAGTACTATATATGTTGATATTAACGATCGCAAGTATCAGTACATTCTTTGGCGATCATTTCCTGAAGATCCATTGGCCACTTACCAACTCAACACGGTAACCTATGGAACTGCCTCAGCTCACCTCCATCACTTAGCTGATCTCATAGTGCTGACCATCCAATTGGTGCAGCGGTCATCAAAACCGCATTTTATATCGACGATTTGGTATCTGGAGCAGACGACCTACAAGAACTTCGGGTAATCAAAGAAGAGGTCACAGAGATACTGGCACTCAAATCATTCTGACTTCGTCGAAAGCAGCGCCAACAAACACTTCTGTACGAACGCAGACGGAGTAACTAGCGCTCTTGGAGTCACCTGGAACCAGCACACCGATATGCTACTTTTCGAAGAAGAACGCATCGTCAATCATCACCAAAAGAACCATCTTGTCAGTCGCATCATCCCTATTCGATCCCCTGGGGCTACTGTCGCCGCTTGTTATTGTCGCTAAAATTCTTCTTCAAGAATTGTGGCTGGCAGGGCTGCAATGGGATGAATCTGTCCCACAAGGAATACATCTAGTGCTTGGAGTCATTCAACGATGTTTCATCATTATCGGTACCTCGCTACTGCCTTCAAAGCGAATCACAATCACTTCAACTTCACTGTTTCTGCGACGCATCGATCCGAGCATATGGTTGCTGTATCTATGTGCGCACTGAGACTGCCTGAGGAAATCTGTCTGTTCACCTATTCACCGCCAAGTCTAGAGTGGCTCCCGTGAAGAAGAAGTCGTTGCCCAAGCTCGAATTATGTGGATCACACCTGCTTGCCCAGCTCTATTCCAAGGTCGAATCATTATTCATGGACAAACCGCATACAGCACACTTTTGGACGGATTCTCAAATAGTTTTACACTGGCTGTCGCAATATTCGATAACACTATCAGCATTTGTTGGGAACCGAGTGTCCGAGATCCAGGAGCTGACGTCCGCCACAACTTCTGAACTGGAGTCCTCCATATGGTTTCATGGTCCTTCATTCCTGATGCAGACTTCCACGAATTGACCTACTACCTCCCTTGGCCCACATAGACATGGAAGCGGTCAATGCGGAGCAACGAAGAAACACATTTAACGCAACCGTGAACATCAACTATGTCCTCGAAAAACTAACAAACATCAGTTCCTACAATCGCTGCCTACGCACAATAGACTGGATGTTTCGGTTCGCCCAAATTACAAAGACCAAACTAAAACTCGAAGTCATATCGTTTTCACCTGAAGAACTGCTTCATGCTTCTAGCTGCATTATCTGGAACATCCAGCAACATTCATTCGCTGAAGACTTTCGCTTAATCCGAAAATCGTTGCCAGTAAGAAGCAGTTTAAAATATCTTAATCCATTCCTCGACGAGTCATCAGGATATCCACTCATCAGAGTCGGTGGTAGACTGCAGAATGCTGACATTTCACGTTCCGAGAAGCACCCATTGCTGCTGCCCAGCAAATAGCATATCGTATGGATCTACGTTCGACACTTGCACCTTCGCAACTTCCATGATGGTCCGAAAGCTCTTGTGGCACTTATCAGTCTGGAACATTGGATTGTAAACGCCAGGGACATAGCACGTCGAATTGTTCGGTCCTGCGTCGCCTGCGTTCGCTACCGGCCCAAAATACAACAGCAACTTATGGGGTCCCTGCCGCCGGAACGACTCATGCCCAGTCAGCCATTTCAGCGGTGTGGTGTCTACTTTTATGGCCATAAACACGTATCTTCGCATAAGAGGGAAAGGTCCTATCAAATCCTATCTCGCTGTTTTCATTTGCTTGGCCTCGAAAGCAATCCACATCAAAGTGGTGTCAGAACTTTCCACCAAGGCATTTCTGGCTGCACTCAAACGGATGGTTGCCAGACGCGCGCTGCTCACAGACATTTACTGTGACAATGCCACCAACTTTGCCGGAGCCGCCAACCATCTGAGCGACCTCAAAAAGTTCCTATTTGATCAGAAAACGCAAGACGCAATTTCTTCATATTGTTTATCTGATTTCATTTCCTTTCATTTTATTCCTCCCAGGGCACCACACTTTGGCGGCCTTTGGGAAGCTGCAGTAAAAAGTGCAAAGGGTCTACTGCATCGCACTCTTACCAATTCAAGACTCACATTCGAAGAACTTTCCATAGTCGCTGCAGAGGTTGAAGCAATACTCAATTCGCGACCTCTGTTTCCAATGTCGCCTGACCCGAGTGACCTTGGGACCCTCACAGCTGGACACCTGCTGGTAGGGAAATCGTTGCAAGCGCTACCAGAGCGTACTTTCCAGACTCTCAACCTAACCAATTTAGAACGATTTGATGTGGTTACAGCTATAAAGCAACAATTTTGGCATCGCTGGTTTTCAGACTACATCAATGAGCTACGGGTCCGAACCAAATGGACTTCGCCCACTCCAAATGTCATAGTCGGAGCCATGGTTATCATCCACGATGACAATCTCCCCACAACACTGGAGGCTATGACGCATTGAATCCGTGGTGTCTGGAAAGGATGTTCATGTTCGGGTGGCTCACGTTCGAACCACTACTGGAGTCTGCTGCCGACCAGTACATAAGCTAGCACTACTTCCTGCAGCTGCTACCACACCAAATGCTGCGTTTTGTTGAAAGCAGATTCTTTCAATGCGGCCGGGATGTTCGGTCAAACAAATTGCCCCTAAGGTGTCTCTTTAATATTAAATCACTATGTACAATCATATGATTAAAAATATGTAATACTCGCTCTCTTATGCACTCTCTGCAACTGTCAACCAATGTTATCTACTCATTGTACTTTGAAATGTAATGTTAGCCTCTTGATCTACAGCTTATGTTAATTAAAATCATTCATGAAATTATGTCAACGAAGATCAGACGTGTGTTTCCTTGTCGGCAAAAAGTATTTAATTGAATAATTAAACACCGCCCAAATCTGAAGTTTTATGCGTTCACAAAAAACGCATTGTGATTCAACACATAGGTCTAAGAAACTCTCAAGAATATATTTTTTAAAACGAAAAATTGTTAATTTATTAGTGTACTAGCTGAATACCCGGCGTCGCCCGGGTTCTAATTCTAAAAAGAGCGATTATATTTAATCTAGTGCAGGCTGCATGTCGGTGTAAACATTTTGGACCGTTCGATCTTTTTCTCTATATACACGTCTTCATGATTGTTGCCGCCGAAATTAGCCAATGCACCTGCAGCGCCCACTTAGCCAGTGCAGGCCGACCCCGTTATCACTCCCTCCCTTTTATGTCATATTTGTTTATCAAAACCAACAGCGCCAGCTTGAGTGCTGGGAAGAGAGCCGTTGCTTGTGATGCTTTAAGCTCGCCTACGAGGTTAGCAACAGTCTGCCATGCGGACTTTAATTCAGTTTGGTCGCAGATACCCAAGGCAACGATTCTTTTTAAAGCTGCGCCTTCGCCTGCGCCCTGTGCCCTGCACCCCGCGCCTAAGCCTACGTCTCTCTTATTAATAAGTTAAACATAACCTGTACGCAACTGAAGTTTAATAAATGGAAAAAAGTTTAAACGTGTGTGAGAAATAGTTCTTGTGGCCTGCTGTTAAATAGTCACCCCTCTAGGGTCGGCGCCAAACTCAACAATTCTTTAAAAAGAATCGACAGCAATCCTATGAGATTGCGTAACCACTCACTTATACGTGACAAACCTAACCAAGCGGTCAACCGCCAACGACTTATATAAGTCCAAACCAACAAATCGCCATCGTTTAACACTGCGGCAGACTTTGGGTTAACCCTCTGCCACGTATACAAAGATCGTGCGTAATAATGCCAAATAAAGACATTTCTGGTGGAGTGTATCACTGCAAGAGGTGTATGCAGGAGGATAGCGATCGGATGGTGCAGTGCAACCGATGTTTTGCCTGGTATCATTTCGAGTGTGTTGGAGCCAACGATGATGGACGCGGTGATGGCTGGAGCTGCGATTGCCCAAGCGTATCTTCGGAAGTCGTCACAACTATATTGGCAACAGCACTTCAGTCTCCTCCAAGTCCCTCATATGTTTATAAGCCACAGGCGTCTTCATCACCGGCCAAACCGATGGAATCACAAGCAGAGATGGGTCTCAAATCTGGACTATGTGCGCCTCAACCGAGCACCACCAATGCAGCTGCTTCCATAACTACGACGACAACAACCACAACGATGGCCACTGGAGGTATATCATCGGTACGTAACGTGTGGAGTTCCCAATGTAGGCCATTTCAACATACGGCGCCAGGAAGGGCTCACCCTACGTACTTAACCTCAACCACACACACGCTGCCAACAACATGTGAACAATCAGAATTAAGCGCACCGCGCACGCAGCCCTGGCTCCCAACAGCTCCCCAACAGTTAAGCAGGGCTGCCAACTCGGCAGCAGATAACCTGCATATGAGGCAACCCACAAAACTGGCCATTATTTTATAGCAGTTTTCAAACAAGTACGGAAATCGCCGGCTACACCGACGCTGAGAATTTGATGCGGCTGCAAGTAAGCCTGAAAGGCAAAGCACGTGAGATGGTCCAAAGCAAACTGCTTCTGCCGGCAATGGTCCCCGAAATCATAAAGACTGCGCATGTGTTTCGGTCGACCGGAACATATTCTGCATACGCTGTTGGAGAAGACGAGGCAACTGCCTCCACCCAAGGATAAGCTAGAGGCGCTTATCGAATACGCACTTTGCGTACGAAACATCTACTCAACGATGAAGGCATGTGAGCTAACCAGCTACATGGACAACCCAATGCTCGTGCAAGAGCTAGTGGAAAAGCTTTCCACACACCTGAAGCTGCAGTGGGCAATGCATCCCAAGAATGATAATGCTCCATCTCTGGAGGTATTTAGCGAGTGGATATACAACATAGCCGAAGCAGCCAGCCAGGTAACACCCCCGCTTTTCTATGGAAAGAGCGGGAACCTACATCACCATACAGCGGACCGGGGAGCACCCGCCAAGGAGACGACGTGCTTCTCATGCGGCAAGACGGGGCACAAACTGCAAAACTGCCGTGAGTTTAAATCATTGACTCTGGAGCAGAAGAAGGATGTCATACAGAATCAGAAGCTGTGTCAACAATGAACAGTCACCGCCAAAAGTGCCAACGTGAAAAGGTGTGCGGTATCCAAGGCTGCCACAAACGGCACCACCCCCTCATCCACGAAGAGCAGCAACCAGCTGTAGTCGCGACGTCGTGCGACTCTTATGGGCCAACCCAGGCCCCTAATGTGCCACAGCCGGAGAGCGGGCACATACCCATCGAGATGCGGATCAGACAAATTTTCGTATTGTTCCAGTTCGCATTCATAATCAAAATAAAGTAATTAATATCTTTGCATTTCTAAATGAGGGCTCGTCCGTAACACTCATCGAGAAAAAGGTCTTCAAGCAGCTTGAGATGGACCGACGATACGACATGCATCGAAGACGCATCCGAGCGGGCCACACTGAACATAGCCAATGTTCTTACTGGGAACAAATTCCTGCTGAAGGATGTACACAGTGTAGAAAGCCTGAATCTACCTGTCCAGTCAATCAACATGCGAGTGCTCGCAGAGAAGTTTCCATATCTGGCGGGGCTACCTATAGAGTCGTACACCGATGCGCGCCCTACCATTATCATCGGCGCAAACAACTGGCACCTGGCCGTGCCCCTCAAAATACGTGAGGGCGCGTGGCATCAACCAATAGCGTCAAAAACGCGTCTGGGCTGGACGCTACAAAGCTGCACACCGCACGAGTCCTCAGGCGGACATGTCTATATGCAGAAGTGCGACTGCAGCTACCATGACGCCAAGCTGGACGACGCCATCAAACAGGCGTTTACTTTAAGCGCGACTCCAGAAAAGAAGATATCATCGGAGGAAGACACACAAGCGTTAGCTATTCTGGAATCCACGGCTGTTCTTAAGAATGGCAGGTATGAAGTCGGCCTACTTTGGAAAGATGCTGACATCGCGCTGCCGAGAAAGTTCTCAAAGCAACCTGAGCTTACGGAGCAAATCCAGAAGGAAGTGGACAACCTCGTCCATAAGAACTATGCCCGCAAACTAACCCCTGCGGAACTAGCAGAGCCAAACATACGGGTATGGTATCATCACCAGCAATCCAAACAAACCCGGAAGAGTCCGACTTGTGTGGGACGCAGCTGCACAATCAGGCGGAAAGGCCCTAAACGACTTCATACACAGCGGGCCAGATCTGTTGAACCCATTGCTGGACCTATTAATCTCATTTCGGGTGGGAAGAGTAGCGATCTGCGGCGAAATTGCGGAAATGTTCCACCAGATCCGAGTAAGACCAGCAGATATGCATGTTCAGAGGTTCCTTTGGTGGGAGCCAAGCGACAAAGAACAGCAGCCCAGTGTATACGCCATGGAGGCGCTTACATTTGTTATCAATTGCGCACCTTGCATTGCGCATTTCATCCGTGACAAAAAAGCTGCCAGGCACAGGCAGTCAAAGACTATCACTATGTGGACGACTTTATCTATAGCGGCGAAAATGTCAAACAAGTAGCTGAGATCGCAACCCAGGTCAGAAATATCCATGCAGCCGGCGGCTTTCATATACGCAATTGGTCATCGAATTCGAAAGAAGTCATGTACGAGCTAGACAGCGAATCAACCTCTCCCAAAGTCGTTGAAATTACTGCCACCGAGAAGGTGCTTGGCCTATACTGGATCCCCGAGTCAGATGATTTCAAATTTATACTGAAATTCGCCAGGTTAAAACGAAATGTTTTCGAAGGCGATACCACACCAACAAAGCGCGAACTCTTGCAAGTCCTTATGTCAATGTACGATCCGCTGGGATTCATCTCGTGCTTCACTATAGAGTTGAAAATCCTACTGCAAGATGTTTGGCGGAGCAAAGTCGACTGGGACGACAGCCTGCCCGATCAGCTCTGCCCCAAATGGATCAGATGGAAGCGGTCCCTATCAGCGATTGCTGCTGTAAGTATTCCAAGATGCTACTTTAAAACGAACGAGGAGGTGCACGATGTGCAGCTGCATACCTTTGTGGACGCCAGCGAGATGGCATATGCAGCCGTGTCCTATGTGCGTATTTGCCAAGGCGAGGAAACGAGGAAAGCTAAGGTGGCACCCCTAAACCCGATGTCCATACCAAGGATGGAGCTGCAGGCTGCAGTCATCGGAACCAGGCTGAGCAAGCAGATATTAAGCAACACACGACTCTCAAAAAATTCGAGCTGGTATTGGTCGGATTCTAAGACGGTTTTAAAGTGGCTTCGGATGGATCCTAGAAAGTTCCAGCAGTACGTCATGCATCGCGTGGGCGAAATACTGGAATACACCAACATCAATCAATGGAACTGGGTGCCAACACATCTTAACCCTGCAGACTACGCAACGAAACCATCCAGCCCAAATACTGCCGATAAATGGTTTGAAGGACCAGAATTCCTGCTGCTTGAAAAGTCAGATTGGCCAAGCTGCAACGATCTGGGCCCACCAAACAATGCCGAGGTCAGGCATAACGTATTCTTCATCGATAATTTGTCACTGGAGCCAATAATCAACACGGAATATTTCTCCGACTGGGGAAGGCTCTACAGAGCCATAGCGGTGTACATTTTTTACATCGAAATACTTCGAGCCAAAGTACTAAAGGCGCAGTCACCTAAGGAGGTTTCTTATGAGATGATTCAGAGAGCGCAAAACTTTTTGCTGCGGCACGCACAGGCATCCGAATTCCGCCCAGAAATCTCCAACCTGGCTCGAGGTAAAAGTATAAAACCCAATTCAAAACTAATTTCTTTGAATGTATTCCTAGATAAGGACAAGCTGCTACGAGTCCGAGGGCGAACGGAATATCTATGCAGTCAACAACAACTGGTGCTCCCACACGGGCACCACATAACACGTCTCATAGTGAAGTGGCATCACCAAAAAATGCATCACTCTTCCCACGAGGCGTGCATCAACAGAATCCGAGGCGTCTATTACATACCGCGCCTGCGAGTTCTGTTCAAAGGCATGCGAAGGTCCTGTCAGCGCTGCAAGAACGAGAGCGCCAAACCAGAGGTTCCTCAGATGTCCCCACTGCCAGCTGCCAGGCTGGCATCTTAGCAACGCCCATTCACCTATGTCGGAATCGACTACTTTGGGCCCCTCTTTGTCACTGTTGGACGACGACGAGAGAAGCGATGGGGCGTCATCTTCACCTGCCTGACCATAAGGGCAGTCCACCTGGAACTGGCGTGTTCTCTGGATACAGCGTCATGTATAATGAGTATCCGCAACTTCGTCAACCGGCGAGGAACTCCAAGGGAGATATTCACTGACAACGGAACCAACTTTATAGCTGCCCAAAAAGTTATTTGCGACGAGCTCCATAAAGTCAACTTTAACGAAGTCGGGAAGTCTTTCGATAACATCAAGTGGAGATTCAACCCACCCGCAGCTCCTCATATGGGGGGAGCGCCCTGTTCGCTCCGTAAAAAAGGTCCTCTACGCGATCTGCCCGACCATGAAATTTACCAGCGAAGGCCTACAAAGCGCATTATGGGAGGTCGAGTTTGTCCTTAACTCGAGGCCTCTTACATTCGTATCCCTAGAAGCCAAGGACGACGAGGCTTTAACACCCAACCACCTGCTAATAGGATCACAGTTACAAGCCCATCTTCGACACAACACACGCCGTGCGGCATATGTGGCATTCCTCACAACTGTTCGCTGATCAGTTTTGGCGACGTTGGGTGCGGAAATATGTCCCGGATCTAGTCCGACGCGGGAAGTGGTTTGCGAAGAGGCCACCAATAGCAGTCGGAGATGTCGTCTTGGTAGTGGACGAAAACTTGCCGCGCAATAGTTGGCCCAAAGGTATAGTCGAGCAAACAGTATTGGCCAAAGACAACCAGGTGAGGCGAGTGATCATCAAAACAGCCAGCGGGACCTTACACCGACCCGTGGCGAAAGTAGCTGTGCTGGACGTCGGCAATAATGGAGTAAAACCAGCCCCTGAAGCGGACAAGTTTACTGGGGGGAGAATGTTGCCGCCGAAATTAGCCAATGCACCTGCAGCGCCCACACAGCCAGTGCAGGCCGACCCCGTTATCACACCCTCCCTTTTATGTCATATTTGTTTATCAAAACCAACAGCGCCAGCTTGAGTGCTATTCTCGAATCCACGGCTGTTCTTAAGAATGGCAAGTATGAAGTCAGCCTACTTTGGAAAGATGCTGACATCGCGCTGCCCGACAGCTATCAGGGAGCACTAAGACGTCTGATGTGCTTACTGAGAAAGTTCTCAAAGCAACCTGAGCTTAGGGAGCAAATCCAGAAGGAAGTGGACAACTTCGTCCATAAGAACTATGCCCGCAAACGAAGAGGCCACCAATAGCAGTCGGAGATGTCGTCTTGGTAGTGGACGAAAACTTGCCGCGCAATAGTTGGCCCAAAGGTATAGTCGAGCAAACGGTATTGGCCAAAGACAACCAGGTGAGGCGAGTGATCATCAAAACAGCCAGCGGGACCTTACACCGACCCGTGGCGAAAGTAGCTGTGCTGGACGTCGGCAATAATGGAGTAAAACCAGCCCCTGAAGCGGACAAGTTTACTGGGGGGAGAATGTTGCCGCCGAAATTAGCCAATGCACCTGCAGCGCCCACACAGCCAGTGCAGGCCGACCCCGTTATCACACCCTCCCTTTTATGTCATATTTGTTTATCAAAACCAACAGCGCCAGCTTGAGTGCTATTCTCGAATCCACGGCTGTTCTTAAGAATGGCAGGTATGAAGTCAGCCTACTTTGGAAAGATGCTGACATCGCGCTGCCCGACAGCTATCAGGGAGCACTAAGACGTCTGATGTGCTTACTGAGAAAGTTCTCAAAGCAACCTGAGCTTAGGGAGCAAATCCAGAAGGAAGTGGACAACTTCGTCCATAAGAACTATGCCCGCAAACGAAGAGGCCACCAATAGCAGTCGGAGATGTCGTCTTGGTAGTGGACGAAAACTTGCCGCGCAATAGTTGGCCCAAAGGTATAGTCGAGCAAACGGTATTGGCCAAAGACAACCAGGTGAGGCGAGTGATCATCAAAACAGCCAGCGGGACCTTACACCGACCCGTGGCGAAAGTAGCTGTGCTGGACGTCGGCAATAATGGAGTAAAACCAGCCCCTGAAGCGGACAAGTTTACTGGGGGGAGAATGTTGCCGCCGAAATTACCCAATGCACCTGCAGCGCCCACACAGCCAGTGCAGGCCGACCCCGTTATCACACCCTCCCTTTTATGTCATATTTGTTTATCAAAACCAACAGCGCCAGCTTGAGTGCTGGGAAGAGAACCGTTGCTTGTGATGCTTTAAGCTCGCCTACGAGGTTAGCAACAGTCTGCCATGCGGACTTGAATTTAGTTTGGTCGCAGATACCCAAAGCAACGATTCTTTTTAAAGCTGCGCCTTCGCCTGCGCCCTGTGCCCTGCACCCTGCACCCCGCGCCTAAGCCTACGTCTCTCTTATTAATAAGTTAAACATAGCCTGTACGCAACTGAAGTTTAATAAATGGAAAAAAGTTTAAACGTGTGTGAGAAATAGTTCTTGTGGCCTGCTGTTAAATAGTCACCCCTCTAGGGTCGGCGCCAAACTCAACAATGATAGTCTAAAATCATGAAAATGTTGCAAATTTCGTGACTTTTTGATCGGGTTTCTACAAGGTGGGCCAAAAGAAGTCACCTTATTGGAAGATGCTATTATTTTTACAAATAGCCGCCAAAATATAAAGAGGTGAATATTATATATGTATATTCTACATCTGTCTAGTCCACAAATGTCAAAACAGATCTGACTTTGGCGGCTATTTGTAAAAATAATCAAGAATATATATACTTTATAGGGTCGGAAATGCTTCCTTCTGGCTGTTACATACTTTTGCAGAAACTTAATGTACTCTGTGTACCTCTGGTACAGAGTATAAAAAAGCAAAATTGTCAAAGAAGAAGCGGCATCTATTGGTCAGCTTTGGAAATCACTCAGATAGAATTTTTCAAAGCGAAAGTGAATTATTATTTAAAAACATTTTATACGTGCTGCAAGGATATTAAATCTTTGCTCTATTTTTTTAAGAATAATATAATCTTAAATGATAATGTCTCTTCGTTAATTATTGAGATCTTTTAATTTCAACATGTTGTTAATAAATAAAAGCATGTCCTCTAGGGTGTCCCAAAAAAATATTTTTTTTAGTTTCAAGGGTGCACCGGCTTTTTCTGAAAGCTTATAGAGTACAGTATTTTTGAGATTTTTTTTGATTTTTCGGAAAACGTTAAGAGGTCGATCAAGTCGAATTTTCCCCTAAAATCGGGTATTCCGTACTATTTTTAAATTTTACCTATTGCTTGGTCAATAACCACGATTTTCTTAGTTTTTTAATAAACATGTATAAAGAAATATATCTATATTTTACTTTTATGGGCATAAACAATAACTTTTGTCTTTGCTTTTGCTCATTTAGGTACCATGAAGCACATTTTTTCGTAAATTTTTCATGTGTTGTAAAAATCGCATCATAACTTTTAAAATTTCAATGAAAAGTAAAAAAAAACTAGTTATGCAGTTTTTCATTGCATGAATTAAATAATAATTTTTACAAAAATGACCATAATTCGTGAATCAAGGCTTTGTTGGTGAATCCAAAAACGCAGTTTGTTCTATTTTTCGGTCTACTTTATGACCTATATGTGGTTCGTGGGTAAATCCAACTCGCGGTTTTTTGGCTGACTAGAACCATCTCTATTTATCTTGATCCATAAAATTGTTGTCGCTGTGTGCTGCTAGTACAAAAGTACCCATAGAACGCGAAACTAGGGTACAGCTGAAAAACTGGGTTTGATATTATGCTTAGGTTAGGTTACGATGGCTGAGAGCGACAAGTCGCCCTCCCACTTAGGCCTCTTTGGGGCCATTGCGATGACATATGATTTCCCTGTTAACCCTTTTTATGCTACTGAGGCGGGTCCTCGTTACTGAACCATTGTGTGGACAGAATGAATTTGAGTAGAGCTGGGATCTCTAGCCCGGATGTCTTCGAGAGGTTGAGTAGGAAAGGTTGACCGAGTGTCCTAAGTCTTCTTCTACTCAAGGCGGGGCAATGGCAGAGAAGGTGTTGCACAGTTTCCTCCTCTTCTTCGTACTTGCAGCTTCTACAGAAGTCATGGTAAAGGAAAGTGACCCGTCATGGTCTTTATCAGAAGTGATATGAGTTCCTTTCTATGACGTAAAACCGTGTTGGTGGTTGAATGTTGGCCACGTGAGCCTCGCTACTGCACAGGAGGAAAGGTTTTTCTACCGGCTCACAGCGAGACGAAGTGTTTCAGCTTTAGTGTGAAGCTTGATTGTTGCCATAGGCATCCCTATAGTGTTTTTCTCTGAAAGGAGCTCGACGGTGGTACCTATTCTGGCCAGTTAGTCCGCAGACTTGTTTCCTTCTATGTTGCGATGTCCAGGCACACATATAAGGTGAATACTGAAGTCTCGTGCTATCTCATTTAGAGATAGGCGGCATTCCGTAAGCGTTTTAATGTTGTTGGTATACGAGGTGTGTTCAAAAAGTATTGCGAATTTTGAATTTTCGCGGGTTACGTATATTCGAATTTCGATTTTTTTGTGGCGTTATGTTGGTACTCATGTCTCTCACTTATGCCGACAAGCTCGGCCATTTTGAATGTTCACTTAATTGTTGACAGCTGCTTTGCTTGCACGTGTTTTGGATCGTCTTCGATTTTTACCTATTCAAAAAAAATGGATCAAAGTACCTGTATCAAATTTTGTGTGAAAAACGAAATTAAGTGCGCGGATGCATTCCGAATGTTGACTGTGGCATACGGAGAAGCTACCTTGGACCGAAGCAACGTTTATCGGTGGTACAAAATGTTCCCAGAAGGCCGAGAAGATGTGAACGACGAAGAGCGTGCCGGACGCCCGAGCACTTCAACAACAGACGAAAAAATTAATGATGAAGTGGAGAAAATGGTATTGGCCAATCGTCGAATCACCGTTAGAGAAGTTGCTGAGGACCTAAACATATCGATTGGCTCGCGCCATTCGATTTTTATCAATGATTTGGGCATGAGACGGGTCGCCGCGAAATTCGTACCAAAATTGCTCAATTGCGACCAAAAACAGCATCGCATGAACATTGCTAATGAGATGTTAAACTCTGTGCGCGACGACCCAAATTTGCTCCAGAGGGTCATAACTGGTGACGAATCGTGGGTTTATGATTATGACGTGGAAACCAAAGCTCAATCATCTTAATGGAAGCTGCCGCACGAACCAAGACCGAAAAAAGCGCGCCAAGTTCGGTCGAATGTGAAAGTTTTGCTGACAGTTTTCTTCGATTGCTGGGGCGTGGTGCATCATGAGTTCTTGCCACAGGGAAGAACGGTCAATAAGGAATATTACCTGCAAGCTATGCGCAATTTGCGCGAAGAAATCGGCCTGAAAAAAAATGATTTTTTGAAGTGCTTCGAAGATTGGAAAAACCGTTGTCACAAGTGTATAATATCTCATGGGGATTTCTTTGAAGGGGACAAAATAGATATTCATGAATAAATAAATAATTTTTTGAAAAAACACAAAATTCGCGATACTTTTTGAACACACCTCGTATAAGCCTGACTGTCTGAGTATATAAGGACGTTTCCTTCCCTGATCGGTAGTGTGCTAAGGTAGGTGGCTGCTTCCTGGATGGCCACCACCTCCGCTTGGTACACGCTGCAGTGATCGGAAGGCGGAACGATAAGTTCAAATTTAGGTTGGAGAAAAAGACTCCCCCTCCTACGTTTTCGTCGGGCTTAGAGCCATCAGTGTAGATGTTGATGGCATTAGCTCTGCAGTGGGAAAGGTTTTCCCACTCGTGTCGGCTTGGAATACAGACGTCGTACGATTTGTCGAACGTCGTTTGTGGTATACAGTAATCAGTATTTAACGGTATACCCGTTTGGTTAATGAGTATGAGTTCAGGCATCGGTTTCTCCTTGGCTAAGGGCTGTTGTTATAGCCAATTGCTTTGATATAAGGTCAAGTGGTAGGAGGTGGAAAATAGTATTCAGCGCTTCCGTGGGTCTTGTTCGGAGATTTTCGCACTTCTCTGTACCTTATGCAGATTGTATCTCAAGCGCTGGCCACCAAACTAGTGCTCCGTAGAGTAGAATGAGCCGCCCACGGCTGTGTAAAGCCAGTGTACTATGGACGGGAAAAACCCCATTTGCGGCCTATGGCCTTTTTGCACGAGAAAAGAGCAATGGTTGCCTTTTTTATGCGTTCTGTTATGTTGTCATTCCAGAGTAGTTTCCTATCCAGATTTACTCCCAAGTATTTGGCATTGTCTCCAAATTCAATGCTGACTCCATTGATTTTTGGGGGGAGCAAGATCAGGAATTTTGTACCTCCTGGTAAAAAGCACTAGATCCGTCTTAGCTGGGTTTACGCCCAAGCCGCAAGACGTTGTCCACTGAGCAAGTGTAGTCAGTGCGTTCTGCATGAGGATATATCCCTCCGCCTCCATAAGCCGCAGCAGTTGGTTAACCTTTGCTAACATATCTGCGAGCAGATGCACCGCCAAGCTCGGAATACACCGACCTGCTGGTTAGCAATTGGTCAATGAACCTTACCATCGGCACATCTGCTCCTACACATGTCAAGGCAGAGGTGATGGCGTTAGGTTGGACGTTATTAAAGACACCCTCAATGTCGAGAAATGCTACAAGAGAATAATCTTTTACTTCATGAGATCTTTCAATCCTTTGGACTAGAGAGTGCAGGGCGGTTTCTACCCTTGCTGTAAGAATTTTGTGAGCGTGCTAGATGAGAGGGACTTATAGTTTGCCTGAGGTGTGCGTCTCTAAATCGCTCAAGAGTGTTGAATAGAAATGAGGATAGGCTATAGGATATAGTTGACCTTAAGACAGCTTATATAGATTGGGTAAAGCCAGGTCATTGTGTGCCCAATGCTGTGCTGTGTTGTATTATGCTTACAGAAGCCCTATCAGAATTAAAGGGTCTTATCACGGGTTTGGGTACTTTTGAACTAGCAAAACACAGCGACAACAATTTTAGCTTAATTCTTAATGGTTCAAGATGACAAAGTTTTGGTTCACGAATAATGAGCATTTTTGTAAAAATTATTATTAAATTCTTGCAATGAACAAAGCTTTAAAAGAGTATTACTTTGGAACGGTAAGAGTAAATTAAAATTTGTTTGTTTAAATAGTTTAGAATTTACCCATCTTTTAAACTGCATCACTAGTTTTTTTAGTTTTCATAGAATTTTTAAAAGTTATGATGCTTTTTTTACAACACATGAAAAATTAACGAAAAAATTTACTTTATGGTACCTAAATAAGCAAAAGCATAGACAAAACTTATTGTTTATGCACATAAACGTATAATATGAATATTTTTCTTTATACCAAATATTCGATACCTCGATAGTACTATCAATAGTTTTGCAGCTCTAAGTTTTATCTATTAGATAAAACTATCTATTAGATAAAAATAGATATCTATTAGATAAAACTTAGACATTTTTGGGGTTTCTGTTGTTGCTGCGGTTGTTGTTGTATTCCGATTCAAAGTCGGTCAAAAATTTAAAGCATAGGCACATGTTTTGTTGAGAGCGGATTATGCGAAATTAAAAATGAGAACGGGGTTTTGTTAAGAACTGATGTTGTTATGGGCTCATCTAGGATATTTGGATCGTTCAATAAACAGCAGAGCTATGGGGTTTCAAAGTCAAAATTTTGAAAACCGGCCTTTTTTTACCCCTTTCATTGGTCCTAATAACTCCGTTATTTATTGACCGATCCAAAATATCCTAGATTACACCATAATAGTGGGTATTAGGATGCAATCGTCATCAGAGCTATCATCGATTGTGACAACTTCATTTGATTGTTAACTTCGTACGTATACTATCGGCAAGAATGTATCAATATAAATCAGCCACCCAGTTCTTTAAAATTATGCTAACGGGAGTAAAAGCGTTTTGCGAATCGATAAAAACACTTACCTTTGATGTGAATATTTTTCATTAAGATCGGTTGCTTGAGATCTAATAAACGAGTTATTATTCTCGGTAACAATGAATTTCTCCGAGCTTGGACCATAATTTGTTTCGGAGATGGTAGGCGGCGTTGAATTGACGGAGTGATCAGCGGTAGACTCTGCTACTGGAGTAGTAATGTTTTTGGAAAGCTCATCGTCGATTTCTAAATCTAAGTCAGTCTCGCATTTTTTTAGAAAGTTGTATAAAACATCCGGGTGATTCCAAATTTTACAACAAACCGCAAAGGCTTTAAGAGGGTTCGGAAATGCCTTTTTCCGAACAACATCAGTCATAAAGGTATCGTAAAGCTTTCGTTGGAATGCAGTCATTCGAACAAGTATAACATACTCTAATTTTTGTGGCAAAGTACTTTGTAATACAATGTGCGAGCGTCGCTGCACGAACCCCAGCAACAGGGAATGCAGAACATGAGCCCGATACCTCATCAGCTTTATATCATCGGGTGTAGAGTCAACACACTGACCATTTTGTATAGGTCTCTCAAACATGTTGCAAAATTCCGTTCGTGTTCCCAGGTAGTTTGGACGTACAAAATCCACCATACACCAATATTCCAGAAGGTTATTCTGTAAAGGATATCCAGTGAGTACGATCCTTCGCCGAGTACGTATTTGTTTTAATGCAAGGGAAATGCCAGCATGCGAGTTTTTAATTCTGTGTCCTTCGTCACAAATCACCAAATCGGGTCCAGGTTTGACCAATGCCTCAAATACAACGTTCATAAGATCACTACTAGAATCGTGACTATCAATCTTCTGAGTATTCTTGTTAACTTTTCTTTTTCGCGTGGTAACTAGTTTAAGTGCTAGTAAGCGAAACAATTCATATCCAATCAGGAGCACTCCCCCCTCATGCACCCAATTTAAAATAACCTTTGCTCGCGCTGTTAATGTCTTTTGTTGGTCATTCAAAACATAAATCTCAAAGTTCCGTGGACGTATATTTGTATCCGCAGACTGACGAGGAATCCACATATTAAATTCACTTAGCCAATTTTGTAATGTATTGATGGGCATGACGCATAAAACCGTCTTTGCTGATGTGTGTCTTAAAAAAATATCACAGAAGGAAACAACTTGGAGTGTTTTTCCCAGCCCCATCGAATGAGCAAGTATACATCCAAAACCGCTGGATTTGTTAAATCTCCTTATTGATTCTATTATATTATCGTACAAAAATCTGACGCCACCGATTTGATGGGGCTTGATAACCTTGGATATTTGAGGAGCTAGATATAATGTCTCCTCGCCTTCAGGGTGGGCTATGTTAACAACTACTCTCCCACTTTCATCAGGGACATTATACAAATCTTTGACATGCATACCACTATTTGTGGCATCCTCAGATTCATTCAATTCTTCCTCTTCTTCTGATAACAGAATGCAATCGTCATCAGAGCTATCATCGATTGTGACAACTTCATTAGATTGTTCCGAGTTAACTTCTTTATTTAATACCTCATCGATGCTGCAACTTAAGCTACTAGTGGTTTCATCTAGCGCTTCTGATACCACCTCATCTTCTGGTAAGTCCATAGGAGTATCAAGAATTTCTTTGGTCACAGAACAACTTTTAACTTCCTCTGATTCGTCTAGTTGCAGTATTCGAAAAAATTGTTTATGAACGACTTGCTTTTGGATTTCGCGCATGGATTTCTGCTGTCCTGCAACCCGCGCCAAACGTTCAGACTCTTCCCGCTGAGCCGCAAGAGTTATCGTGTCCAAATTATTTTCATTCATAACATCCCTGATGTTTTTCCTAAGATAATTATTCTTCTTTTCTTCAAGGGTCTGTACTGAGATTTTTTTAGTAGTCGCCTGCTCCTCTAACGATGACGTACTTCTTCGCTTTTGTCCTAACGCCATTGTATTTTTTGAAAGTTCTGTAATTGCAGGTTTGTACTTTCCAGTACAATTTTCTTCAACATTAAATTTCTCTTCCACTATAGTCGACATTTTAGAAGCACATTCAGCTGAATCGTTGGTAGAATTGTTAATACTTTTTACAGCATCATTAGATATTATTACACAAGTATTTTCTCCGGCGTCTGAATTTTGTAGGTGCTGGCAGTCGCCATGATTTGAATGTGTGTACTCCATTTTTTTCCTGTAAATCAAGAAAAAGATTTGTTATTAAACTGAACGGTTGGTGTTGACAAGGATCAGGTGTAATAAGCCCTTGCAGCGAAAACTGAAAACATCCAAATGGTTGTTAATGGTTGAAGGTTGAAAATGGTTTATTGCGACACATATCTATTTTCTCTTATTATCTGATTTTTGAAGGAATTTTGATTGCCTCCCAAATAATATGAATTAAAATTTCGTTTCGGTTCAGCGGGTTTATTCAAGACACAAATTTAGTCGCGAGGAGTTTTGAAATCGAAATCGATCATAGTGACAGGTGTCAACAGATTTCGATTCACTCATTTTGTTGTTTCCCTTAAACTTCAATTCCTAAGCTTAGTCTTTCCGTTTTTTGAAGTCGCCAATAGCAGATGGGCCAACCTCCCTCAAGCATCAAATTATTTCTCGGTCTATTTTTGAACTTAATCCGTTCTATACTGAGCCATCCTAAGCAATAGTGAGGTAAAAATCAAGTTTACGCTGCCTTGCTACAATACGTCCAGCACAAAATTTATGGCTGTAAGTAAAATTTCCTAAGAATATAGATCGTGGACTCCTCTCCGTTCCTGATAAGACGTGTTTAATCCTGAAGGCCAGTTCTCAGATATCATAAATTTTATTTTTGTTACAATGAATAAGACAGTTGTTTAAAAGCTTTTAGCTTTTACAGCTATGCAATGGTGCTCTCTATTCATATAAGTGACAGGCCATTTATCTTCCTGGTAATCATCTGCAATATACCAGCAAAGTAGCATTAGCTTAACATCCCCAACGCCAGCGCACAGCAAGAAAAGACCCAGGGGAACGCACATCGCCAAGGCCAGGAGAGAGTGAGCTTAAAAGAGAGCAGAGACCACTTCGAACCATCATCGGCAGAGTGACATGAATGAAAATCCAGGTAGGCGATAACGTCGAGGGCTAACAGCCCTGAAAAACCTAGAAATTAGCTTCGGTTCAAGCATATTGTGCGGACATTTGAGATTTTTCATCATAAATTTAAACCAAATAAGATAAGCGAATAATTTAAATGGCATATGATAGATCATTGTTCAACCTATGAAATATGTGTTAGAAAAAGGTGCTACGCCTTCTAGATGCTTACACATAGGTTATCAAAGTTAAAATTTTTACGTTTTAGACTTTTTATTTTTTTTTTAAGGTTATAATGTTTTTAAATTATCCCGCATCAAAAAAAAAAGTGTTTTTCTTTCGAAAAAAAAAATTTTCACGTAAAACAAGAAAGACACTCTGTACCTGTGAAGTGCTGCCCATCACCGTTGCTGCCCATAATTGTTTGTTTTCCTTATAACTCCAATATCGTTCATCCTATCTTTAAAATTCCGATAACCGATAACGAAGCCAGAATACTAAATATGTCCAGAAGGTTCGAACCTTCTATCTATAAAACTGTGGGAGATATGACGTTTTTCGATATTGCGGGGGCGGGAGGGGGCGTGGCCCAAATTGAAAAAAAACTTGATCTGCCTGCAAGTATAGGAAACATATGTTCCGAACAAGTCAAACCTCTATTTCTTACTATCTCTGAGGTCTGTTTGTTCATACGGACAGACGGACACTTTTGCACAAATACTCTGTGTTCCTCTGACAGAGTATGAAAATTTGATGTTGAAAAACAATTCTTTTTCAATTTTTTTTGTTATATTTTGATCTTTTTTCATGTAATATAAAAAATTATACAATTTTTTTATTTTTCATCAAAGTTGAAAAATAGAGAAAAAATGGATAGTTGGTAAATTGCGAATTACCTAGAGAAACACAAAGCAAACAGTAAAATTTTTTTTTTTAATTATACACTTAATAAATACCACAATCAATAGAAACAAAAAAATGACGATTCGCTACCTAGTTTTCGGGATATTATACCAGAATGCGGACCAATTTCACTAAAAATAATGTGTTTTTTTAACTGTGAAAATCGTTCAACTTTGAAGGGTTATATCTTCTAAACTAAAAAATCTGATTTTATTAAGGGTAGTATATTTAAAATCCTTGAACAATTTTCTATAAGATGGGCTTATTCCCTATTTCGTAGGCGCAAATGAAATTTTTAATTTTTGCAACCTCGTTTGTTCTACGTTCAGAAGTTAAGTCGGGGTAGAAAGGCTAAAGATCGTTTGGCAAAAGGTTTCGAGATTTCATCCGATCTGCTTTAAACTTGGTTTGTAAGGATAGTATAAGAAATAGCGATGATGGTAACGATAACTTTAACTATAACGATAACGATATCGATAGCATTAAAGATAAATATAAGGATAAAGAAAACGGTATTGATAACGAAATCAATAACCATAACGATAGAGATAACGGTTACGATAACGGTAATGTTACCCATACCCGGTCGGAAAAGAAAAGATGTCAGTAGAGACTGACGGCGGCCTAGCGAAGCGCGCCGGGATATATGCTAGTATTTATATATATACTAGCTTATACCCGAGTCTTCGCTCGCAATTATCTAAGTCCATTTTCCAAAATTTGTTATTTACTAATCCATAATTTTGTTTATGTAGATTTCGTAAGAAATTTGACAAGTAACCCCTCCAATTTCCGCACAAAAAAAAGTATATACTTTATTTATGGAAACCCATATGGTGCTTTAAATACTATTTTGAGTTCGATAGAATGGAAGACGAAAAATGGTTTTGTACCTGTGTCCCGCCAAGCTTTCCTGATTTTCCAAAATCATAAAAATCATGCTAGAAATAATTTTAATGTGATGCTTTTTAAATGAGCTTGGAGCTGATCAGATGAAGAGTAAGAGTTTCTTACAACAATATTCTGCCCATTTTTTAACTTTCAGGGTAGATTTTAAGAAATTTAAAGGACTTTTTTGTATGCAGCTCCGAAAATGATTTTGGACCAACCATTTTCTACCCACGGGGCTGTCATTGTAGAGTTTTCATATAGATCTTTGAAAGTTTGAACCTAGTCGTATAGAAAGTTTCATTCAGCAGCAGACTTTGTTGGTAGATTTTTCAAACTTTGACAGCTATCTATTGCTTATTTATTTATGTGTAGTTTTGTAAAGTAGTTTGGAGCTAACCTTTTGGAACTAATCTTTCGCCCATACAACCTTGACCACCCAATAAACACCAAGCGTGGAAAATTTTCGTGAAGCATAGAGTGTAGAAATTGTTAAATTTCATTTAAGTCTTTAAAAATAAGTTTAAACCTGATCGGAAAAAGAAATATAATGTTTCATACAACAGTTTTCAGCCCTTTTTCCGACTTTGAAAGAATATTTTCCAAAATTTAAAAGACACGTTGTTGATATTTTTTTATGAATAACTTTGAAAATGAACTTGGTGGTAGTCGATGGGAACTAAAATTTAACCCGTACAACCTTTACCACCCAATTCCTACGAAGGGGGTGAATTTTCCGAAAGATTGATATACATTCATCCTTGAATTTTCATGTATATCTTTGAAAATGAGTATGAGCCTGATCGGATGATAAACAAAATAGTTGCTTACAACAGTTTACCGAACATTTTCCGACTTTGTAGGTAGATTTTCCAAAAGGTGCTTATATATATACCAGAGGTACACAGAGTATATTAAGTTTGTGCAAAAATGTCCGTCTGTCTGTCCGTCTATCTGTCCGTATGAACAAACAGATCTTAGAGATGGTAAGAAATAGAGTTTTGACATGTATGGAACATATGTTTCCTATACTTGCAGGCAGATCAAGTTTATTTTCAATTTTGTTCAATATCGAAAAACGTCATGTCTCCCACAGTTTTATAGATAGAAACGTCATGTCTCCCACAGTTTTATAGATAGAAGGTTCGAACCTTCTGGACATATTCAGTACTGGGTATTCTTTATCGATCCGCTGAAGGAATTTCAAAGATAGGACGAACGATATTCGAGTTATAAGGAAAACAAGCAATTATGGGCAGCACCGGTCGCAACGGTGATGGGCTGCACTTACAGGTACAGAGTATGTTATAGTCAGGCTTGACCGACTTTCTTTCATGTTTTTTCATGTTTTGATGCTTATCTCTGGGAACTAAAATTAAGCCCATATAACCTTTACCAGCGAATTTCCACTAAGGGGGGTTAATTTTCCGGAAGATTGGTATGCAGTCACTGTTGAATTTTTATATGAATATTTAAAACCAAAAATTTCCAAAAAAGTTGCATACAACAGTTTTCAGCGAATTTTCCACATTTTCCGACAGAATTTTCCAAAACCAGTTCTTAGTACTCACTTTCAGCATAGGAGTAAACTACAGTGAAAAACTCAGCCTCCTATCGCTTATGGCTTGGGCTGTGCGGAGGTCATCAGTGAGTGAGTGAGTCAGGCAGTTTTAAACATACAGATTCCGACATTAAGAAGCCGGCTGAAACAAAAGCACAGTAAATAAAGTGTGAAGCTAAGAATTTTAAGTCCAAAAAACGTCTTCGACCTTAGATGTAATCATCTGCTGCTACTTTACCTTTGGTACATACATGCATAGGAAGAAGAGACATATATGTTTGCGCGAAATTATCGTATGTGCCAATTTTTACGAAATTGAGATTTTGATACAAATACGTTTTAAATCCACTAACTCATCACCTGGTAAAATATTATTGCAATAATTTCTACGACTACAGTTATAACAAGTAAGGGAGCTGCAGTCGAGTGCCCCGACTACAAAATACCCTGTTCCCTTGATTTCGTGTGTTTTTTCTTTACTTACACACACACTCACACATACACACACTCCAACATACACACAAGCGCATGACATGCGGCCGCGCGCGATAACTGACAATGCAAGACCCCCCTCTCTCCCACATTCAAAATTGATTCGTATATAACTTCGGTGTTTTTCGTCCGATCTTATTGATCTTTTCCTTACTTAATATATATAAAATTTGGAAGGTCTATCCTAAAAATTGTGGCTCTGACATTTCCAAAGGAGGAATTTTCTAAATCTGAAACAAACTCGTTTTGAATCGGGTATACACCTATCTGGCTCTAGCTCTTATAGTTTCTGAGAAACACGCGTTCATACGGACAGACAGACAGACGGACGGACAGACGGACAGGGCTAAATCGACTCGGCTGTTGATGCTGATCAAGAATATATATACTTTATAGGGTCGCAAATGTTTCCTTCTACCTGTTACATACTTTTGCACAACTTCATGATCCCCCTTTTCCCATTTTCAATGGGAACAGGGTATAAAAACGAATCAATTTGATCGTATTTGCCAATGCTGGTTTTTTTTGTGTATGTGCCATATACGATGATAAGTGGCTACCAGTTGGATCCGTGCATAGGAAAATTGGATCTTTTGTGTGAAATCGTTCCTTTGGGCATCTGGTCCACCATTATTCGCAGCGCACGAACAAACCCATCGGGCTACGAGTGCATCAAAATGGAACATATCAACTTCCAAGACTGGAAGTTATTTGAGAGTTCATTACTTTCCAGTAAAATTCATTTGAATATAAATTCGCTTCTAGTCGCCACATTTCAGGTTCAATTGAACTACAATATGGTACTTTATGATTACCAAGTAAAATTTTATCCATAAGATAAAATTATATTATCAGACAGCTTCAGGTATTTAATCTTACAAAATCGTTGTTTAAAAACCAATATAGCATCAAAATGTCATAATTACAGCCCGGATCTATATGCTATAGCATATTTGTCATATCTAGAATATCCCTGTAGTTCAGCTGCACCGGTGCTTCATTAACGAATTCTCTAACTCTTCGTAGTGAGCACTCTCCTCCAGACCAACCACCAGCCAAGTATTTGCCTAACGAATTATGGGAATGTCCGAAAAACGTACCGATCGGTACGACCCTGCACGGGAACCTTGTATGGGAATGTCCGGAAAACGTACCGATCGTTACGACCCTGCATTACCAGTCGTTAGTGTTGTGATGGGTGCACACTATAGTTCACGTACTAGACTAGCGCTGCGATGCATTACCTGTCGTTAACGACGCGACAGACACCAGTGATGCATCAGGACGTTAGGCCTGGTAGTGCCTTGACACCAGCTGAACTACAGGGATACTTATTCAAATTAGAATAAAATGAATATGAGTATATTCTTTTTTTTTGGTTTTTTAAAACTGTAATTTTTCATGCCTGAACTTATTGATATCGTGGCGTAGATGTTAGTTGTTTGAATACGAATCTGAAATACCCTGGTTCAAGTCCCAGAAGGAGCTAACATAAAAGTAAAAAAGTTTTTTTTACCTTTTTTGTTTCTATTAGAAACAAAAGATTGGTTTCTATTGGTTGCTATGTAAAAAGCCCTCTTTTTCCAAAAAGATTAAAATTAACTCCCTTGTTCAAAGAACAAGGGCATTTGAGACCAGGTACCTGCTTGGGATTCAAGTGTACTTGTCAAACGCAAATAGAATAACTAAACAACCCTCAAAGAAGGATCATATCTCAAGTAATAAAAAACCAATGTAACGTGTGTAGATTGTAAATGTTGCACTGCACACTGGTCCAAATTTCAAAAATATTGGCAGAAATTCAAATTTTTTTTAAGTGTAGTGCAAAACCAAATTTTTTTCAATAAAGAGTGCAGTTCCTAGTGCAGTTAAAATACATCGTGGTACAATTGAAATTGAAACACTGCGAATGTAGGCAGCCCTGAAAGTCAGCTAATCGATTACCACAAGCTTTGACTTTGTTTGCCTTTCAAATAAGAGCACATTTCAAATCACTATAAAATAAAAACTACGTCGAATATTGAAATAAATCAAAATGGAAACCAAAGTTTTTGTCTTCGTTTTTATGTGTTTTTGTAAAGTCATGTTTTCAGCAACTCTAGCCGCAAACTTGTTGTGTTTCGTGGAACAGAAGTATGTTGTATTGACGTGGATTAACGTTACTTTTAACACTATATTATTATTCAATATGTATATAATGCGAGGAAATCAATTTTTTTGCACCTTTTTGTCCCTTTTCTGAAACCCCGCGTTTAAAAATCGACAAAAACATCAAAATAGCTGCAAGTCGAAAAAAATCGTTTATATGGCAGCTATGTGAAATAGTGTTTTAAACTGAACAAAATTTGGTGAGTCGTCTAGGGATCTAAAAACACGAATACAAACCAAATTTTAGTTCAATTGCTTAAAAATCAAAAAAGTTGAAGCAAGTCTGGCGGATCGGTTATATGGCAGCTCTATAAACTAGTGCCGCAAATCAAGCCAGATTTGGTAAGTCGCCTTGAGCACCCAAAATATGTGTACAAACCAAATTTTAGTTCAATTGCTTAAAAATCAAATAAGTCGGTTATATGGCAGCTATATAAAATACTGGTCTAAAACGAGCAAATTTTGGTAAGATGTCTTGGGGGCCCAAATATGTGTACAAACCAAATGTAGGGTACATATCTCCCTCAATAATTGGAGTTTCTACCAAAATTTATGAAATTTGGACCACTGTGCACTGGTCAGGCCAAAGGTTGCTTGCCTAAAAAGGTATAAAAAGAACCACAATCGAAATAAAGAATCATTCAGTCACCAGCTCCCAGTGGAGCTGAGCGTGGGTGGGTCACTCGCAAGCGTATTGCGTTTTATTGATCATTGGTCCTTCGTCCCTGAAAAGGCAAGACTTGCTAAATTAAACGGCATTTGCTCAGGAGGTGATCAGAAGAAACGATAGAACACTGACCTGCCAATCGTTGGGGACGGCCCTTCGAGAGGAGGTTTCTGGCAATAAAAAATTGCCAAAAACACTGACCAGCCAAACGTAAGAGATTGCCTTGCGTGAGGGGGTTTCCGGCGATCAAAAAATTGTCAAAAAACACTGACCTGCCAAACCTAAGGGACGGCCTTGCGTGAGGAGGTTTCCGGCAATAAAATCAATAAAATGGCCAAAATCATGGTCCTGCCAAAAGTTGGGAATTGCCCGGGGTAAGTAGGGCTTCAAAGGAGGAAAGATGACTTCAATCTGAAAGAAGAAGGAAGAAAAAGTAGCAGCATCGGGTACAAGGCCCGAAAACAATCTTCAAAAGGAGAGACGGACTCAAGGAGTGACTGAGAAGAGCAGCAATCCTGGAGCTGATCGATGCCATTTTTAAAATTTTTTTTCAATCAGAGAAAATTAAACTTCATAATTTTTTTACCAGCGCAAGATGTTTTAGCAAACGTGGCATTGTTAAAATCAGGGATGTAAACCGGTTCTGAACCGAACCGGTTTTGAACCGAACCGCTTTTTCCAGCTGGTGAACCGCAAACCGAACCGACTTCTTTCAGAAATGCTGAACCGAGCCAATGATACCTACTTATTAACTTCGTTTTCCTAAAATAATTTTAGTTCGAACCTCTACTAAAGGGACCACTGATAGACCGAATTGATCCTTAGGAGAGATAAAGCCTTTAAGGATGACTTGACACAAATTTTACAACATGTACTCCTGTAAGTCTACCGCAATTGCAAGCCGATCTCTTAATATACCTGTCACCAGTGTGCATTCTTTTCTTGAAGGTTGATAATAATTTATTCTTAGCCAGGAGAGTTTTGTCTCATACCATTAATGGGGTGTGTAAGATGCATAGTACGTATTCTCTATTTGCCGACATTCTCCGTTTTCGAAGTGCATTCCTAGAACTTATAGACGAGTCCTACATATCCGACTTCAAGTTTGGACATTCTTATAAGAATCTTGGTCTATAGGAATTTAATTTCCAAAGATTTCCAAAAAGTCACATTACAACAGAAATCAGTCGAACTTCTCTATTACGAACTTCTGTACAATGATGTTTTTTTCTTCATAGCGAATTAACTTGAGAACAGTGCAATTTCGTTCAATATTCAATCTTTTCTATGTTACGAATTTTCTATATAACGAAGTTTATTTTTGTTCTCTTAAGATTCGCTATACAGAAGTTCGACTGTATTTCATTATATGCCTTTATGAACCACTGAACCGAACCGAAACCGCGGTTCAGTTAGCTCCAAAAACCATGTAATGAACCGAATCGGCGGTACAGAAACTATGTGAACCACTGAACCGAACCAGTACTTATTTTTGAGTGGTTTGCATCCCTGGTTAAAATTGGCTTTAAAAAAACAAGTGCGCCAAATTAAAATTAGTTAAAAAATGTTAAGAAAAGACCTGGGAAATAAAAGAATTCTCACTTATGTAAAAATACAGTCCACTTAAAATTAATCATTATATCATATCTCAAGTAATAAAAAACCAATGCAACGTGTGTAGATTGTAAATGTTGCACTAGTCATGCCAAATGTTGCTAGCATAAAAAGGTATAAAAAGAACTACAATCGAAATAAAGAATCATTCAATTACCAGAGCTCCTAGTTGAGCTGAGGTGGATCACTTACAAAATATAATTGTGTTTTATTTACCCTTTTCTCAAACGATATTTTTTTACTGTTTGTCAGTCGTTTAACAATTTACTATTATTTGACTAAAATCAATTTATTATTTTTCCCAGAAGTTTGCAACGCATATGAGAATTTCCACAGCACGCACTCGACAGTCGTTTTTTATTTTTTAACCTTCATCATAAAGAAAAACAAACAGGCCTGTTCCCGTTTCCGAGTGGAATTAAAAAGTAAAACGATCGCAGTTCCGAATCGTTTTCATTTCGGTGGTCCCGTTTCCGAGTGAAATTGAAATCGATTGCCTTTTCGAATGAATGCTCGAATCGTTTTCGAATTTTAATTCAGCCATAAGACAGCCTTAACAATTTCGATCAGTACTGCGCATGCGCTAATTCGGAATTGCGAACAGCTTGGTTTTATTTCGATCGATCTTTCGTTTGCTTACATGCAAAAAAAAATGATTTAAAACAAAATTTTACGCACAAAATATCAATGAATACTTCAAAATCTCTACAGTATTAGACATATTACAATAAAAATATTTGCAAGATGAAAAGAATCACGGTTGCCAAGAAAATTGTCATTGACTTTTCATTCCACTGACTCCTAGGCAAAACTTTTGAAACCGAGTAACTTGATCGTTTTTCGGAAACAGGATCAGCATGATCTGATCGAAATCGGAAACGGGAACAGGCCTGAAAGAAAAATTTTAAAATAAACTTGTCCATATTGGTTTTTGAATAGCATTTTTGGAGCACTATTTTTAATATGTAAGCTGCGAGTTGTAGAAAGAGAAGGTCCCAAGAAGTGCGTTTTTTTGATGTTCATAAAAATTCATAAATCTGCGAAACCTGTTCGAGTTTCTTAACACAGCCAATTTTAGGACGATCTGCAATCATGTTACTATATATTTAGAGCTGATTCGTTGAAAAATAAATGTTGGTGCTTTTTATATTTGACTCATTATGATACGTTACGTGACATACGTTATGTGACAAAATTTTCTCTATGATTACTTTAATGGCTTCTTTGATAATGCAAAGAAAAAACTTACTGTTAATTGCACTCACATATTATTATGCAATCCTTAAAACGACTATCGGAGAAAAAAGAGAGAAAAATGTAATGAAATCTACAGGTATTTTTTTAGGAAAAAAAAACCTGCAAAAGAATGATAAAAATGAGAAAAATGGTGATTGCTCGACTTTACATTTGAAAATCTCGAAATGGAATATGAGTAAATTTAAGATTGGCTTAAGATAGTTTAATTTAATTGTTTCCCGATAAAAATATGATTGGAAAAATTGTTTTCAAGTACTTTTAATTTTATGGTCTCGGTGGACCTTTCTGTGGAAATGCCCACATATATATTCATTTCCGACCCCATAAACTATATATATTCATGATCAGGGTGACGAGCAGAGTCGATTGAGTTTTGTCCGTTCGTCCGCCTGTCTGTCTGTTTCTACGTAAGCTATTCTCTCTCGATGTTAATATGACGGAAACGACCGGATCGGATAACTATATCTCATCTCATAGGATCGATCGGTCGGTAAACTAGTTTTAGTGAGGAATTTTTTGTTAAGAATGAAAACGTCTCCAAACTTCAAATTGATTGGTTTTCTATGATTTTTCATAATTCTACTTAGAATTTATTTACAACGTGAAGAAAATTTTATGAAGTTTTTTCAAAAAGCTCTTGCTTGCAAGTAAGAACTGTAGAGGGGCAGGCAAGCATCGTATACTCATTAAGGCGGTACGGCGTACAGTGTCCGGATTCGCGAATTTGGCGTTGCAAAAATCAATTTTTGATGATCGATTTTTTTGACCAAAGTATTTTAATTCAATAAAGCCCGAAGCCGAGATAGCCCGAAATACTTTGGTTTATTAAATTTGCTCAATTAGTTTGGTTTTTACAGTGGTTCAAAATTGAACAATTTTTCAATCTGCTGAATTTTTGATTTTTTTTGGTTTCAAATTTCATTTTGGTGAACCATTAAGAACCAAGCGGTAATACCGATTTGAACTTGGTTGATTTTTTTTAACAGATTCATCAATTCTTAATGTAAATACATAAAAAGTTTTATTATTTCAAAGTTGAATGTCTTAGGTGTACACTATTTTTGGTTGAGTTTTTGAACTTTGATAGACCCGGAAACATCAATTTCACCCGATTTCAGTTGTTCGGAGCATACGTATTATAATTATATTAGTCTATTTATTATTGTATTGTAAAAGTTACAGCTGACGAAACCTGCCGGAGTAAACGTTACAGTGATATATGCGATTTAATCTGCAAGTAAATAATATTTGGGAAGAAGAAGAACAAAAATCGTTGCAGGCAAAATTATTATATAGCTTATTATATGTTTTACTAAGATAGGTAACACATATTATAGGTAGTTGCAATTGACCTTTTCTGTTTTTGCGATTTGCAAATATCAAGCGGGTGGGTTTATTACCTAACCTCGAGTGACTCGAGTGACTTGCTATGCATGAAGTTTGTTGGGGTTGTTTATTTTTACCTAATACTGCGTAATCCTTTCAAAGGGATTTAGTTTTTTTCAGACCATGATGGATCATCGGGACAGAGTGCTTACAAGCAAGTGATTAGTTCCGATGAAGGCCCAGTAAGAACATGTTCATGGTCTCTATTGTCCCAATGCGGCTAAAAAATGGAAATGTGGACCAATAATGTTCAGTATGCGAAGGAAACGTCCGAGCTAACCAAAAGCACTGTTAACAGTATAAAGGAGGAAATATCTGCTCTGAGGCCTGTCCCCGTCAAAACTACAGAAGGAAAAGTAGTCTGGATGGATTTCAATGCTTTTTGACTATGGTTGATGGAAAAGTATTGAACGACATTACAAAAACCAAATCAACTCTGACATGTGCCATCTGCAAGAGGAAGCAAAAATATTTTCAGGAATTCATCGGAAACGGACGTGCATTATTATGAACACGGAATTTTTCCATTGCATGCGAGGATCAGATGTATGGAATTCATGCTCAAAAAACGGGATATACAACAGAAGATTTTGGCGGAGCTTGGGCTAAGAGCCGACTGCCCGAAGCAGGGCTATGGAAACACGAATGATGGAAATACATCCCGGAGATTCTTCGACAGCGATGAGGCAACTGCTCAGATAACAGGAATTCATCTGGATGTCATTTAAGATCATTCTCAATGTCTTAAGCTGCGGCGAAACGTTGATGCATGCAAATATGGAAAACATGCCAAGGAGACAAGATATCTTTTACGTACAAAGTATCCAGAGAAAAAACTTACTCCTACAGTCCATAAAATATTAGATTATGGTGAGCATCTAATACAACAACAACTTTTATCGATGGGAGAGTTGTCAGAAGAAGCCCATGAATCTGAAAACAAGGCCTACAAAAGATATAGGTATGCGAACACGTGCAAAATATCTCGACATCAGAAAGCACGGACCATTTCAACATGTTGACGGTCTCATCTGATCCCCGTAACTCATCTCTCAGTAGAGCCGCAAAAATACCGATAGTACTATTGAGGTATCGAATATTTGTTTTCGTGTCACGCTATCGATAGTAATTTTTCACTATCGATAGTGGCCCGCCATTTTTTCATTGTTTGGCATACTTCGCAGATTTCTGATCGATTGTTGGATTTTGGTAAAAAAATTAATCTGAAAGACAGCGGGTTGCCAAGTCTAAGTAAACTATTGAAATTTTCGACTAATTTTACCTTATATTCACCATCAAAATGTCTTTAAATAAGGAAATTACAACGTAAATATAGTTAAACAAAAGAGTCGATAAGAAAAATTTATTTTAAAATGAAAACAATGAAAACATTGTTTATAGAAATTTTAGAGCAAAATTATATTAAAACGCTAACTTCGTCTGTGACGAAGTTTTAATACACTTGAAACTTTTGTGACCACTGACTTAACTTTTTGACCAATGAGTTAATTTATAAGCTTAGTATCTCGTGTCATTGGAAAATTAAATTAAAACTAAAAAAAAAATTTGTATGGTAGCTACAAGAAGTGACCATTCGATTTTCGCTGTTCCGACATAAGTGCAGTGTGCAGCTAAAAGATGACTGTGCAAAATTTCGGCTCGATAGCATCAAAACTGAGGGACTAGTTTGCGTTGAAACAGACGGACGGACGGACGGACAAAGCTCAATCGACTCAGCTCGTCATGCTGATCAAGAATATATATACTTTATGTGGTCGGAGATGATTCCTTCTATGCGTTCGAAGCTACTGGGAAAAATTATAATACACTTTTCAAGTGTATAAAAAATCCCAAATTTCAATAGATTTTGTACCTTTTAAAACTGCGATGATATCAAAAAATTGTAAATATAGTAAAATTACAATGGTCTATTAGACAGTTAATTTCGATTGGCGGATAAATTTAGGGAATTTTTTATTAAACGTACCGAAAAAATGAAATTACTCCGAAAAGGTCATTTCGTAATTTACTCCATATAATGGTATCTTTAGTCATCGTTATTCAATTTAGTCTGCGTAGAAACAAATTTTGTTTGAATAGGTTAATTAATATGGCTGCAGGAGCTAAAAATGTGAACAAACCTCGTCCAAAATCTTAATGTTAAAATTCGCAACCTGGAAAATCTATACGAAAACTTGAAAAATACAGTCAACACTTCTCTTAAATCAAACAGTGTTCCCAATCCAGCTGAACGTCCTAATAAAGAGAATGTCCATGCTTGTAATCCCAAGCCTGCTGCTAATCGGTTTCAGCTGCAGTCCATGTCGGTAAATTCCCACCTTTGACTGAGCCGGATGTTGTGATTGCCTACGTAGCCCGCAAACTTAATATCCCTGGCAAAGATTTATCCTGTGCCAAGTTGGTCAAACGGAACGCTGATGTCAAATTATTAAAATGTGTCAATTTTAAGCTGGGAGTTCCTGAGCCGCTGTTCTATTCGGTCTTCAGCAAAGAGTTTTGGCCACTATCAGTTAAAGTGGCGCGGTTTGTCCATAGATCACGGCCAGAAGCTAGCAGACGTGCAACCACGGACTTCGACACCAGTTCAGGGAGTTCCAACATCGCCAATTTCCAAAAACCCCCTTGGATTGGCGTCTATGGCGTCATAGTTCTCAGCAGCCGGCATCGTCATTTGTGTGCTAATGCTAGCTGTTTAAGTAACGCTTTCTCTTCTTCCCACCGCTCTGCGCTCTTGCCCTGTCCTGCTGCTCGCTCTATCGACCTTCACTCTGCCGCTGATGGCCGATTTCGCCTGCAAGCTGCTGCATTGCTGATTTCCCAATTTGCTGCTCTTTACCACCCACTTCCACTCTTATTAGTTGCGCTATCGTCGGTTTAGTTCGTTTCCCGACTGTCTCTTGCGCTTTGTTACATTCCAACGCTCTCATCAATACCTGCGCCACTGTGGACTAATGCTATGCATTCATTTGCTGCTGCTGCTATCGATCGTACATCGCTCTCAACTCTTTCTCAGCAGCCTATCACCCCTCTCCCTCCCCACGCTTAGGGGGGAGGTAGACGCACTGCCGCCAATTGGAGTGACAACGCTCCTTAAACATTGTCTTGTGCGCCGAGAGCCGGCTGCTGATGCTGCTAACATTCTTCACACCCCACCCTGCCCAGTCAACTTTAATTAGTTCGAGAGCTCCTTCTGCATTTCACAGAACTTATACGCTTAGAATTTATTTCCAAAAATCGGATTTGGTGTATATGACGACTTCGCATTGCGACTTTGACATTATAATTTTAGTTACTTCGACACCAATCTGTACCAAGTATTTCGCAAAGACAGGGATGCCTTGAGAACGGAACGAACAATAGGAGGAGGAGTGTTGGTGGCTGTCAGGCGTCCCCTTCATTGTGACTGCTTTCGACTGTATAATAATGACTCTCTTCTGGACCAAATTGCGGTTCTGGTAGTGGGCACTTTGGGTCAACTCTACATATGTGCTCTCTACATACCACCTAATAGTGACTATGACCTTTATAAGGCACATTTGTTGAACATATTGAATGTTTATCAGCATCTGGAGGATCATCAACACCTTTGCGTTACGGGAGACTTCAACTTGGCTCAATTGTTTGGACTCAAGATCCGAATTCCTCGGCTATGGTACCGAGTAACGTTCATCAGCCTCATGAAATACTTCTTCTTGATGATCTATTTAGTATGGGCCTAACCCAGATCAACAATATTTTTAGCGCTTTGCACAAAATTTTAGATTTAATATTCGTTAGCTCTGATTTTCATTCGTCTCTAAGAAGATGTGAATTTCCCATTACCGCTTGTGTTATGAATCACAATCCCTTATTACTTAACATCGATTATTATATGTTTGCGCCTTCTGTGCTTCATTTTTCTAAACTTGAATTTCACCTTGATGAAAAAAGTCTTAGTTGTATTAGAAGTTGCATCTCAAATGTTAACTGGTCATCGGTCCTTTCGCATGCTAATTTGGAGACGTGTTATAATAGCTTTCTTAAAACCTTATTAAATATAGTTACCGAAAATGCTCAGAAACAGAAGCATAGCTCGTACAAACTGCCGTGGTACACAAAAGGGTTAAAAAAATTGAAAACCTTCGTAATAAATTCTACAAGCGCTTCACTAAAAGCACTAACCAAACAACATATAGACCATTCATTTCATACAACGAAAATGGACACAAAAATTTCTTAGCGACAGGCCCCAGGCCTGTTAGCGGCAGGCCCCGTCGCTCTCTCGCGGCTCTCTCTCTTCGCTCTCTCATTCTTATGCCGCACACTGATTGCGAGAGTTCGCTCGTTCAGTCGCAGATTGGCGCATCTTCAAGAAGGTTGTTCTGCGCTTGAATTCTTCTTTATATGTATGCGTGTTCATGCATTCACGTACACGGGTGCATGTGTGCGATCATTTCATTTCGACCCATTCGACTCTTTTGCTACTTTTCATACTAGGTACCCTAACAATATGGGCATATTCACTATTGGGTTAATGGTAAAAATAAGAATGTTATATGTTATAATATATTTCTTAATGTTTCAGCATACATTTCATATTTGCTTACAAATTCAAATCAGTGGCAGCAGTGAAATGTTTTGCATATATGTATGTATTCGAATGAATAAAAATCCATCTACTGAGATAGGAACAGGGCATATTGCAGTCGGTGTCACTTAAAACACCGACTGCTCTTATGTGGTTGAGAAATCAAATCAGCTGTTATTGTTGTTATGCGGCGGCTGGTGCCTGCATACCCTACCGACGATTGCTTTTTAGGGGAGCGGGAGCGGGCAGAAACAAAAACAGCTGATTGGCTTTGTTTTGTTTACATTTTTTATTGATATTTTTTCCGGACACTTGTTATGAATTTGGTTTATTGTTGTTATTTAATGATCTAGTTGTATATATTTTTATGTATGTTTGTTTTTTTTTAATATTTTCTTTATTTAAAAGTCGCCGCTCGAATTAGTTACCGATAAATATACACACATATACATATATACACCTGTGTTAAACAGTAGTTTTTAGACTTTTTCAAAACTTAAAAAAAATTAATTTAGATTAAATTTCTAAAATACTTTTTATATTTTTGTAAAGGTAAATGGAACAATATACAAATCTTCATTTTTTATATAAATAATATTTTAATGAAAATAATTTAATAATTTTAATTGTACCAATATTTGTTAATATTGTTGTAAACACAGGTGTATGTAAGTAATATATGTATTTTAATCGGTATCCAGGGAACACCACGAGGAGGCCATTGCAATTGCAATGGAGTCTTTAATGAAGACTTACGCGTCGACTTGAGATTCCAAAATGCTTTGAAAATCTCCTTGTTCCCCACCTACCTAATAATACCACCTATACATACAAAAAAAAATGAGACATTTTATAAGAAACTTATTACTGTTTGAGTATTTTTAGTTTTCTTGCACTCGCTGTTGATACAGGTTTTCCTTTCGTATACATTTTTTCTGTCAGCCATTTACAGTTTTTCCTCAGTAAAATTAAAATAAATCCATCTAGCATTTTCATCCTGTGTTCATAACAGGAATGGGTAACCGAAAACCAATTTGAATAAATGCTAGACTTTTGAGTGGCGAGTATACAGGACTGTTTAATTTTTTCCTTTATTCTTTTCATGTAAGGACTTTTGTCAAATATTTTTTTAAAAATATTGTAATGCATTTGAATTAAAGAGAAATAGTAATCTGATGGAGCTTTCAGTTTCAAACTTTTATCAGCGCAGTCATAATTTTTATTTATAATAAAATGTTCTGTGGAGCATTGTGCTTCTATATTTGTTTTTAATAGATCAGAACACATTTCGCAATCTTTTTTTTTGCAGAAATTTAAACAATATATAGCCTGCAAAATATCGCAAGGCATTGCTATCAAATTCGTTTCCAGTTGCAATATCAAAAATATGCTCAATTTCCGTCTCTTCATCTGAGAACATATCGAAATCGGTAATTTCTACTTTATCGGTTTTTACGTCATTGCAAATTTTTTTTAAGCTGCAGTCCTGGATAACATTTATTAACATTGTATCATCATCTGGGACGCAATTACCAGATACTGATGTGGATGTTAATATTTTCATTGATAGCATTTTGGACATTATGATGTTAAATTCATACATCGTTGGATTATTATTTGTTGCTCCGCGAGCCCTTATTAAATAAAATAGGTTTTCTAAGGGGTCTTGATTCAATTTCGCGGTTGATATATAAAATATTTTCGAGCTCCACACACTTTCAGCTAGTGCAAGTACAGATGACATGCTCAAAAAAGATTGCGAAATGTGTTCTGATCTATAAAAAAAATATAGAAGCACAATGCCCCGAACTTTTATTATAAATAAAAATTATGACTGCGCTGATAAAAGTTTGAAACTGAAAGCTCCTCGTTACTTTCTCTTTAATTCAATGCATACATTTTTTAAAAAATATTTGACAAAGTCCTACATGAAGAATAAAGGAAAAATAAACAGTCCTGTATACTCGCCACTCAAAAGTCTAGCATTTATTCAAATTGGTTTTCGGTTACCCATTCCTGTTATGAACACAGGATGAAAATGCTAGATGGATTTATTTTAATTTTCTGAGGAAAACATAAATGGCTACAGAAAAAATGTATACGAAAGGAAAACCTGTACAACACAGTGCAAGAAAACTAAAAATACTCAAACAGTAATAAGTTTCTTATAAAATGCTCATTTTTTTGTATGTATAGGTGGTATTATTAGGTAGGTGGGGAACAAGGAGATTTTCAAAGCATTTTGGAATCTTTTGGACGCGTACGTCTTCATTAAAGACTCCATTGCAATTGCAATGGCCTCCTCGTGGTGTTCCCTGGATACCGATTAAAATACATATATTACTTACATACACCTGTGTTTACAACAATATTAACAAATATTGGTACAATTAAAATTATTAAATTATTTTCATTAAAATATTATTTATATAAAAAATGAAGATTTGTATATTGTTCCATTTACCTTTACAAAAATATAAAAAGTATTTTAGAAATTTAATCTAAATTAATTTTTTTTTAAGTTTTGAAAAAGTCTAAAAACTACTGTTTAACACAGGTGTATACGAGGTGTGTTCAAAAAGTATTGCGAACTTTGTGTTTTTTCAAAAATTATTTATTTATTCATGAATATCTATTTTGTCCCCTTCAAAGTAATCCCCATGAGATATTATACACTTGTGCCAACGGTTTTTCAAATCTTCGAAGCACTTCAAAAAATCATTTTTTTTTATCTTGTTCAGCTCCTCCTTCGATGCCGTCTTTATCTCGTCAAGCGTAGCGTAACGTCGTCCTTTCATGGGCCTCTTCAGTTTAGGGAACAAGAAAAAGTCACAGGGGGCCAGATCTGGGGAATACGGTGGCTGCGGCATCATTAGTGTGTTGTTTTCGGCCAAAAAGTCGCGCACAAGCAACGATGTGTGAGCAGGGGCGTTATCGTGGTGCAAAAGCCAATTTTTGTTCTTCCACAAATCCGGTCGTTTCTGGCGGATTGCTTCGCGCAAATTGCGCATAACTTGCAGGTAATATTCCTTATTGACCGTTCTTCCACGCCCCTGCAATCGAAGAAAACTGTCAGCAAAACTTTCACATTCGACCGAACTTGGCGCGCTTTTATCGGTCTTGGTACGTGCGGCAGCTTCCATAGAGATGATTGAGCTTTGGTTTCCACATCATAACCATAAACCCACGATTCGTCACCAGTTATGACCCTCTTGAGCAAATTTGGGTCGTCGCGGACAGAGTTTAACATCTCATTAGCAATGTTCATGCGATGCTGTTTTTGGTCGCAATTGAGCAATTTTGGTACGAATTTCGCGGCGACCCGTCTCATGCCCAAATCATTGATAAAAATCGAATGGCACGAGCCAATCGATATGTATAGGTCCTCAGCAACTTCTCTAACGGTGATTCGACGATTGGCCAATACCATTTTCTCCACTTCATTAATTTTTTCGTCTGTTGTTGAAGTGCTCGGGCGTCCGGCACGCTCTTCGTCGTTCACATCTTCTCGGCCTTCTGAGAACATTTTGTACCACCGATAAACGTTGCTTCGGTCCAAGGTAGCTTCTCCGTATGCCACAGTCAACATTCGGAATGCATCCGCGCACTTAATTTCGTTTTTCACACAAAATTTGATACAGGTTCTTTGATCCATTTTTTTGAATAGGTAAAAATCGAAGACGATCCAAAACACGTGCAAGCAAAGCAGCTGTCAACAATTAAGTGAACATTCAAAATGGCCGAGCTTGTCGGCATAAGTGAGAGACATGAGTACCAACATAACCCGCGAAAATTCAAAATTCGCGATACTTTTTGAACACACCTCGTATATGTATATGTGTGTATATTAATCGGTAACTAATTCGAGCGGCGACTTTTAAATAAAGAAAATATTAAAAAAAACAAACATACATAAAAATATATACAACTAGATCATTAAATAACAACAATAAACCAAATTCATAACAAGTGTCCGGAAAAAATATCAACAAAAAATGTAAACAAAACAAAGTTAATCAGCTGTTTTTGTTTCTGCCCGCTCCCGCTCCCCTAAAAAGCAATCGTCGGTAGGGTATGCAGGCACCAGCCGCCGCATAACAACAATAACAGCTGATTTGATTTCTCAACCACATAAGAGCAGTCGGTGTTTTAAGTGACACCGACTGCAATATGCCCTGTTCCTATCTCAGTAGATGGATTTTTATTCATTCGAATACATACATATATGCAAAACATTTCACTGCTGCCACTGATTTGAATTTGTAAGCAAATATGAAATGTATGCTGAAACATTAAGAAATATATTATAACATATAACATTCTTATTTTTACCATTAACCCAATAGTGAATATGCCCATATTGTTAGGGTACCTAGTATGAAAAGTAGCAAAAGAGTCGAATGGGTCGAAATGAAATGATCGCACACATGCACCCGTGTACGTGAATGCATGAACACGCATACATATAAAGAAGAATTCAAGCGCAGAACAAACTTCTTGAAGATGCGCCAATCTGCGACTGAACGAGCGAACTCTCGCAATCAGTGTGCGGCATAAGAATGAGAGAGCGAAGAGAGAGAGAGAGCCGCGAGAGAGCGACGGGGCCTGCCGCTAACAGGCCTGGGGCCTGTCGCTAAGAAATTTTTGTGTCCATTTTCGTTGTATGAAATGAATGGTCTATATGTTGTATGGTTAGTGCGAAAAGCCACGATCCTGCTGATGGTGAAAAATATCGTCTGCACAAAAGTGAGTTCGAGTATTTAAATAAGTTTCTGTACATGCAATACATATCTAATGTCGAAAGTCGACTTAAAACTAATTTAAAGTCCTTTTGGAGGTTTATAAACTCGAAAAAATCAACCTCTTCCATTCCATCTAGTATGAGCTTTGGTTCGCTGGTATCAAATACTGATGAGGGGACAGTGAATCTGTTTGCTTCCTTTTTTAGCGGCAATTTCGAGCCAGAGAGTATCTGGGATGACCAATTTACTCTTGATTTCATTCCTTTTTTATTTAATGCCGGGACTATTCCCATATCGGATGAAGATGTCTTAGAAGCAATCAATGACTTTGATGACTCATTTAAGCCGGACAGTGATGGAATTTCTTCTTTTCTCCTGAAGAATTGCATTGGTGACCTTTGTGAGCCTCTCACTATGTTTTTTTTCAAGTCCCTTGAGATTGGTCAATTTAAACGAAAATGGAAGATTGCATCAGTTATACCCATTCATAAAAAAGATTCAAAAAGTGATGTATAGCAATATTTCTAAGCTTTTTGAACGAATAGTCTCAAAACATCTTAACTTCATTATTAATTCTTATATAGATCCCAACCAGCATGGTTTTTTTCCTGGCCGTTCCACGGTAACGAATTTAGCAGTATTTAGCAATATCTGAATTTTCGCATTTGAAAATCGTTGTCAAGTCGATGTGATCTACACGGATTTTTCTAAAGCATTTGACAAAGTCTGCCATAGTGCTCTTTTATCCAAGCTCGCCAAGCTTGGCTTTCATTCTTCCAACCTCGTACCAAGTTATCATTAATGGCATACGCTCAAGCACCTACATAGCAACTGACTAGCTCTATACTAATATTCAAAGCAACACAAACAGAATTACGGAACAAGTGACTTCCAAATTTTGGAAAATCTACACATATGTACAAATGCGACCGATGCCGCTGGTATTAATAACACAGTGCACCTTTTTTAAGGTTATTGTCAGGTTAAGCCTTCGCACACCGCTTTTTTTGAAGAAACATATCAAAGCTAAAAAAATCCCCAAAGGACTTGGCTCCATCACATCGTAAAGATACCTTTTTGATATCTTGAAAAGATAACCTTCTTAGAACCGAAACGGTATGAAGCTGGCATGTACCAGAGAGTTGTTTATATTGTTGCTTGAAAAAATTTTGCTGAAGAAAGGTTTGCCGTAATCCCAGTAGTTTTCCGATATTTTTGAAGTTTTAAAGCATTAGATGCAATTTTTTTGGGTCAGTCTGTTCAGGACTTTTTTGCTCTTGTTTATATCTATAACTTTGCCAAAGACATATAAACAAAATTCCAAACGGCTTTTGTATATGGACTTCGAAAAAAAGTACCTTTACGATGTTATCGGGCCCAAGTCCTTTGGGGATTTTTTAGTTTCTGTATGTTCTTCTGCTTAGCCTTATATGTATGAGTAAATTTCAAGTTTATCTGACACATAACAGCTATCTTGAAGATGTAAAATCGGGTCCATGATTGGTTGAATTAATAGTAGATCAACTTTATGGTAAATGTAAAAATAGCACAGTGCTACAAATTTGACAAAAGTGCAAAAACCCGGGAAATGACAGCGTACGCTGTAGAGCAGGTCGCATATAACACTTCCTCATACCTGGTTTTCCAAGGGGACCCCCAAAATCTGAAGAAATGACCCAAGAACCGTTTTGTGCTCATTTTGCGAATGGATTTTCTATAAACTTGTTATATTCAATGCTTTCATAGATGTAACGCGATGGCTGATAAGTGCGAGTTACAGATCTGGTATTTACAACTTTTTTTTTAATTCCAACTTCAACCCTTACTGGTTTAACAAAATTGCTCCAAGCTGTTAGATTTTATATTATAATAAAATCTCCATTTAATTCATTGTCAGACAAATGTTTAGATGAATTTGGTTTCCGATGGCCAAAGTTATTCGCGTTTTTCAAAGCAAAGATCGGCTATCTAGTATTCTTTTTAATGTGTTTACAGAATAACTTTATATTTAACATAAAAGCCCCTAAAATTATACTTTCCGAATGTTAGGTGAGTTATAAATATACTTTTTCATTGACACATAAGTTTTTACATATATTTTTCACTATGTTGGACTGTTTGGGAGATGTAAACTTGTAGGGCCGTGATAATCTCCGGTAAAATCAACAATTAATACTTACATCCTGACTACAATAGTACCATCTCTTCTTATTCAGCTGATCCACAGGTTAATTTAACACAATCGCCAATGCCAAAGTTTTCAGTTTAATAACTACTTTTTGTGCGAAAATATGTGCGATAAGAAAACTTAGTTTTGTTTTATCTGTGGATGGCATCTGGATGAAAAACGTCGCTTTCAATCAAGAAAAACAAAACCGTGATGGCCATGTATTATTTAATTTTTATGCGCGATTTATAGCAGAACGTTTGGTTCATTCCGGAGTATTTTTGTACTGCAGCACGTTACATCTATGAAAGCATTGAATATTATATACGAGAATCTTCTCGTCGCTATCGGAATTAACACGTTTATAGAAAATCTGATGGTCCATTCGCGAGTTATTTCATGTTAAAGCCCAGTACGGAGACGCTGAGAATTTTCTCGCAGCGAGAACTGTTTCATAATTCTCAGAGCGGCCTCTGAGACTGTAGTGTGACCAACAGCAACAGCAAAAGGGCAGACGAGGTTTGTTTAAAAAAAAAGGCTGGCAAAATTTTTTAAAATAAAATGGTTTATAAAATTGAAAATGAAGTCACTAAGTGGAGCTCAGAGGTCATAGGCAATGTCATGGAATTTTTGATGGAATTAGAATTAGCCTTGTGCCACATTAACGCGACACCATAGTCTTTGTGATTGCCAGCTCCATAGACTGAAGATTCTAGAAGATACAACTATGGATTCAAAGGTGGCTGATGGGCTGCGCCTGGTGTTAAACAATTAGTGGAGACGCCACAGCTGGCGTGGAGAGAACGGCCGCCACTAGAATGGGCTGTGGAGGTGTACATGTGTTCCAGCATTTTGGGGGAATTGGCAACCATTCACATCTTTCGGAGTAGCAATCCGAAAATGATACTCCGCCACACATGGGGTCGTTGCGCCGATAAGCCACGAAATGCATTTTAATGACCAGCATTTAATGATCAGCGACACTTTTTCGTCCTCCATGATTATTTTATTGTTTGTTTGTCCTTTTTTGTTTCCATCTTTTTATTCTCATAGGTACCTCCGACAAATATCAAACATTCTTCATAATTTCTATGACCCCTGCGAGAATTTATCAGCTGTTCGGCCAAAAAACGAGTTGGCAGGCCATGCTTATTGTGCTCTGAGAATTTTGTGGAGCGTTTTCTCAGAGCAATGTAATTAGATGGGCTCCGCAAAAAATCTCAGCGTCTCCGTACTGGGCATAAATGAACAAAATGAAAACCAAGTACGCCACCTGCTGTACAGTATAATTCTTTGTAGTATAATAATTCTATGTACAATGTACAAATGGGCACATGAACAAATCTCTTAATAATTAAGTTTTCTTTGCCCCAATTAATGAGGACTTCTTTTGGTTTTGTTAGGTTTGTATATGTTTCACCTACGTTTAGCCGGTGAACTTGCTCCGATTTTAACTTGACATTGTCAGCACACACACACACGATTGGTTGTTTATCTTTTAATAAATAAATATTTTTGCCGTGGAGACTAGAGATAATTACAAGTTTCTTCAGTCATAAGTATTGAAATGGTTGACACAGTTTCAAAATCGTATTTTAATTTATATTCTTTTCACTGTTTGTAATTTGTATGTTTAATACATACACACAAATGTGTACACATATAAACTATGGAATGCATCTACTGTCAGTCTGGGTTGGACATCAGTTTGAAATACATTGGGGATGCACTACACGCAACGATAATTTGTTTGGAATATCTGCTTCACTATTCAATGTAGTTTGAAGAAAACGAAATCAGAACAATCAGGCCGTTCCGAACTCCAAACGTTTTCAAAATGTACAAACGAAACGAAAACAAACGTTTTCTTATTTGCTGTTCCCAATTCCGAACGATTTGTTTACGTTTCGACTTTTCCAACTCGGTTTTGAAACACTTGCGCACCTGCGCACTTGTTTGTGTATATCGTCAGCAGCCAGAGTTGTCATCTCTATAATTTAAATTTATAAAGCTCTTATTTACTCTTTAGATCCATTTATTTTTACTTAAACCAGTATATAAATATTTCATTTGAATATGTCATATAAAATATTTTAAAACTTAGCTAAGTGAAATAGAAAAGGAGCTGTCCGATTAAATAAATTTATATGCAGCAATCGGCAGCCGCCGACTGAAGGTCGAAATAGACTAAAAAATAAAGTGGAATACAGATCTGCTCGGTTATTATTTTATAGATGTTTACAAAAAATTCTATTAAATTATATTTAAACTTTAAACAGTGTAGGTAATGATGTTAAACGATCTTATAGCCTATTTCCACTATAATCACATATTTCGAAATGTACATATTTTTTTCTGAGCGTTTCCATATAATAATGCACATTTTTATTTTACTTATTCAACAAAGTAGCTTTTGAAAAGTTATAAAAATTTTTTGGAATTTAGTATTATTTATTTCAAAGAAATATAAAGAAGCATTGTAGCCTAGTGGGAAGACAATTTTTTACATACGCCGAGGTTGTGGCTTTCAGTCCCCTTGGTGGCATACTTTTTTTTATTATTAACTAGCTGAATACCCGGCGTCGACCGGGTTCTTATGATTCTTAAGAGAGGGATTATATTCAATCTAGTGCAGGCTGCATGTCGGTATAAACATTTTCATGATAATCTAAAATCAAGAATATTTTGCAAATTTCGTGACTTTTTTGACCGTTTGGCTAATACTTCCTATTTACCCGTCTACAATTGCTGTCTATCAAATCCTCACAATAATCCAGTCTCAAATCAAAAATATGCAAATTTCGCAATATTTTGGACCGTGTAATCTACAGCTTCCATTTACCAACGCCGGCATTATAATATAAGCACTAAGCGCTTACATACTCGTAATGTTATTTGGCAAATTTCGCGATTTTTGGACCTTAGAAACCTTTGCGGGCAAGCGTTGCCCAAAGTTTTATGGCAATCAGATCAACGGTAAAGTTTTTGAAATTTCGCGGTTTTATGACCATTTCCGACCCAATTCTTTAATTTCCTGGGCAAGCGTCGATCAATTTCCCAAAGTTTTTGCAAAAACTTAAATTTTGCAATTTTCGCGGTTTTTGGACCGTTTTCCGCAAATTTTTTCAACTTAGAAACCTTCCCGGGCAAGCGTTCAACCATTCCCACATTTTCGTTGCAATCGGATGAACGGTATGTTTTTGCAAATTTCGCGGTTTTTGGACCATTTCACAGACATGACACTTTCCTGATCGACATGAACTTACTAAGAAAAATTCGTGAAGATCGGTTCAGCGGTTTAGACGCCCATAAGGGACAAACATACAAACATACAAATATACAAACATACAAACATACTTTCACTTTTATATAGATGTATAGATTTTTTTTTTAAATGCTTTTAGCATTGTCCATATTTTTTAAAATGCTGCGTGGTCCAAAAATCCTTTGCAGTACATCGGTTAAATTTTCTCAGCCTTTTATTGTACCTATCATATAGGGGCCGCTCAGTCGATTGGACACGTATATTAAATATGTAGATTTTTTTCCTATGGAAAAAATGTTACATATTTTTGGATATGTGATAAAATGTGAAAATATGAACATATTTGCTTTAGTGGAAATAGGCTATTAAAAATGTTCAACTAATTTCCAATTTTTCGTTAATCATATTGGGGAAGTATTTTAATGACTTAAATAGCAATTACTTTTAATTCCGCTGACTCTGCAACGCACGTTTTTAAAACGACAATTCTTCTCGAATTGCGGAATTCGGATTAGGAATGAACTCGATTTGCGGTAATTCCACTCGTTTTCGGAAATCGGAACAGGCTCGAGTAAAAAAATTTTAACTACAATTTTATTTTATCCCAAGTCTACAATTACAAATTATATTTATTGTGCAAGTCACTACAATGGGCGTATTCAGTAGAAAAATTGATCGCTGAGCAGGTATCAGAAAAAATTGATACATCGAAAAGTTTCTGCTAAACGCAGTGCTACATTTGTTCGTAATGTTGCTTAAAACAAATAATCGGCACTATGCCCGCGGTAAGCGTTAGCATTTTTCCAGAACTTTCCTGACTTTTTGTGCAATGGCGTTAGCATTTTATTTGCGCTCACAGCTGTTTCGACGCCATGGAGATCTGTGTAAGTAAATTAAAAATTTTTTAAAATTTTTATTTATTCAGGGGTGCCACGGAAATCGATTTCGCTCTAAATTCGCCAGAATTTAATTTGCCATGCCACAGACCCTGTTTACGAGTGATTTCAAAATCGCCCCCTACTGAGTTGACAAATTGCATAATTTAGGGGCTTATGCCCCTAAAATGCGTTTACATAAAAATATACCTTAATGATTCATAACGGGTGTTCAATTTCTGAATAAACTGCATCAAAAAAACTAAACATTTCGCATGTTTAGTTTATTAAATGATCAATTTAGCAAATCGCTAGTTTAAATTGGTTTTCGCTTTGACACACAAAATCACTAGTATTTCAGTGATGCCCCCTTTTAACATATGAACTTCGAAATTAATCGAATTTAGTTTGTAGGCGTTTGCAATAGTGATTTTTGTGTTAAAACAAAGATCAAAAAATTAATTTTTTATTAGCATTAATTTATGCGTTAATCTTTGGAGTATTTATTGTGCAGTTTGTAAATCGATTGCAGCCAATTTACGTTCAATAAAGTGCCAACGCTGCCATAAAGTAAACAACGAATACATATTAAAGCCCCCCATACACCGCACAAATTTTTGCGCAAAACGCTTATGTGTGTTAGTGAAATATGAGTGTATGCGACACACGCACGCATTTGCGCATATCGAGACCGAAATCAAAAACGTTTTGATTTTTTGGGTTCTTTTCACATTGTTTTGTGTGGTGAGTGTGCGATTTGCGCAAATTCTGCTTAGTTCGCAGCAAGTTGTTGTTGGAAAAAGAAGAAGAAGCGCTTGCTTTGAACTGAAATTTGTGTAAATTCTGGTGTAGTGTATGGGCTAAGTGGGTGTGAATTTTGCGCAAAAATTTGTGTGGTTTATGGGGGGCTTAAATTGACAGCAAAAAAAATACGAGAATCCACTAAAATACAAATAAAATAAACTTTTCTTTATTTTGTACTAGCTGAATACCCGGCGTCGCCCGGGTTCTTATGATTCTTAAGAGAGCGATTATATTTAATCTAGTGCAGGCTGCATGTCGGTATAAACATTTAATACTTCCTATTTACCCGTCTACAATTGCCGTTTATCAAATTTTCACAATAATCCAGGCTCAAATCTAAAATTTCACTTGTCACTTTGTGCTGCCGAACAGGTCGGACGTGTTTTTGTCGCGCTCCGGTTTAAATCGTTGTAAAAGTGCCTAATTCGGTTGTTTCAATAAACAATTTCGACCCGCGATAAAAGACGCTAATGGACATTCATAAGCACTCGTGCTTATGTTGTCCAAAAATATCTAATAGTTAATAATAGCTAAACAAACAGGCGAAATTAAATGCCGCTTAATATGAGCGGGCCTAGCCCTCGCTCATTAACCCCGCTCCAAAACAAAACAAACAATAGAAGTGCATACTTCTCGTTCTCGCATGTGTCAAATCACACGAACAACTATCTAAGACCCGATGAACAAATGATGCCGAGATCTGCCTCTCCAACTTTGCCCAGTGCAAGGTGCTCAGCTCCATGGAGCGCTCAGTGCGCCTCTCCCGTAACTCCGCTCTCAACAACAACAACCACTACTACAGCCCAAGCGTCACCAACGTTTCTGCTCGCCACACTCCCGCCTACAATTATGTCAACATCAACGGTTACAACATCAACAATTACAGCGGCGACACACCAGCTTCAACATATGCAACTGCACAAACTGCTACAAACACACATACGCAAGTACAAAAATCAAACAATACTAATACAAAAATGTCAACTCAGCACGACGTCCCGCAAAATCATACACAACGAAATGCAACACCCACTACCCGCTCGTATGTGCAGACTGGCATCGATCGGTATGTACAAATAAATAAACGCAAATTAAGCCCGCAAAACAAAAACAGCGGCAACACTCCAAAGATAAACAAAACAAGCGATATACCTGTGGACAAAGATCCCCTCACTGGGAATAGGTTCCAAATTCTTGGCCAACAGTCTGATGCTGAGTGTGAAGAAAAAGCTCCAAATGCCCCTAAGCCAAAGCCTCCACCCATTTATATAAGGGATAGCAACTGTGCGGCCCTAGTCACAAAGCTTGTATCGCTAATAGGCAACAACAACTTTTATGTAACATCCGTCAACAAAGGCAATATCCGCGAAACAAAGCTCCAAGTCAACACCGAAGAAAATTATCGAGCAGTCGAAAAATGCCTAAGAGCTGAAAAAAAAGCTACTACACCTACCAACTAAAAAGAAGCAAGGGTCTACAGGTAGTAATCAAGGGCATTGAATCAAGTGTACCTGTAACGGAAGTCGCTTCTGCCTTGGAGGAAAAGGGATTCAAGGTCAAATCCGTTATAAACTTAATAAACAGGGACAAAAAACCACAGCCACTATTCAAAATTGAACTAAGCCCGGAAGACACAGCTCCAAAAAATAATGAAGTGCACCCAATTTACAAACTACCTTTCTTATTGCACCGCAAAATAACCGTAGAGGAGCCGCACAAACGCACAAATCCAGTGCAATGTACCAATTGCCAAGAATTTGGGCACACAAAAGCCTACTGCACCCTGCGATCAGTTTGTGTAGCATGCGGAGAGCTGCACAACACTGCCTCATGCCCTGCTAATAAGGAGGATCCATCTGTCAAAAAATGCAGTAACTGTGGAGGTAACCACACTGCAAACTACAGAGGTTGCACAGTCTACAAAGATCTGAAGAGCAGGATTAATACGCGCACAGAATTTGCCCGATCCAATGGAAACCTTAATCAGTTCACACCCTCGCAGTCGACCCCTGGAGTCTTCATCACCAAAGCTACGAGATCGACCTTTGCCCCAACGACTACAACCCAAGGTGTTTCTTTCGCAAGCGCCTTGAAACTAGGAAATGATAGACCCGAACCCATATCTACGGTTTCGCATGAAATTCGAAGTGAGCCGACACTGCCATCAAAACAAGCGGAACAACCATCAAACTATAGTAGCTTAGAAACTATGTTTCTATCGTTACAGCAGACGCTGAAGGATTTTATGGTATATATGCAAAACGCAATGCAAGAACAAATGAGAACACAAGGAATTCTCATTCAAATGCTCACTTCGCAACAATCCAAATAATGGCTCTCCTACGAGTTTCACTCTGGAATGCAAATGGCATTCCCCGCCACAAAGTGGAGTTATCAAAATTTCTTCAGGACAATGAAATCGACATAATGCTTCTGGCAGAAACTCACTTGACGGACCGATACAATTTTCAATTACCTGGGTATGCATTTTACGGCACAAATCACCCAGATGGCAAAGCCCATGGTGGCACTGGCATCCTCGTCAGAAGCCGCATCAAGCATTACCCACTATCAGGGTTTTCGGAAAACTACCTACAAGCCACATCGATATGTGTAGAGTCTAAACGAGGCAATATCACTCTGTCCGCGGTTTACTGTCCCCCACGTTTCGCAATATCAGAAAATCAATTCCTAGATTTCTTTAATACACTTGGTCAACGCTTCTTGGCTGCGGGTGACTATAATTCGAAACATCCCCACTGGGGCTCCAGACTGACCAATCCCAAAGGGAAGCAACTCTACAGCGTACTCACGCGCGCATCAAACAAACTCGACTATGTATCTCCGGGTAGGCCTACATACTGGCCGGCAGATCCAAAGAAATTACCCGATCTTATAGACTTTGCTATAACAAGAAAAGTTCCACAAAACTTAGTAACTGCAGAAGCCCTTGCTGACTTGTCGTCAGACCATTCTCCAATAATATTCACCCTTCTGGAGTGCCCTCATGTTAGAGAATATCCTCGGAGACTGACATCACACAAGACAAACTGGCTCAAATACAAAAAATATATCAGCAGTCACATCGAGCTGAGCCCTACCATAAACAGCGAAGAAGACATCGACAATACTGTTCAAGCCCTCACCTCTATCATTACTGCCGCTGCTCATCACTCAAACCCCCAAACGACAACAACAGCACCTCAGCAAGATCGTAGATTGACAAACAGTTACATTGACCGGCTGGTCACAGAAAAGCGGCGTGCAAGAAGAGAATGGCAAAGCTTTAGATCGCCTGCCGCAAAAAATCGTCTGAGACTTGCAGAACGCGTACTTCGCAAAGCACTCGAAGCCGAAGAACAGCTTGCACATAGCCGTTATATCGAAAAATTATCGCCTACAAGCACCAAATTTCCCCTATGGAGGGCACGCGCCAGCATAAAGCCACCTGCAAAGGTAGACACGCCTCTAAGAGATCAGACAGGAAGATGGGCCCGCAGCGACGAAGAAAAGGCAACTGTCTTTGCACTTCACCTTAGAAATGTTTTCCAGCCAAATCCTTCAACCAATGGCTATGAACTTCCATTGGTTCCGACCGCCGCACAAACTGACCCAATCAAAGTTCATTCGCTAGAAATAAAAAATGCCATCGGAGAGCTAAATCCCAGAAAAGCCCCTGGACATGACCTTATTACACCTAAAATGATTATGGAACTTCCAAGTCCCGCCATTACATATATCTCAAGACTTTTCAATGCTGTTCTGCGATGTGGATACTTTCCAACTCAGTGGAGGAAGTCCACAATCATAATGATTCAGAAACCAGGAAAAGATAAAACACAAGCGTCATCATACAGACCCATTAGTCTGCTACCTTGCCTGTCAAAACTATTTGAGAAGATCCTACTCAGTAAAATTGATGCCCATACACAAAATATCATTCCCTCACATCAATTTGGGTTTAGAGCAAAGCATGGGACTATTGAGCAAGTCAACCGTTTAACTTCAGACATTCGGACTGCGTTTGAGCACCACGAATACTGCTCTGCAATTTTCTTAGATGTTGCCCAAGCATTTGACCGCGTTTGGTTGGATGGTCTTATATTCAAGATAAGGACAATGCTTCCTCCAAATACTCACAAAGTCCTAGAAAGTTACGTCAGTAACAGAGTATTTACAGTTCGTCAAAATGAGTACACAACGGAAGAGTTCACTATAGGAGCCGGAGTGCCGCAGGGTAGCGTACTCGGTCCTCTCCTATATGTAATGTACACTGCCGACATACCAACAGACCCTCGACTTACAATAAGTACTTTTGCGGATGATACGGCAATATTAAGCAGATCACGATGTCCAATTACCGCAACAAGTCTCCTGGCAAGCCACCTAGCTAAAGTGGAAGAGTGGCTGGCCAACTGGCGCATAAAAATCAACGAGCAAAAGTGTAAACATGTGACGTTCACACTCAACAGAAGCACCTGTCCCCAGCTATCCTTAAATGCAACCCAGATCCCGCAATCAAACGATGTTGTATACCTAGGTGTGCACCTCGATAGAAGGCTCACATGGCGCAAACACATAGAGTCGAAAAAGCTTCAAATCAAGCTAAAGGCCAACAGCCTTCATTGGCTAATCAACTCCCGTTCCCCTCTTAAACTGGAATATAAAGTCCTGCTGTACAAAAGCATCATAAAGCCTGTCTGGACGTATGGCTCGCAGTTATGGGGAAATGCCTGTGCGAGCAGTGTGGACATCCTCCAAAGATCACAGTCAAGAATTCTCAGAACCATCACTGGAGCGCCATGGTACATTCGCAATGAGTGTATCCACAACGATCTCAGCATCCCATTGGTCGAAACTGAAATAGAGCAACTTAAACAAAAATATTCTGAGAAGCTTCTTACCCACCCAAATCAACTTGCAAAATCTCTTTCCATGCTAGCAACGCATTCTCGTCTCAGAAGAAATGACCTACCAACCCAGCGACTGACTTGAAGGGCCGCAGAACACAAACTATCTCCAACAGGGGATGGTTTATAAAATAGTTTCTAGATTAAGATCTGAAAAATTATTGTTAGTCTCATTAAGAGAAGATTCAATAAATACAAAATAAGTCTAAAAAAAAAAAAAAAAAAAAAAAAAAAAATCTAAAATTTGCGAATTTGGCAATATTTTGGACCGTGTAATCTACAGCTTCCATTTACCAACGCCGGCATTGTAATATAAGCACTAAGCGCTTTCATAAATACTCAAGGTTATTTTGCAAATTCTGCGATCTTTGGACCTTGGAAACCTTCTCGGGCAAGCGTTGCCCAAAGTTTTATGGCAATGGGATGAACGGTATAGTTTTTGAAATTTCGCGGTTTTTGGACCATTTCACAGACATGAGACATAGCCTATGACACTTTCCTGATCGACATGAACTTACTGTGAAAAATTCGTGAAGATCGGTTCATACCATACTTTCACTTTTATATATTTGTATAGATAGATATATTTTAATAAATTATTAAGGCAAAGCATCGATCAGAAGACAGCGTATTTTTATAAAGGAGCATTAGGACACATTTAATTTATATGTGCCTAGGACTAATTGACCTTGCATCTGGACAACCTTTCTTCCAATTGCATGAATTTAATAAAGCGGGCCCAAGATTCTTTTCGAGCAACGGGAACATTATTAAAAGCATTTTCACTGTTGATTGCCTTGTCAAAAACAGATTCAAGTTGTTCCTAGTGCTCTTGTCAACTCGATAATTTAATTGGCCGCGATTTTTCGTATTCTTACGGACTTACTTCTGTAAATCATTGACTGGCATCAGACGTACAAAGGGATTTTCTTTAATTAACCCGATTCTTTTGTTTACATTGTGTTTTGCCGTTAGTACGACCGTTAGGTTACATTTTTATTTTAGCGGGCAGTAAATTGTATTATTTTTTTTTTAAATTCGAGTAAAATTACTCTCAGATGAAGAAAATTAATTTAATTTAGCATAAAAATCTACGCTAAATATTTACAACTTAAAATGTTAACATAAACGCATAAAAAACAAGAAAGAAAGTCGGGCAAGCCCGACTATAACATACTCTGTACCTGTGAAGTGCTGCCCATCACCGTTGCGACCGGTGCTGCCCATAATTGTTTGTTTTCATTATAGCTCGACAACCGTTCATTCGATCTCGACCATTCCTTTGGATTAATCCTAATTACTAAATGTGTCCAGAAGGAACGAACCTTCTATCTATAAAACTGTGGGAGATATGACGTTTTTTCCAATTTGCGGGGGCGGGAGGGGGCGTAGCAAAAATTCAAAATAAACTTGATCTGCCTGCAAGTATAAGAAGCATAAGTCCCATACATGTCAAACCTCTATCTCTTACCATCTCTGAGATCTGTGCTTTCATACGGACAGACAGACGGACATGGCTTTGCACAAACTTATTATACTCTATGTACCTTTGGTACTCTATGTACCTTTGGTACAGAGTATAATTACTCTAATTTGCTTTTGCGGAGTTTATATCCTATGCAGTCAAGTTCGATAAAATTTGTGAACAAGTCATTCGAAGTTCTGTGGCATGGCGAAAATTTTCAGGCGATTAGGCAAATCGCTAGAAGCCAAATCGCTAGTGAATTCTGTGGCACCTCCGATTCATTTATAGCCGATGAGAAAAGATGGAGTTTTAAGGACATCGAACTCCTCCTCACCCTCTATCAAGAGAAAATGGATGACTTTCGTGACCCAAAAAAAAAAAGAAGAAATCGACATGGATGCAAATTGTGACCAAAATAGAAGACCACGCTATTTTTGGCAATGACCTGGCGGTAGAAGGTTGTCGGACGCTCAGCACATTAGTGTCAGAAGAGGAAAATAATGAGCGGCTATTTTCATGGGATGACTTCAGGCTTACCGTAAATGACGGACGTAGCACCAGCTCGATGATAGAAGTGGATGACGCAATCGCTGTTGTATCCAGCAGAGCACCGGTGGAAACGCAATAGGGATAAACAGAAACGAAAGAAGCGTTACTACGCTAATAAGAAGGCCATTAAAGTGTCAATAAGTCTTAGAGCCGATTTCCATCTCTACGGGTTCTGTCATCGATTGCACGGTTCATCAATGAATTCCCAAAGGTGTTTCTACTGCGTTCAGCGTTCACTACAGCTGATCTGGTCTGTTTGTTTACCGTAACTAATAGCCATAGAAGAGTAACCAGCGTTGCGATCGAGGAGTCACACCCATGCAATATTTGGTCATTTGTAAATTAGAACAACTCAACTAGTAGTCCGGTTTTTCTTAATTATTTATTTTTAATAACCGAATTCTTTTGGACAGACAGACATTCTAATCCACATACGATTCTAGTAACTTCGCAATACCCACCCGACAATTTGTCGTATGTATCCGGACCTACGAGAATTACGAAAGTTTCTCTTATAATCGAAATCCGTTTTTCTTAAGAGATGCGGGTTTCAAACGGACATTAGTTATTTTTTCTCTATTTGTGACAGCAGCGAAGAAGAGAAACAAAGGAAAAAGAAAAGAAAGAAAGCCAGCGGCGAAACAATAACCACACAACGCACTTTTCGGAAGTCAAATGTTGTTTTTGTTGAAATTGTCGAATTATTGACTGTTGACTTTGTGCTGACGCCGGCGTCAGGTCACTTGTGAAAAAATTTTGCTTGAAAAGGTTCGTTCGGTGTTTTTTCATAAAAGTGCTTAATAAAATTAAGATAAAATGCCAATAAAAAGAACAAGACGCCAGTATATCAACAAGTTTAACCATGAAATAACGCTGCTTCTGCAACAGCTAGCAGAAAATGTAGTTAATTTAATGTAAATGTAATGTTAAATATATATACATATTTTTTAATAAATATTTATATTACGAATCCTGTGATTTAGTTTAATGATATAGAATAAACTAAAATAAATAAATGTACAAAACTAACAAAAATGCCTAGTATTCATTTGGGAAACAAAATGGAATGAAACAAAACATTTTTTCAACTATCGCGAAACTAAACGTTTGCAACACGTTTTCGGAGCCGTTCTCGACACTTTCTCGATAGCGAAAACGTATTGGAAACGGATTATCCGCAAAGAAACAGACGGACTGACGGAAATGACTATAGCAACTCATTACGAGCTGATCAAGAATATATATACTTTGTGTGGTCGGAAATGCTTCCTTCTTTGCGTTACAAACTTCCGGACAATTTTAATATTCCCTCTTCAAGGGTATAAAAAGATTCTCAGAAAAGTTCCTTTCACAAAATGTGCCACCAAATAATAATTATGCAAACAAAAGTCGAATTTACCGTTTTAGTGGGTTTTGTGAGGGTATTATTTTTTTTATTTATAAAGTGTCGATTAATCAGTTGGATAAGCTAATTCGCTGATGAGATATATATGTATATATGGGCGTTTCCACCGAATGGCATCCCAGGCGTACGTGCTCGGCCACTTGTTTATTGATGAAACTGAAACTCGACGAACCCCATCTTTTGCACTAAGCATAGTGCTAAGCAAATGCTATAGAATGGCAAAATGCCAGCAATGATTCCACTGCTGTTGACTTATTAGCTGATTTCTTCCAACCTTTTTATCCTTATAACATTTCGTCTTCCAACTCAATATGTGCTCCCACTATTTCTGAAACCTTTATACTTTCCTTTTTGAAATCACTAAAAAGCTTCATGCTCCCCTGGGCCTGACAACATTCCTACTTGTGTGCTCAAAGAGTGCTCTAGTTCCCTAGTTATGCAAACCGTTGCTTAAGCTTTTCAATCTATCACTTGATTCTTCAGCCTTTCCAAATATTTGGAAAGAGTCTTATATTATTCCTCTCCATAAAAAGGATGGAAAATCAGATATTTCCAGTTACTGAGGCATTGCTAAGCTATCCGCTATTCCAAAATTATTTGAAGAGATTGTAACCTCCACTTTGCAGCATTATTGTAAATCGATTTTACAATACAATACGATTTTACAGCACGGATTTATGAAGCCACAACCAATTGCTTGAATTTACTTCTTCGCTTAATGATGGATTCCTTATGAAAAAGCAAACTGATGTCATTTACACCGACTTCAGTAAAGCCTTTGACTCGGTGAACCATGATCTTCTCCTCTTTAAGCTCGATCGATTAGGATTTTCCTCCCCTTTTCTGCTTTGGATCTCGTCCTATTCGACAGATGGAACTCAAAATCGATAGAATGTCATCGAGACAATTTTTACCTGCTCCGTGAAATATTAAATTTGTCGCCTTATTTTGTACAATTCAAAATCAGCAAATACAACATTTAATTGCAGTAACAAAAGGCAATATTGCCTACACCGCAGTGCTCTGCATTTACATCGGTGTCTACCCAAAATAAACTTTAAAAGTGAAAACAAATTCGTCCATTTAACACTTATGTACATACCAACACAAACATACATCTCAATAGAAAGGAGAAATTGAAGTTGACAAAAAACACTCAACACACACAATCAATAACACAAACGCCCACTAAATCAGACAAGCTCCACTCAAAACAAAACATGGCACCAACTGGATTAAATCAACAGGCAACTGGACCAACTCAACAGGCAACAAATCGTCCACGACAGAGCACTGGCACAGATCTCAAGTCCGGTCTTTCATCCGATGTTCCCGCTCCTCAGCTGCTCGAACTAATAGACCAGCGATTCAAGCAGCTGGCTGGTCTTATTGCCACCAACATGCGCTAGGCAGAAAAACACATATTGGATGGCCTCATGGAGCGTATCGAATCCATGTCTGGTGAGATGAGGTTGCTCAGTCAGCGGGTGTTTTCCTTGGAGACTGAGGTCGGTTCCTATAAACAAAGAGCTAAGGCACTGGAACTGAAACTGGCGGCAGAACGCAGCGCCAGCAACGCACGCTATCTAAGCAAACTTGAAGGCACTATTCCACACGTTGTGTTTTTCTCTAAACATAACTCCAGCCCCACGTCTAACAAACATTTTTCGGCTGAAAAACACCGTTCGCTCAATCGTTGACCCGGCGATTATCATCCAGTTCGAGTATGTTGGCAACAAGATTTCTCTATTAAAGGCGGAAGCGTCATTCCGACGCGAACTAAAACAGCAACTAAACTTGGGATTATTAGGTGAGTAAAAACTCACCTGCTCCGATTCATTTAAATGAGCAGCTGACCGAAGAGAGTTATGGGATTAATGACGCAGATGGCGTTAATTTTAATTAGTTTAAGTTAGGTCAGATTTTTGTTGAAGTAATTTTTTGAAGTCTATTGTAAGTTTAGCTTAGGGCGGAGCGGGAGCGCAATAAAGCTCCTTTTTTACAACCGGCCTTTTTTTTGAATTCGCCCCGTTTCGCCATTCTAGCTTTAGATAGTCTTAAAGCAATTGTTTTAGTCTTAAATTAGTTGTAAGCTATCGATTTGAACGCACGTCATCTTTCCTTCTCGCCTTATCATTGTTTGCCATTAAAATTATTAAAGACATTTAAACGCGTCTCAATTTTATTGTTGTCTATAAAAACTATTATAGAATTTCATGGCGCCCAAAACAGGGACAAGTTTAAATTTAACTTAATAATTATAAATAAATAAAACACAAGTGAGCAGTGGTAAAGCACAAGGAGTGACAGTGACACATATTTAAAGCAAGCTGGTTACGAGTTACACAAACAAAACAAAATAAAAGTGCAACAGAAATTAAAACAATCACATTCACTAAGAACATATTGGACCGCGACGGTTAAAACAATTAATACAAAACAAATCACACTTATTTGCGTCGGCAGTGTAATAATGCCAAACGACAGCTGCAAACCCTGTGATTGCTTGGACTGCAAAAGGTAAGTGGCTGCTGGACTTAAGAGCCCAAACTACATCCCAGCTGGAGCCAATGAGCTGCCCGCTGAATTGTTCGGCTGGCCGGGAGCTGGTGGGCGTTAACACCCTCACGCCTCTTGCATTTCATATTTTTAATATAAACATTTCCATTCTTTTTCACATCGATTGGACGCTTCCCCATCATTGTCGCATCGATTGGAGCGCTCCTGCCACCCGGTTAACGTAAACATTTCATTTTGCAGACTCTGCAATTCCTTTGTTCTTTTGCACCAGTCCAAAGGCCAAACTCGAAAGCTCTTTTGGTTTATGTTGAGTAAGCATTTCCATTGTTCTCCAAGTTGGAGCTTTCAAGCTTTGAAGCTTATGTTGAGAAGCTTTAGCATTAACATAGCTGTTAAGGCAGCATAAGATCACTTTGTTCTTTAGTTCTAATTTGTATCTTCACCGAAGCACATAATAGTAATAAAGGCCTAAGAGCCACGAAATAAATTTTTTTAACTAGAAGTATTGACTTTTATTTAATTGCACGCGTTTAAAAAAAAACACTGAAATCGGACATATCACGGAAAAGTATCGTGAATAAAATTTGGATCCAGTTTTCTCCAAATAAAAAACTCCGAAGAGAAAACCTGTGCTCGAATCAATCAATCTGTAGTGCCGTTAAAATATTGCTTGTGCAAAAAAGGTGGGTTTAGAACTCAAAAACTCAAGAAAAACCAATCATAAAATTTTTTTGTGAAACACAAAATTTTGCAACCAAGAACACAAACTGAAAAATTGCAACCAAGAAAAAAAAACTTTAAAACAAAAGCAGAAAGTTTGCAAACTCACAAGAAGGAAGAAATAATCCGTAAACACAAAACCAACAACCTCGAAAGAAGACTCCTCCAGCAAATAACGCGAGCCGTTTAAATTAAGCTTAAGTTGCAGGGCAAATGGAATTAACAAAAAAATTTTAATTGAAATAAGTTTTGATTTAATTGAGAAATTTTCCAATCTTAAAATGGCAAATAATAATAATTTGTCAGCCGATCTGGTCGCTCAGCTTATCGCGCACCAGACAGTTACTTTATAAAAACAAATAACCCAATTACGGACACAACTTGCCTCGACAGCAACTTCTGTCGAAGAGTACCAGCCCACACAAATAAACGATACTATCAGATGTGAAGAATCATTTGATGTTATCAAGTCTGTCCCGGAATTTTCGGGAAGTTACAACGCGTAAGTCAGCTGGTGCGTGGTCGCTGTTAGTGCCATGAATCTATATAAAGTAGGCAGACGCAGATGTGTAGGAGCACTAACCATTCTCTGCAACAAATTAGTAGGGCGTGCCAATGATACCCCAATGATAGCGATAAGCGTCCGATTCATATTATTGAGCAAGAGCTCAGTGTCCTTAGACAGGGAAATATGTCCATGCTAGATTATTATAATCTAGTAAACAAAAAGTCGACATTGTTGACTAACAAAGCCAAAATGACAAATGGTTCAGCTTCAGCAGTTGTAAATAAAATGAATAAGAAAAATAGGGAAAATGCCCTAAGAATATTTATTACCGGTCTAAACGGTAATTTGTCGGAAATCTTATTTTCACTCAAACCAGATAACCTTCCCAATGCTTTGGCTAAATCCCAGGAATTGGAAGCAAATAACCAAAGAGCTACCTTCGCTCACAGTTATTATATGAATCAGCAAACTTTTCATTCAAAAAATAAGTCAAAACCAAAATTTGATAATACAATGAAAAATATTAACAACTTGCGTTTTACCCAAAAACCACAACAAAATCAAAACAATTTTGTTCCAAGGAACTCAAATCCCCAACCGTCTCCAGAACCTAATGAAGTTGATCCTTCCTTACAAATTCAGAATAAGCCTCCTCAGGCACAACCCCAATTCCCTAAAACATTTAATTTCTCAGGTGGAGCAATACCTAAGAAACGTGATCATAGCAATCAAACTCGTCCTCCTCATAAGACAAAAGAGTAAATAATTTAAATGAGAACCATTTTTTAGAGGATCCGTTACACAAAAACCTCAAAGTTTTAATTGACACCAGCGCGACCGCGAGGCATTTACCAAAATGCTCAGAAATTGTTAATATATAAAAAATTAAAAACGCTCAATGGTTACACAATCATTAACCATTATCATAATATTAATATCTTTAATATTAATTATATATTGTACGAAATAAGTAACTTAGATGCCGACTTATTGATCGGCTACAATCTTTTTAAGAAGATTGGGGCAAAAACTGACATAAAAAACTTGCTCCTGATTTATAAAGATAAGAAAGAAAAATTGTTTGAGGTAAACCCAAGCCAACATCAAATTGGTAATATTCAAACAGCAGAGGATACTACATCCGAAGAAACACAATCTGAATATCAAGAGGACCCTAGAGAAGATTACTCTCGATTCCTATGTCAGATACTGGCATTTTTTCAGCACTTGAAAGCGATTCAGACCTTGCAAATATTATTCCCAAAAAACCAATCGGCAATAAAAACAAAAAGAATAATGAAAAGAGTTAAAAAACGTAGATTCAGGGAGTTTCGAATCGAGTTCTTCCCTTAGTCACCTAATTAGCAAAATGGAGAAGTTGCTAAGGACAGCGAACTCTGACAAATATTCTTCAGCTTGCTCATACAACCTGTCTGCTAAGAAAGGGGACGAACTTAAACTACTTGAACAGCAAATTGTTCAAGAAATCGAAGACAAACATTCACGGATACAGACAAACCTTCCCTTTAGAACTGATATTAAAGGAAAAAATTAGAACTATGAATGACAGTCCTATTCATAGCAAACAGTATTCTTATCCACATTTGGCAAGTGACTTCATTAATGAAGAAATTGATCGCATGCTCAAAGATAACATTTTACGATCTAGCCCTTACAATTCGCCAGTATGGGTGGTCGGTAAAAAAGGATTTAACCCAGACGATAACCTAAGAAACGTTTTCTCATGGATTTAAAAAAAGTGAACGAAAACACTATCCCTGACAGATATCCAATGCCAGATCCATCAGTTATCTTATCAAATCTGTTATAACGCTGCTTTGGTTTCCAGGGCTGGCACCGGCTAGCTTGGTCCCATCCCAGGGCAGGATTCATCCCAAGCCCACAGCGCGCACAATCACCACAATAAATGACTCTCACCAACAAAAAAAAAAAAAACTGCCAACTACTTCAAACTACAGGAATCCCTTATACAAAAAAAAACCAAGCGCCACCTAACAGACTAAGACGATTTCGGCATAGATGTTTCCGCCGGCAACGTGTCCACCCTTCCATGCAGCAGATGCTTACATATCTTCTGCATCTGGCTGTCCTAATACAGGAGACCTGCGGACGGCTCACTCCTGGCTGATGTTTTCCTCCTTCTCCCCCCTCATAATAACTTACAGCGACATGTTTAACACGTTATAAAGACTTTAATTTTAAGTGACACATAAAACTAACTCGTACATTTGGATAGATAGACTTTCAGCGATTTTAGACTATTATATGATCATAATTTTTTATCCCAGTTCAATTTTGCCTTCCCATTGCCATATTATATTACTAATTAATCTGTTTATTTTGTTTTTCTTTCTAGATTCCCATTTTGTCTGCACTCAACCCTAATGGAGCTCCAAGGGAAAGATTGGGACGGGATTAAAATAGATGTAAGAATGTAAATATGTGTATATGTCTAAATATAGGGCAGATCAGGGAAAATTAGACCTTCACAAGGATATTTTTTTAAATAAATAGAATATTTAAATAAATATAATAAATAATAAATAAATAATTAAGGTGTAGGTGTAATAATAAAAGAAAATTTGTAGAAGTTCGAAATATGTGTTTAGATATGTTTGTGTGTGTAATCGCACTTCAGTTTGACTAGCCGATTCTTCTACCATGTATGTAGATAATGCGATAATACTTTATGTAGATAATACTTTAAGTGTCGATATGGCGTTTTGCTTATGCCAACTGTATATATGTTGCTTTTAGTTGTTGCTGGCTGCTGATTGTTGGCTGCCTAAGCAGGGCGAAAACTATTTCGATAGGAACGGACTCACTCTTATTATCCTTCCTCCTTCTTGCAGCGTCTCTTGGATGTAGGAACGGTGTGGCCTGAATAATGCCTCTCGGAAGACCACGGTGAGGTTAGTAGTGGGATCACTTGCTACTCGGGCGAAGCGGAAGGCGTGTGGAAAACTCCCCCTCACTAGAACTCCCAAGGATGAACTGGCTTCCCGGGTCCGTGTAAGGATATTGAGTGGATATGTTGGGCCCAAAACTTTGAATAAAAATTCAATTTTTTTTAAAGATTTTCACCACTTTCCTTTTTTTTTGTAAACTCACGATTTTAATAAAGAAAAATATATATATATATATAACGTGCACAGAGTAACTAGTTTTTTTTTTTGTATTTGAAAATTTTAAACTGGTCACCGCTGCCTGCGCCTGGTCAATTTAGCGAACCAACTGTCCCTTGGCAACCGAAATTGTCCCCCTATATGCCTTCGTTCCGATTTCCATTTGGCCCTGACCTACATCAGTAAATCCACAAGTCATTGACCGATTTCAAGGTCTGTCATTCCACACTCCTAGGTGGGAGAAGGACATCAACATTCTGCCGACTTCCTCCCTGCTAATTAGCTTTTACTTCCTATAACCCTCGAGTGGGAGCAAGATGCCAAATCTTAAATCCGCCTCTCTCATTAAATAGCCGCCCCCCCGAATAGGCCTTCAAATTCAAATCCTAACTTGAGCCATGGATGGCGCCACTGTTTAAGTCGGTTGCGCGAGCAACCTTTTGAACCAGCATGTGCATCGATAGGTTGGGCTATCGATACTTTTCGGGTGACCAAATGCAACAAATCTTAGTAAAGCCTCTTGCTATTCCACAATTGACTTAGAATCTTTTCAATCAACAATGGAAAGTACGAATTCCTGCGTTTACCTTTCGGACTATCAAACGCTCCGAGAATATTTCAAAGGGCTCTGGATAATATCCTAAGTCCCAAAGTGGGAAAAACTTGCCATATTTATATGGACGATATTATAGTTTTTTCCGAATCACCCGAACAAAATCTTATTGATTTGAGAGAAATCATTGATATATTGTTTGAGGCACATAAGAAAATTTCCTTGGAGAAATCAAAGTTTTTCAGGAAAGAAACAGAATTTCTGGGATAGATTGTCTCCCACAAAACAATAAAAGCCGACCCAGCAAAAATCGATACGATCGTTCAATACCCGCCTCACAGCAATCTGAGAGAACTTCGCAGATTTTAAGACCTAATCGGCTTTTATCGGAAATTTGTCCGCAATTATGCTGCAATAGAAAAACCTCTTACGAAGCTTCTACAAGGTGAAAACAGTAGAACTTGAAATATATGGCTGAAAAGGTCAAGATCAACCTTGACCAAGATGCAGTTTTAGCATTTCAACTTTGAAAACCATTTGGTTTCAACTATCGAACTAACCCAACCTGATTATTCAAAAAAATTCACTCTTACCACAGACGCATCAGATGTCGCCATCGGCGCAGTCCTTTCTCAGGAAGGAAAACCAATAACATTCGTTTCAAAGACTCTGAATAAAACAGAGAACAAATGAGAGAGAATTATATGCCATAGTTTGGGCATTTAAAAATCTCAGGAACTACTTATACGGAGTTGTGAATTTGAATATTCACACAGACCATCAACCTTTGTCTTTTGCAGTTTCTCCTCGAAACCCTAATGCAAAATTAAAAAGATGGCATGCTTTCATTGAAGAGCATTCCCCAAAAATAATTTATAAACCTGGTACTACTAACGTTGCCGCAGACGCATTGTCCAGAATTACCATAAACAATTTAATTGATGCACCTTTGCCTTCTACGGACGACGATAGTTCCTCTGACAGCGGTACTATTCATTCGGCTTCCAGTATTTACAAACCGACAATTCCAGAAACTTTTTAACCATTAAATCAGTTCAAGCAGCAACTGCTTATTACCAAAAATAGGTTCACTATTCATGATCAAGTCCAAATGTTCAACAGAACCAGACATATTGTCGAATACGACACACCTCAGAATTTGATTAATATTTTAAAAGAATTTCTTAATCCAAGATTAACCACAGCAATTCATTGCACTCCCGAAGACCTTTATGAAATTCAAACCCTTCTAAAGAAAACATTTTCTAATAAATTTCTCTAAACGAGAAAATTCTTACTCGACATACCCAATATTGATGATCAAGCAATAATTAGTGAAGAAACTCATATTGACGAAAATCTAAAACAATTAAACTCTTCCTATTATTGCCCTAAATTGTATAAAACACTTAAGCAATTCATAAGAAATTTCGAAATCTGTAATAAACCAATATAACAGAAACCCCGTGCAAATTCCATTTCGGAAGCACCTATTCCTCAAATCGAGGGTGAGCAACTTCATATTGATATATTCTACGCTCAAAACTTGATTTTTTTAACTTGCTTCGACTGTAACTCCAAATATGCTTAAATAAAAGAAATAAAGGATAAGTCAAATATGGAATCAAAAGTATTGGAACTTATTCAAGCATTCCCCTTTGCCAAATTAATAATGGTGGACAACGAACCAAGTTTTTTCATCAGCTCATTTTAGATCGTCAAAGAACCGAGCAGGTCTTACGATTACGGGCAGGTAAAAAGGGTGCACTCTACCTTGATAGAAATTGCTCGTTGTATTCGAGAGGAATAAATTTTACGTGACTATTCAGAAATCCTCCTTAGGAAAAAATGTTAGACCAAAAAACGTATTTATAAACCATATCTTGTAGGCGAAATTATGTTATCTATGAGAAAAAACATGTCAAGCGTAATAAACTACTAGCTAGATATAAAAACCTGGTAATTAAGGAATATCTAGGAAATAAGGTCAGAATAAATAACAGAGACCGCATTATTCATAAAGACAACATTAAGTTTTAATTTTTTTTCTATTTTTAGAATGATAACCATATTTTCCGTACTTTGATATACTTCTGTCTTTCCGACATTATTAACATTACTAAACTGACCAAATTTTTTGAAGACATCAAATTTTCAAACGAAAAATTATTAAAAAATGCAGACTTAAATTAATATCTGCGGACTTACAGGACCTTTTGGACACCATAACGTTTGCAAAGGCAAAAATCTTAAACCCAAAAAATTTTTAATATCAATTATTTCCTACAATGGATTAATCGGTGGCATGACATAACGCCCGAGGACTTTTCGCCCAAATTTAATTCGGGCGTTAAGTCCGTTTTGATTTCGGACTTAACGCCCGAATTAAATTTGGGAGATATGACCGAAATGAAAGCGGACATAAGACCCAAAATCATTCGGGCTTCATGTCCGAAATAAAAACGGACATAATGCCCAAAAATTTTTTGGACATTACTCCCGAATTGCTGAAAACTGAATTAAGATAGATTCATTTTTTAACGCCTCGCTAGAAATTGAATTACTCTACAACTACAACTGATAAGAACAAACGGTTTTTTATATTGAATAGATATAAGATGATAATAAATAAAATTGTTTTTGTTGTTCTTGTTGTCATTGAGGTTTTTGTTGTAGCGAACAGCAAAGTGGATAATAAAATTCGGGTTAAAGTGCGTAAAGACATGGGGAAAAAATTCCAAGAAAACTGCCAAGCAATTTTTTTTTTAAACAACTTACTTTTCTGAAAATTACGAAAATTTGATAGCTTTATTTTTATTTCATTTAAATTTAATGATATTTTGCCTTATTAAACCTTTCTTATGAAGTGGGTTTAAAGCTAGTTAAAGAACAAGGAAGGTTTTGAGAATATGGATTTTTGTATTTTGCCAATTTGAGTTTTGTTGCTTTTTCTATTGTGGCTTTCATTTTATTTCCATTTGCTTTTTTTATATATTACTAACTGAATATAAAACTATGTTTCCATCCCACACAAAAAATTTACAGTCTACGCTAAAATAAATTCTGAACATTGGCAAACGTCTAACACTTACATTAAAAACCTTCAGACCACTAACAAAATCAAATGGACCTAAACCACTTTTAAATTGGTTCATCCGGATGGTTCGAAGCTGGGAAAATGTCAAACTTCATAGTACACATCAAATTTTAAAATCTTTGCGTAAATAACATATGAACCATTAAAATAAACTCCCTATTACCAACTTACATACAAAATTTCGAGTTTTTAGCTTATATAGCTTCTGATTTCTGAACCACTTTTTATCCGTTTTTAACCGCTTTCGAAAAGACTCTTTCTTGATCGACATGAACATAATGTGAAAATTTCTTGATGAAAGGTTCAGCGGTCTAGACGCCTTTAAGGAACAAGCTTACTGTAATACGAACATACTTTCACTTTTATATGTATTCTAGCATATATCCCAGCACGCTTCGCTTCGCCACCGTCAGTCTAAAAGAATAATAATTACAATAAATAAAACAACTGTTCCAGGTTTTCTGTCTGATTGGCAGTCTAATCCAAAGGTTCGCCAAATTAGACTGAAATGGTGGGTCGCACAGCCAAATCATATCGTGCGCTGGCCAAAAGAATACAGGAATGTTCTCAATTCCAAACCTTTCTAAAAAGTAAGCCGATCACAGTTCCGCTTCGGTTTGGTTTTGCTGTTCTCAATTCCGGAGGATATTGCTTACGTTTTACTTGTGGCAAGTCACGGGACAAACGAAATCGGCACGAGCGCACCAAGCGAAACGACCGTAAATGGAACATTCGCAAATGAGAGAGTCTGACTTTTACGTTTTACCTTTTTTTTCTGAAACTGGCAAATTCTTGAGACCCTTAGCAAAAAAATAATTTTTATTTTAGTTAAAGACATAATGCAAGTCAAATTACATAAACAAATTCCAAATTAATCAAAGAATTAAGAAAAAATTAGCTTAATGTACATTTAGCAACTGTACAGTGGCGTAATTTTCTAATTATTTAATATTTCACCGGCCATAAGCATAACTTTTTAAAACGAAATAGTTCTTGTGTTTCGAGAACATGAATCAATTCAGTTTCCGAAAAGTTGCAGTGGAAATAGAATTGGAATGAAAGAGGTAAAAAAAGTGATTTTCGAATTTTTGACTTTGAAACCCTTAACTTCTTATTTAATAAACGATCCCAAATATCCTAGTTCACACCATAACCACATCAGCTCCTAACAAATCTCCGATTTCATTTTTACTTTTAAATAATCCGATTTCAAAAATCTTATGAACCAAGGGCTCATGTTTTAAAGTTTTGTTAAACTTTGGACTGGAATACAACAATAACCGCAGCAACAACAACAGCAAAAAAATGTATAAATTTAATTCTATCGATTACCTATAAAATAAATAAACCGCTTGTTAGTATCACTTACATCTGAAGGTATACACATACAGTACCATTAAATTTGTTTGACCAGTGTTTTTGAAGCTGCGACCCACTGTATATCTGAATGTCTGCCAGTCACAACGCCCCAAATTTTCGGGCGTTGTGACCAAATGAAATTTGGGCGTGAAGTCCGAAAGAAAAACCGACATAACCCCCCATTCGGGCGTTAAGTCCGAAATGAAAACGGACTTATAGCCCGAATTAAATTTGGGCGATAAGTGCTCGGGCTTTATGCCATGCCACCTAAGTGCATATCCCCTTTCATTATGCTCTTGGGCATATCTTATTTTGAGGTCGGCTTCGAAATCACAACGGTTTTTAACCTTTCTTCGAGATACTCTGTCAACTCACCAACAACAGGACCACGTTGATCACAACCTAAAAACAATACACACGGGGATTTACCGGTACTTCTTTGAACCGAATTGATCAAAGCAAATTCCACTCGATTAACTAATTTTTACCTGTCGGATTGATTAAGGGGTTCAGACGATCGATCTGCCCATTGGCTGGAGATGCGGAGGTGGCGTCTTTTATATGCTCAATACTACGATCGGCCAAGAATTCAGTGAATTCAAAAGATGTAAAGGATGCACCACGATCGAATATTATTCTACGGGGCGGCTGTAATTCTCAAAATATTTATTCAGGGAATCAATTGCTTCACGGGTACTAGTCGAATTCACCGGGAACAGCTTAACACGTTTCGTAAAAGCGTCAATAACAGATGCTGTCTTTTTGACGTAATGCTTGGTAACGGCCCTAAATAGTCGATGTGAATCGTATCAAACGGAAATGCCACTTCGGTATACTATGCAAGGTACGGTGATATATACTTCGCGGAACGGAGTGAAATATGCACGGCTAACAGCAACCCGCTTATACACCATGCCATCTATTAGAATCTTCATTTATAGTGTGTCGCCTATGTTTTGTTGCTTCTGCTAGAAATGATGCTAGGTTGCGCCTATTTTCTCCATTTAAAATGGTTTGGAGTTCCGTCTCGTTTAAAGTGATGCGGTGGAAGTGGAGATATCGCACCTCCTTAAGGGCTCACCCTGTCTCAACAAATGCCGATAAAATGTTCTACGTTTTCCATCTCTAATTTTTATTTGCTCATAACTTGACCATCTTTCATCTGTTACGACGCTGCTTTGGTTTCCATGGCTGGCACCAGCTAGCTTAGTCCCATCCCAGGGCAGGATTCATCCCAAGCCCACAGCGCGCACAATCACCACAATAAATGACTCTCACCAACAAACAAAAAAAAAAAACTGCCAACTACTTCAAACTACAGGAATCCCTTATACAAAAAAAAAAAAACACTCGCCACCAAACAGACTAAGACGATTTCGGCATAGATGTTTCCGCCGGCAACGTCCCCACCCTTCTCATAATAACTTATAACGACATGTTTAACACGTTATAAAGACTTTAATTTTAAGTGACACTTAAAACTAGCTCGTACATTTGGACAGATAGACTTTTAGCGATTTTAGATAGTATTATATGATCATAATTTTTTTGCAGTTCAATTTTGCCTTCCCATTGCCATATTCTATTACTAATTAATTTGATTATTTTGTTTTTCTTTCTAGATTCCCATTTTGTCTGCACTCAACCCTAATGGAGCTCCAAGGGAAAGATTGGGACGGGATTAAAATAGATGTATGTCTAAATATACACACAAGGATATTTTTTTAAATAAAAAGAATATTTAAATCAATATAATAAAAAATAAATAAATAATTAAGGTGTAGGTGTAATTAGAAAAGAAAATTTGTAGAAGTTAGAAATATGTGGTTAAATATGTTTGTGTGTGTAATCGCACTTCAGTTTGACTAGCCGATTCTTCTATAATGCGATAATACTTTATGTAGATAATACTTTAAGTGTCGATATGGCGTTTTGCTTATGTAAACTGTATATATGTATGTTGCTTTTAGTTGTTGCTGGCTGCTGATTGGGGCTGCCTAAGCAGGGCGAAAACTATTTGGATTGGAACGGACTCACTCTAATTATCCTTCCTCCTTCTTGCAGCGTCTCTTGGATGTAGGAACGGCGTGGCCTGAATGATGCCTCTCGGAAGACCACGGTGAGGTTAGTAGTGGGATCACTTGTTACCCGGGCAAAGCGGAAGGCGTAAGAAAGCTCCCCCTCACTAGAATTCCCAAGGACGAACTGGCTTCCCGGGTCCGCGTAAGGATATTGAGTGGATTTTTTTGGCCCAAAACTTTGAATAAAAATTCCTTTTTTTATATATTTTTTCACAACTTTCCTTTTTTTGTAAACTCACATTTTGAATAAAAGAAATTTTATATATATATATATACAGTGCACGGAGTGAATAGTTTTTTTTCTTTATTTGAAAATTTTAAACTGGTCACCGCTGCCTGCGCCTGGTCAATTTAGAGAACCAACTGTCCCTTGGCAACCGAAATTGTCCCCCTATATGCCTTCGTTCCGATTTCAATTTGGCCCTGACCTACATCAGAAAATGCATAATTCATTGACCGATTTCAAGGTCTGTCATTCCACACTCCTAGGTGGGAGGAGGACATCAACATTCTGCCGACTTCCTCCCTCCTAATTAGCTTTCACTTCCTATAACCCTCGAGTGGGAGCAAGATGCCTAATCTTAAATATCGATATAAATGTTTGGCGTATCGGAGATGCTATCGCACTACAATGCAACACCAACACGAAAAGGGCACAGCGAATAGAGAAAATCAGATGCCAAGGTTTTTTCGTGCGTATTTTATTGAATATTGCAGCCGGTGCCAATGGTTTTGCCATTCTAATTGTTACCTTCAGCGCCCAACGTTGGGTCACACCCAATCCTCACAGCCAAGCCGATTGAAGCCTTGGTCAGACTACACCTTACGGGAAGTATGACACGACATTTGCTGGTTCTCGATACTTTGTTTTCTTTTTGTTTTTGTTTATTTTCAGGTCCGGATATCTTTCGCGTGGAACACTCCAAGCGGACGCCCTTGCATGTCCTCTAGCTCATAGGCATTTCCACCAACCGGTTTCACCACCCGAGCCTTCAGAAATTTGCGATCGAACTTTGCATTAAAGGCCTTGCTAAAGTCGCTGATCGCAAAGTTTCTCCTGAACACTTCCTGTCCTGGAACAGCACGGAAGTGTCTGGCTCTCTTGTTGTAGCGCTGCCCACTGCGCTCGTATGCTGTATGGAGCTGCTTTTCCACTTTGGCCTGAATTAGCTGCAGCTTGTCGTTGCTGTTCATGGCTGCCATTTCGTGCTCACACATGGACCTTAGCTTGCGGCCTAGCTTGTATTGGCCACTATTCAACATCATGTGTTGCCCAAACAGCGCAAAGAACGGTGTGACTCCGGTTGCAGAATGTATGCTGTTTCTAATCGCCACCTCGATCTCAGGCAAGTACATGTCCCACTCTCTATGGTCTTCCTCGAGATATGTACGTATGGCTTGGATGATCGTTCGATTCACTCTCTCCGAAGCATTACTCTGTGGGGAGTAAATTGGTGTCTTTAGGTGCGTGACTTGGAACGCTCCATATCCTTAAACACTTTGGCGATAAATTGTTTTCCGTTGTCCGAGTGTATTATTTCCGGGACTCCGAACATGAAGAACACCTCGTTCAGCAAAAACTCCACCACGTTGTTCGCCGTTGCCTCTTTCATGGCCTTTTGCAAAGTGAACTTAGTGAAATGGTCCACAACAATGAAAATCCAGGCATGGCCTTTCCTAGACCTGGGATACTTCCCCAGAAAGTCCACATATATCTTTTGAAACGGCCTCTCAGTGACCACTTCTTTCCCCAGTCCAACTTGCATTTTGAAATTCACGGCTTTTGTTTCTTTGCAGATTTCGCATTCGATGATGACGCGGGCCACGTGAGCTGCCATCTTGGGCCAATAATATTGCCTGCGTAACATCTCCAAAGTCTTGGCGATTCCTCCGTGTGTGCTGCTCGTGCGCACGTCGAATCAGCTCGGCTGTTAGAGCCTCTGGAACCCAAATCTTCCATATAGTGCCCTCCATTTGCTCATCAAGTCGATTAAATTGCATCCTCTTAAATATGACGCCTTCTGACACTTTAAGATCAGGTAATTTGTTTTCATTCGCCTTAATCTCTTCGACTAGTGACCTATATTCCTCCGATTCGAATTCCGTGGTTTCAAATCCCAAAGCTGTGCTGACATCAAGCGCTAATTCCTCTACTGCCGCATCCTCCAGACTCCACATTATCAGCTCCTTTCCTATGGACGATTTGTAAGTCGTATACCTGCAGTTTCAACGACCACCGAGCAAGTCTTCCGCTCAAGTCTTTCAAGGCCATTAGCCATTTCAGGCTGGCATGGTCAGTGATGACCGTAAATGGCATCAGTTCAACATAAGGCCGAAACTTTTGGATCGCCATAATAGCAGCCAGGCATTCTTTCTCAGTGACTGAGTAATTCAGCTGGTGTTTATTAATTTTGGCTGAGAAAAAAGCCACTGGTCTTTCATTTTTGTTGTCATCCAGCTGGAACAGAACAGCCCCTATACAATAATTTGAAGCATCGCATAGTATATAAAAATGGCGTTTGAAGTCGGCATGTACCAAAACAGGAGCAGTGGTCAGTGCTGCCTTCAGGGCCTGAACAGACTGTTTGGCCTCCTCACCCAATACAAATTTGCCTCCAGTTCGCTTTTCAAAGCATCGGTCAATGGAACCGCTAACGCCGCAAAATTCTTAACGAATCGTCGGTACCGTCCTGCTGTACCCAGAAATGCTCTCACATCCTTTATGGACTTGGGCTCGGCCATGTTCCTAATGGCTGCCACCCAATCAGGATCTGTTCTTAGAGTGCCCCCGCCAGATATTTAAGTGCCTTAAAACAAAATGCGGCAGCAAAGGGAAATAGGATAGTTTGCAACAGGGCCGTGGTGTACACCAGACCCGATCCAGCAACCGCTAGTCAAGAGGACAGATGCAAGGCATATCGCATCCTAAAGCGTCTGGCTACCAACCCAATCGGGAAGGACCAGACGTCCAAGGAGGACTTTGCAAAAGTTCAGGATGACATATCCTGGGCTAAAGGGGTGATACCTGACTTCTCCTTGGAGATGGCTAAACCCAAAGAGCCTAAACCCAAAGAGCCTTCCGTCGCCAATAAGGATCGGCCCATAAGGAACACCCTGACTGAAGAGTCATCTTCATCCAAAAGGGATCGGTCTATGGATGATCAGCAACCGCTATCATCCAAACGACCGAAAACTTTTGGAGCCCCCCTCGGGGCCTCCTACGCTGAGATGGCGAAGGATAAGAAGATTGTGGGTGTTCTGGACGAGGGCCATCCTTCCGGAAGGATCCCAAGACACCACTGGAAGTGGATTGAGGCGGCAACAAGCCGCGCTACCGTTGATCTACTGCTGGAGAACCCAGAAGCAACTCCATGCTGCTATAGCCTGGGCTGGTTCCAAGGGAACATCCGACTCGTGGCCTGTGAGGACGAAAAGTCGGCTGATCTCTACAAAGCCGCCATCGACAAGGTTGGCGAAGTGTATCCAGGCGCGAGGTTGAAGGTTGTCGATGCCAAGGACATACCTTTCTGCCCAAGAGCCCGAGTGTGGTTACCCGTTTACCCAGCGGAACCCGAAAAAATTTTAATGCTGATGAGAAGACTTAACCCAAGCGCTCCAACCAGCAATTGGAGGGGATCAAGGTCGAGCGCTCAACCCGAGCAACCACTCTGGTCACCTTCCAAATTGATAAAGAATCCGCAGAGTACTTAACCAGTGCAATGGAACCCTAAATTATGGGTTTCAGCGGGTACACATGAAGGTCTACAAGACCGATAATACAGCGCTTGCTGACCTCATAGCAAGCGTTGAAGAGGAAGAACAAAGCGATGAAGAGATGGATACAGAGCGTACCCCTCCACGAGAGGAGCGCTGTGGATACATCTCTTCGGGGTCCGACTATGGACCATCTTTCGGCCGTCTGTACACCGAACAGGAACTTCTCCAACCGGAGGATCCTGACGACACGTTGACGGAGGAGAAACTACCACAAAGTGATGCGGATTATACAGATAAACCTGCATCACTCTAAAGCAGCAACCGCTGCACTTCTACTTCACCTATCCTCAGGCGAAGTAGATATAATACTTGTCCAAGAGCCGTGGATTTCTGGTGACAGAATAAACGGCTTGAGGACACCCAAATACAACCTTTTCTTCACCAAAGGTAAAGGAAAAATCCGAACATGTATCATAACCAAAATACATTTAAACACACTTTTACTTCCTCAATTTAGCGATGGAGACATCACAACGGTCAGCCTGGAACTGAGGGGTTCGACTATCAGGCTGGCCTCATACTATCTGGCTCATGACAGCGAGAGCCCACCACCACCAAAGACTTTCCAAGACCTTGTTGGAAGCAGCAACAACAACAACAGCCTCATACTAGAGGCGATGCCAATGCACACCACACACTATGGGGTAGCACTGACATAAACGAGCGAGGTGAGTCACTTTACAATTTCCTTCGCAAACCAACCTGCAAATTGCCAATAGGGGTGTTGACCCAACATTCATAACCAAAAACAGGAGAGAGGTCTTAGACGTCACTTTCATCTCTGACAACCTCTATGATCAGATGGTATCATGGAAGGTGCTAGCAGAGCACTCTTTCTCTGACCATCGATACATAGAGTTTGTACTTACAAATAAGATTCCTCCACCCAATAGGATTCAGAACCCAAAAAAAACCAACTGGGAAGTACACAATAAACTTCTGGTTCGCAAGCTTGAAACATCCCCACCATTTACACCAAGTTCGGGGAACCAGATAGACGAGCTCGGAGAAACGCTTACCACGGCGTTCAAAGACTCGTTCGATAGGGCCTGCCCCCCTAGAAAAGTAAAATCCACCTTCAAACCCCCGTGGTGGTCTGCTGAGCTGGAAAAACTCAGAAAAGAAAGTAGGCATACTTTTAACATAGCCAAACATAACGACCAAACAACCGCTTGGGAGTTATATAAACAAAAACTTAGCGTTTACAAAAAAGCGATTAGGCGGGCTAAGCGAACCTCTTGGGCCCATTTCTGTAGTAATATAGAAGCAACCTCTGATGCTTCTCGTCTTAGAAAAGATTCTGGCAAGCTCACCAAGCTCGCCAGGGTTAATACAAAAAGCAGATGGAACCTGGACCAACTCCAGCGAGGAGTCTCTAGACCTTCTTTTGAGCACTCACTTTCCTGATTGCTCTGCAAACTCTTCATCAAGGGCTAGGTCAACCGACTTGCCTTTACAATACAATACTAATATTGTTACAGCGTCCAGAATTAAATGGGCAATCGACTCGTTTGAACCATTTAAGTCGCCAGGTCCTGAAAGCGTATTTCCTGCCCAATTACAACATACCATTGGGCATACAATGAACTGGCTTCACATAATCTTTGTAAGCTGTCTAAAGTTCAATTACATTCCCACTAGATGGAGAGAAACCAAAGTGGTCTTCATACCGAAGGCTGGAAAACCCTCACATATTAAACCAAACGACTATAGGCCAATCAGTCTATCTTCGTTTCTACTTAAAACCCTTGAGAGACTTATAGACGCTTACCTTAGGCAAACTATAAACCCCTCTAACTTAGTATACTCGCAACATGCGTACAGCAAGGGACGGTCTACTGAAACCGCCCTGCATTCCCTGCTCTCAAAGATTGAAAAATCTCTTGAAGTGGGAGAATTCTCTCTAGTAGCATTTCTCGACATAGAGGGTGCCTTCAATAACGTCCAACCAAATGCCATCACCTCTGCCTTGGCAAATGTGGGAGCGGATATGCCTCTAATTGGATTTATTGACCAACTGCTAACCAGCAGGTCGGTGTACTCACAACTTGGAGGCGTTACGGCTCACAGATTTGTAAGCAGGGGCACTCCGCAAGGAGGTTTTCTCTCTCCGCTTCTATGGATCGTGACAGTTAACCAACTGCTACGACTCATGGAGGCGGAGGGACACGTGGTTGTGGCCTACGCGGATGATATTGCAATTTTTACATGTGGTTTATTCCCACAGACTCTGTGTGACCTTATGCAGACAGCACTGGCAACACTAGCTCAGTGGACGACATCTTGTGGACTGGGCGTGAACCCAGCCAAAACCGAACTTGTACTTTTCACCAGGAAGTACAAAATTCCAAACCTTGTCCCCCCAGGATCAATGGAGTCAGCCTTGCGTTTGGTGACAATGCCAAATACTTGGGAGTCATTCTGGACAGGAAACTTTTCTGGAATGACAACATAAATGACCGCATAAGAAAGGCAACCATTGCTCTTTTCTCATGCAAAAAGGCTATAGGCCGAAAATGGGGTTTCTCCCCGATTATAGTACACTGGCTTTACACAGCTGTGGTACGCCCTATACTACTGTATGGATCACTAGTTTGGTGGCCAGCACTCGGGAAACAATTTGTCCTGAATAACATGAACAAAGTGCAGAGAAGCGCTGAAATATGCATGAGCGGCGCACTCCGAACAACACCCACGGAAGCGCTTAACACTATATTTCATCTCGTAACACTAGACCTAGTAGCGAGACAGATGGCTGCCATAACAGCCTTAAGACTTCGAGAATCCGATACCTGGAGCAGGGGTAATTCGGGGCACTCTACTATACTCAATAACCAAGCGGGTATACCGTTTAATACAGACTATTGTGTACCACAAACGACGTTCGACAAATTATACGACGTCTATATCCCAAGCCGCAACGAGTGGGACAACCTTCCCCACAGCAGAGCCAACGCCATCAATATCTACACGGATGGTTCTAAGCTCGATGAAAAAGTAGGTGTGGGCGTTTTCTCACCCAACCTAGACCTTAATCTATCTTTCCGTCTCCCTGACCACTGTAGTGTGTACCAAGCGGAGGTGGTAGCCATCCAGGAAGCTGCCACTTACCTTAGCACACTCACGGTAAAAGAAGGAAACGTATTTATATACTCGGACAGTCAAGCAGCTCTCAAAGCACTTGACTCTTACACAAATAATGCTAAAACGCTAACTGAATGCCGCCTATCCCTGAATGAGATTGGCCGTCACTTCAGTATTCACCTAATATGGGTGCCTGGACACCGGAACATATACGGGAACGAGTCTGCGGACACACTGGCCAGACTAGGCACAACCACCGAGCTCCTTTCAGAGAGGAGCACGATAGGGATGCCTATGGCTACATTACATCCTGTCCACACAATGGTTCAGTACCGAACACAACCCTAGGGTTTAACAGGGAATATATGGCATCGCAACGGGCCCACGTGGCCTAAGTGGGAGAGCGACTTGTCGCTCTCAGCCATCGCAACCTAACCTAACCTAACCTACAGAGCCCAAACGGCATCATACGAAATTGATAAAGAGGCCTTCCCGGGACGGTAAACGCAGTGTACGCCTTGCTTGACTCCTCCAATTCAATTTGCCAAAATGCAAATTTTAAATCCACGCTAGATATATACTGCGTCTGATCCACACGTGACAAGATTCCTTCTATGCAAGGTAGCGGATACGCGTCCTTTACCGTCACGGCATTTAGCTTTCGAGCGTCTAAACAGAAACGGTTCTTATCTGGTTTTCGTACTACAGTGGTTCTATTGCTCCATGGACTTTGACTTTCCTCGATCACGCCGAGTGCCAACATCTTGTCTACCTCATCCCACACTATTTTTTGTACGGGAGGTGACATTGGATAATGTCTATCTTTTACTGGTTGGGACCCCTCAATCAACTCAATTTTGTGTACTTCGATGCTAGTTTTTCCCAATCCCACAGCCTCAAAAGCTAGAAACTCCTTTTTTACCTCTTCTAATGTTTTTTTCTCATCTATTTCTATGTGCCATGATTCCGGATCAGATGCCTAATTTTCCTCCTCTACAGAATGACCGATTTCTTGAATTGTTATCTCCTCTTCGCTCGACTCGTCCTCGGATGCGATTTGCTGCTGCTTGCCAAGCACAGCTGGGGCTAAATTGAACATCCTCCAAAAGTCGATTCCAAAATAGGCTTTTTGTTCGAGGTATGGACAGAGATACAGGGTGATCATGCACTGCCGTCCGGCATATTCCACAGGTACTTTCACCCGTCCAATGATTGATCGATCATGGCCTGACGCTGACTTTACGGATGAGTTATATGGCTCTACTGACCATCCCATCTCTTCCACTAGTTCTCTGCAGCCACGGCCTAGCAGACTTACGGTTGCCCCAGTATCGAGTAGCCCAGTCAGGTTTCGTCCTGCCACTATGGCCTCGGCAAATACTCGGTTATCCGGATCAGATGTTCGTTGTACAGCCGCGATGACTTGCTTCCTTACTGCCTTTCTTCTTCGAAACCTTCGTGCTTTCCGGACCCTCCGAGTAACCATCCGCATGCCTGCTATTTGATGAGCATCAAATATCCGCCTCCTGGCCTCCAAGTATCTCGAACCTCTTCCACTTCCTGAGTGGGCCCATCTGCTCCAGACTCCATCTCCAGTTTATGGACAACCTTCTGTCCCACCTGCGTGTATCGACCAGTATTTCGATTGGCATGTGATTCACGGTTACTGCGTCGAATCAAGCTGTGCTCCACTTCGTTACACTCGTCGCGCAAATCGTTGACCGTGACTACATCCATTTTTAATTATTTTTACTAGATGCCGTTCAGCTGGCGGTTTTTTTAGTCGCGAGGCCAGCTGACGAATGGCATGGATATAATCTTCGCAGCTTTCCCCGGGCAACTGCTCCCTCTGTAGCAGATTGTGCATGAGATCATGCTCTGTCCAGGGCCCACGGAATCGATCCAATAGTGCTGTTCGCAAATCTTTCCACTTTCGGACATGACTCTGTTTTACATGGAGCCAATACCATTCACGGGCACGTCCAGTAACCAGCTGATGAAAGCATTTTATTATCTCCTTCCATGGGCAATCGAACTTTTGCTGCAGGTACTCGACCCTAAACACAAAGTCTTCCACAGAGGATCAGGCGTCTCCATCAAAGCTTACTCCCCATCGCTCGACTCTAATCTCACTACGGCTGTGCGATCGGAAATTATTTGCGTACACCGGCTCCTCTTCGTCCACCTCACTTATTGGCCGGACCTCATGGTACCTCCTCTGCCGATTATATCGCGCTTCTTCTGTTGAAGACTCGCTCTCTTCGGACCACTCTTCCTCGACTTAGTCTCTTCTGCCACTTTTCACTGGATTGCTCCACAGTGCTGCCTTCGCAAGTCGCGAAGCATTAGGACTGCTCTCATCAATTTTCTTTATAGTCGGTTTCGGATCCTGGGCTTCGGGTACGGGGCTGGCAGGCGAGTTTTGGGGATCGCTCCTTGGGTCGTTCCGGTACTTCCGGTCTGCTGAGGTCTTGCTTCTGCAGTAACCCCACCCCGACCTTGCTCAGTTGAACGGGAGTTTGATGGACGGATCACATCGTTCAGCTGTTTCATCATCCCAATGAAACCTTGCTCGATCTCCTTTTGGAGCACGCGTCCTATGTCCGTTTCAAATGCCTGCCTGTAGGTTTCATAAGCCTGGGCAACTACGACGTTGATGGCTGAGGCGTACTCTGACCCGATGGGTTGCTTTGGAAGGTCATAATTTCCGGACCGATCTGTCTCTTGCTGTCCTTCATCTGGCTTTCGCGTGCACTCGCCTTTCTGACGGCTGGGATCTTCATCTTTCCGCTGCCCTGTTTCGTGTTTATTTCTCTGGCGCAGAAAGTGAGTGGGTGTCCTTTTGACGCCGCCCATAATAGCCGCCCCACCCGCGGCTCCACTCGGATCTAAATCGGTGTCCCACGAGACCTCTTTGTAACTTTTGAACTATTTTAAATATTTATATCACTTCAATCTCATAGTGGACTTTATACCAAGTGCCTGGATGCAAGCCATCTCGATGCTGCTGCCTCGGATGACGCCACCAAACACCCCTAGGATTGGTATTTATTAAAAGAGAGATGTGTATGTTGTGATTTCATTTAAATAGATTTAAAAAAAACTAAAAAAAAATTGTGGTGTTAGTGATATGAACTTGTTCATTTTAGATCGTGAAATATTTATCTTCGGGTAGCAATTTGCCGACATATAGTGCCCAGCTCCTCATGGCGAGATTCCTTCATTAAGGCTTTAATTTCTTTTAAGCCTGGTTGAGTGTCTGCGTGCCTTATACGGTCGCGAGACGTTACTTCCAGTTGGGCGCCATATTGTTACGACGCTGCTTTGGTTTCCAGGGCTGGCACCGGCTAACTTAGTCCCATCCCAGGGCGACACCCAAGCCCACAGCGCGCACAACACCACAATAAATGACCTCACCAACAAAAAAAAAAAACGCCAACTACTTCAAACTACAGGAATCCCTTATACAAAAAAACCAGCGCCACCTACAGCTAAGACGATTTCATGATGTTCCCCGGACGTGTCCACCCTCCACAGCAGATGCTTACATACTTCCATCTGGCTGCCCTAATACAGAGACCTCCCGGCTCACCCAGGCTGATGTTTTCCTCCTTCTCCCCCTCATAATAACTTACAGCAACATGTTTAACACGCTATAAAGACTTTATTTTAAGTGACCTTAAAACTAACTCGTACATTTACAGATACTTTTAGCGATTTTTATTATGACTTTTTTGCAGTTCAATTTTGACTCTTTTTTTCCACCGATTATTATTTTATTTTAGTGTTGTATTTGTTTCGTAAACTGATATATGTTGCTTTTAGTTGTTGCTGGCTGCTGATTGTTGGCTGCCTAAGCAGGGCGAAAACTATTTCGATTGGAACGGACTCACTCTTATTATCCTTCCTCCTTCTTGCAGCGTCTCTTGGATGTAGGAACGGTGTGGCCTGAATGATGCCTCTCGGAAGACCACGGTGAGGTTAGTAGTGGGATTACTTGTTACCCGGGCAAAGCGGAAGGCGTGTGGAAAGCTCCACCTCACTAGAATTCCCAAGGATGAACTGGCTTCCCGGGTCCGCGTAAGGATATTGAGTGGATTTTTTTGGCCCAAAACTTTGAATAAAAATTCCTTTTTTATATATTTTTTTCACAACTTTCCTTTTTTTTGTAAACTCACATTTTGAATAAAAAAATTTTATATATATATACCGTGCACGGAGTGAATAGTTTTTTTTCTTTATTTGAAAATTTTAAACTGGTCACCGCTGCCTGCGCCTGGTCAATTTAGCGAACCAACTGTACCTTGGCAACCGAAATTGTCCCCCTATATGCCATCGTTCCGATTTCAATTTGGCCCTGACCTACATCAGTAAATCCAGAAGTCATTGACCGATTTCAAGGTCTGTCATTCCACACTCCTAGGTGGGAGGAGGACATCAACATTCTGCCGACTTCCTCCCTCCTAATTAGCTTTCACTTCCTATAACCCTCGAGTGGGAGCAAGATGCCAAATCTTAAATCCGCCTCTCTCATTAAATAGCCGCCCCCCCGAATAGGCCTTCAAATTCAAATCCTAACTTGAGCCATGCATGGCGCCACTGCTTAAGTCGGTTGCGCGCGGGCATCTCTTTATATTCAAATATCGATGTAAATGTTTGGCGTATCGGAGATGCTATCGCACTACAATGCAACACATCCCATCTTTAACATTCCTTCAGCAGATCTTTCTATAAAACTGCGGGAGATATGACGGTTTTTCCAATTGCAGGGGCGGGAGTGGCGGGGCCTGAACTAAAAATAAACTTGATCTTTCTGTAAGTATAAGAAGCTTATGTCCCATACATGTCAACCCTCTATCTCATACCATCTTCTAATCTGACTGCTGCATACGTTTGCACAAAATTAATATACACTACGTTCCTTTGGTACAGATAGTCAAAAATTGCTGAAGAAAGACATCTTTAATGAACAGGATTCAGAAGTTTTCAAACAAAAAAAATTGAAAAAACATTTTTTTATTTTTTTTTAATTAGCAATGGCTTAACTTTCATTTAATCATATAACTTATTTTCAGATATACTGTAAATGAGAATGTTTTAGACATAGTCTGCAGCGTGATTACTGAAAAGCACATCCCCTAACTTTAAATGCCCGTAACTCGCGATCGGTGTATTTCCGACCGCCCCTATAGAACAATTTTTTTTTATTAGTGCGACCTCATAAGTAGAAAGACATCATAAAATAATTTTCATGTTCTAGACTATTCTGGACGTCACACTGTGCGATCATTGAAAATTGTATAAGGCTTGTTTTAAAAGTGAGGACTCGCAACCAATTTTCCAGTGGTTGAGTCTCGGTCCATTGCCAATAAATCAACTTCTCTGGAATTTATCTTACTGATCTGTCTCCTAATAAAATTTGCCAAGTACTAACACACAAATAGTTAAAGAAAAGAAACAGCTTGGATCTCCTTAGAAATGGAGAAACAAAGCTTTTTTCTACATTTGGGCCCATTTTTGTCTGAAAACGAAACTTTTGGACAGGTTTCTACTTTATAAACTTTTCTATAGGTACAGAAACAAAAAGGTTTTGAGAGTTTTAAGTAGAGGCAACTTTTGAAAAAATCGAAAAAACAATTTATCGATATTATCTCGATAACGATTGGACAGATTTTTTTCATGTCGACTTTCGTGCTCAGCGGGCCAAAATACTTTAGAAAAAGTTGGTTTGGCGAATTGGGGGAAGATCGACTTCCATTTTGACGAGCAGTGTTATCAAAACCTTTCACAAAAATTAGCTTGCATAAGCGACAGTAAATCCTATTGGAGAACCCTGCGTAAGATAAATGGCATCTCCTTCACAAGGAGCATTTCCTTAGATGCATAAACCCTCAATGCACCGTGATGAGACCAAGCTTCGCTTTCTCCCATATTGTAAATACTTCCCTAGACGAAGACATAACAATACAGAAAGTGCAAGAAATAATCGGCGAGCTTAAACTAACTAACTTAAATAAAAGGCCCCAGGAGACGACAAGATTCCACCTGAGTTTATATCGTTTGCATCTAAATGGATCATCGAACAACTAACGGCAGTATTCAATTGGATCCTTACAACTAGCGAGACTTCCGATAATTTTAAAAGCTCCACCATATTCCCGATTTATAAAAAGTTGACTCCAGTGATCCCGCAAACTACAGAGGCATATCCTTTCAAAATGCAATAGCGAAAATATTTGATGGAATACTTCTTCGTAGACTTGCATCCTGGGTAGAAAGGGAAAGGGATATGAGCGAATTCCAAGCTGGTTTTCGCAAAGGATATTCGACAGCCGATAACATGTTCTGTCTGAACAGTTTTGCCCGCACTTACATCCACAGCGGTAGAGCATTATACGCCTCCTTCATCGACTTCTAAGCTGTGTTTGACTCAAATGATTGAACTCTTTTATTGTATAAACTCAGCAACATCTTCAAAAATGAGAGCTCATGCAAAGCTTGAACCCCGGCATCACCGCCTCGGTATGGGATAGCAATAATCTCTTTGCAGCGGTCAGCACGGAATCGGGGGTGAAGCAAGGGTGTCTGCTGAGCCCTTTACTGTTGGCGTTTTATTTGGCTGATCTCACAGATCCCATACTAAAGGAACCAAGATATGAGCTTTCTGGAAGAATAGAATTGAGTAACGCTGAGATAATAGAGATTCTAAACGGAAAACATGGGAATTGCTGGCCGGATATATGTCAACGGCGCAGAGCTGTAAGCAGCGTATCTTAGATGGATATTGTTAAATTTTAATATTAAGTAAAACAAATTTTAAGACATAAGCAAAGAGAAAATGTAAAAAAGTATGTATTGACTGATGAATTTCGCACTCTTGCTTATGAGATTCCTAATTCTCGTCCACTTTGTCCAATTCCAGAGTATCCAGAAAATCTCGATGTGCTCTCGCCTGCACACTTTCTCAAAGGCTCCAGCTTCACACATCTCAACGCCAACCGTCTCAGCCGGTGCAAGCTGGTGACCCAGATGCAGCAAATTTCTGGAGAAAGTGGACCACCGAGTATTTGTCCTTGTTGCAAGTGAGGGGCAAATGGCAAGCAGATACTTCAATCACATCGTACTGTAGAAATGTGACAACCTACCACCGCTAAAATGGCAGATTGGTCGCATCTTGGAAGTTATACCAGGGAAGGATGGTATCATCAGAGTCGCTATGATCCGTACAACGACGGGACTTATCAAGGGAGCCGTTGCCCAATTAGCTGTTCTGTCCGTCGAATCGTGAACTGGTTAAAAAAATGACTCTTCCAACGGAGGGAAAATGTTCGGAGCAAAAGCGCTAATAATTAGTTGTACAAATTTAAATGTAAATTCATTTGGCTAATGTTTGTTTTGCATTCTAACGCTTGTGAATAATACCCACATTCAAAGCTTACGCTATTAATTCCCACACTCAGCGGTAGCCAGCTTCTGCGTCTGGCACTCACTGCAACTCCAGATTTTCGATTATGGTAAATATCATCCTCTTAGCACTTTATATAATTTTATAGTTTTCATAAATTTAAAAATTGATTAAAACATACTATAATTTTTTTAAAAACCTCCGAAACAATTCAGGTTCTGTACTTTACCGTTGCTACAAGATTCTTGTTCTTCTTAACATCGGGGATCCATTTCAGCCATTTTCTATGTTTCCAGATCAGCTAAGGGGTCTCCCGAAATTCTCGCAAGATTGATAAGCTCTTTTCCAGCTCGTGAGACTAACATACCTCCCTCAGGCACGGTGGTAGCCCGGCTGGAGCTCGCCGTATTTGGTTGCGGTTCTTCTTTGAGGGGCTACTCTCATCCAGAACCATAATCACTAATTTTTATGAATCGTGCCATTCAATAAAACTGTCATTAGAATAGAAAGATAGAATTGAAGATAGAAAAAAGAATAAGTCCGCCTTAAAGATAGGTCATGGCTGCAGTCAGGTCGACCCCCAAAATATTCCACGTTCACACTCATACACATTCGTTTCGTTAACGCATTGTACTTTTATCCCATTCACACACATTCAAGCTTATTTCCACCCTTCAGTTCTAGAATTCATGCATCGTCAAATTAATGCCTTGTTCCCGCATCTGCTTTGACGTCGACGTCGGCAGAACAGAAATTTGTGTCTATTTGTTGTTGCAAATTTACATATTGCAGTCATAAAAAATGTTAGCCGTCGCGCTGCGACACACAGACCATCGCCGAACGAAGAAGTTTGCATGCCCTTCAAATTTTACCGAACATTAAAACCATATTTTATATGTATATTAAAGAATTTTGAATGAGTGGATTGCACAGATCGTTAGTGGAATAGCTCTAATATAGACTTTTATTATTATTATCCCAAAATAAATTATTTATTTATGGACAAATACTTCTTACACAAATACTTCTTAAGTCGGATATGCCCTTACATAATATGAGTTGAAAAGGGTATCGCGTGTGAATCATCGATGAATCGATTCGTGAATTCATGAGTGATTCACCCATAAACTGTCATGCGTGAACGCCTAGGACATGCCAATGTTAAATTCATGCAGTGATGTGCCACGACGCGTCAACTTTAATTGTCGACGTTGTGGTGTAGACAAAGCGTCAACAATGTCAACAATAGTCAACAATGTCAACAATGCACTATCAGCTGATTTTGGTTAGCAGAGCTCACAAATAACTCTGAGCGAGAGTGAGCGCGCCTGCTCATAGAGTAAAGAGGGTATACTGAAGTCGTGCAAATGTATGTAACAGGCAGAAGGAAGCATCTCCGACCCCATAAAGTATATATATTCTTGATCAGCATCAATAGTCGAATCGATAAACCCATGTCCGTCTGTCTGTCTGTCTGTATGAACACCTAGATCTCGGAGACTAGAAGAGCTAGAGCCACCAAATTTTGTATGTAGACTCCTATTGTCCCTACGCAGATCAAGTTTATTTCAAATTTTAGCCACGCCCCCTCATATTCTCATATTTTGCAGTGTAGTGTATGCGCCCAATATCTACAATCTCTGAAACATTCATCAAGTTCGGATTATAAATGGCAGAGTTATAAAGGTTATAAAAAATGTTGCATACATGCACTTTTTGCTGACATAATGTTGAAATGGTCACATTAATGTTAATGCTCTGTTAATTAAAATAGGGAAAGGCTATTAAACAGAAATTGCCCTGAGTAACGGGAATATTGAAAAATCGGGCAGGACCGACTTTAACTTACGCTCTCGTTTCGGTTATACTCGTGCCAGAAGTCAGATTTGACGGGTTGTTTCTTACTGCTCTTGTAGAAATGGATGCAAGAGGGCAAGCGCGAGTGGATCTAATCCAGAGGCAGGCAAAAAATACATTTACATTTTTGCATTGGTGTGTGTGAGAGCAGCACATAAATTGTTCTTAATTTCAGTAGCAACGACTGCGTCGCGGCGTAGGAAAGCAAGCAACTCAGCGGCGCTTGTACAGCTTATACTATGTGTGTCAGAGCGGCGCTGCTTAGAAAATTTTTGTATGCCCACGAGATAGGAAAGTGCCTGTCCCTGATCTAATCAAACAGAAAATAGTTACATGGATACCGAAATTGAGACTGAAGTACTTGACATCACTGTATGTTTTAATTGCTCTCAATGAATATTAAATTTATGTAATATTATTGATCAACCGATGGCATTGTCTTCACAGTCCACAAGAACAAGCTCACTATGATCCATGTGTCCTTGTGTCTAGTGACAGAAAGCGATTACATCCTAACAGAAACAGCACCTCTGTTTCTAAATTTGTTGATCGACTATCACAAAATGAAGAAGATGAAATCAACGAGTCCTTGGTGCAGTTTTTCTTTGGATGTAATATTCCCCTAAGCGTCGTTGACTCTGTCTACTTCAAAAATTTTATAAAACAAATTGAGACCAGCTTATGGAGTCAAAATTCCTGGTAGAAAACTATTGTCAACGCCAAAACAGTCGTATCAATGTTGCACAACGCGAAGGAGAAGAAGCATTTTTAGAAGCGTGGGATCTAACAGGAGAAAGTAAAACAGTAGAAAATCTGGCTGACATTGTATCGGAATCTGCAGATTTAGCAGAAAAAATGTATTCTACCCATGTCTACGCAATTGTTTCAGATAATGCAAGCGCGATGGAAAAAAATGGGAAATATTACGAAACATTTTGATTGGAAAAGTAATTGCAGTAGTCATACAGGAAACTTTCTTGCTAAAGACATTTTAGAAAGAGAATTAAGTCTCAAAGTGGCATCTGCTCCAAAGGAATTTAAACATCCAGATTTGGAAAACAAAATTATTGAGAAACGCATACAATTCGTTAATAGAAAGTGAGCATATTATGAAACAAATTGCAAAATTCAAAAGTGAAGTCAAATATAGTTGCATTGCTTTTTGATACAATTTTTATAGACGACGTTAAGAGCAACATCCTTTTATCGGATCCAATATGTAATTTAATTAACAAATGCCAAGCTAAAAATTGTTCAGCAGCAGAAGCAATCGATATGTGGCTTAGTCTTGAGTTGCCTGAGAAATTTTCATAAGAACTCAAAGCAAGGCAAGCGTTGGCTTTTAACAAATATGCGCTAACAGCTTTTGTTTTACATCCATATCTAAATAATTAAAAACTATCCTGGGAGCATAATAATATTATTTTCGTTTTTATGTTAAGGAACCTAGATGGAACTGGTCTGGAAGAGCTTGACAGTTTTTAATCCAAATCAGGAATCTATAAAATTCTTTTCGAGAAAGATGAAAAACCCATTAGTTTTTTGGAGATTTTCTGAGGCAAAAAATGCACAGCTGGTAATGTTGTTATTGAAGAAGATTTTGAATTAACTGAATATTAAAATTAAGAATAACCAAAACAGGAGAAAAAATGGATCTCATCTCTTATTAATTTAATTAAATTTAACTTAAGTTAATAAGTTAATGGAAAAATAATGGGTAATCTTTTCTTTTAATAAATTTCCGTGTTAATTTGTTAACTTAATTTTTTGTTGACGTGTCAAGAAAAAACATTGTCGACTCTCGATTGTTGACACGTCAACAATTGAATTGTTGACATCGTATTGTCGACATGGCACATTACTGAATTCATGCATAATTTGTATGGGAGGTCACCTATGATTCATCGATACCTCTGACCAATTCATCGGTGAATCTTTGGTGATTCACAAATGCTGAGTACTGAAGGGCAATCATTCACTCACACTCTAGTCTTCCCGACAGGGTGGGGTCCCTCCCACGTTTACTAAAAGAAGTAATTCCTTGGACCACTTGTAGTCTTTATTTCCAAAAATGGTCCCCTTAGCTTTATCTAAATCCGTCAATATGTCTATGGGGATTTCTGCGGCAGCATCCTTACTGTCATACTTACTGTTACCAAATGATTTCCAAGTAAAGTGTTGGAAACAAAAAAAAAAACAATTTGATAGCTGATAGGTTAGGGTCAGTAAAGTTGGGGCGTTACACGATAGAACAACGTTCACAGCCAGTGAAACAATTCGATTACTGTATGGTACATTTCCTAGTCGTGTACTCTCTCAGCCACATTTATTCCAAATGGTCATAGAAAATTTCGATAAAAGAGCGTGTATGTGCCAGCAAAGCAGTGGAGGCCATTTGCCAGATGTGTTATTCCATAAATACCCCTGATCACCACACTCTCGTTTCGGAAATTAGAATTGGCCCCGACACGACTAAATCTCAACCCTAGGAAATGTCACAGGAGTAATTGTTATGACCCATATTGCTTTGGGCACTGCGGTGCGCCTGAGTGGACAACGCCGGCTAACTCAGCACTCAGGGAGGGGTACTCCAACCCATTCCACACGCGCACACACGCAACAACAAAATAAACATACGATCCACACCTCACATACACCGATCAAACGTTTGACAACACTCACGATGCCCCGTCATCGGATTCAAATTTAAATTCAAATTTGAATTCGAATTTGAATTCAAATCCAAAAACAAAATGAACATTACAAATTCAAAACAAAAGATACGGAAACTAAACCGAGACTACCCTTATGCACAACCAACTTATTGGGCGAGGTTTTGATGATCTACCTAAGACACCCCCACCCTTCCTTGCAGCCATTTGGTCAACATTTGTTGGCTGCCCCTATAGCAGAAGACCATATACCCTACTTCAGCCCAGTTGGCTCATCCCTCCTCTCCCCAATTCATTTCAAATGTTTTCATGATGTACATTTATTCCTTAAAATTGTTAAACAATGCATTCTGAATACCAAGACTCGTACTCGCTTACGAGAGTTACACCTCGAACACATATATTGCCAAGAAGTTCTGTCGTCTCCTTGATCCAGTTGCAGTGCTTGTTTTCAGTTTGTGTTTTTAACATAGCAACCCTTTGAAACTTATTGGCAAATAAGTCTATCGATCAGTAATAGTTTTCGAGACTTAGCTATTTGCGAATAAGAAACTAACTCTCTGTTTATACGCTGTGAGGAGTAACTCCTCACAAGCCGGTGATTACAGGGTAGCACGGCGAATTGGGGAAAGCTCGCTCTCATAGTGAAAGAGCGAGAGAGCGATCTGTGGAGTGTTGGAGAGCAAGGGCCGTGGCCTGAAAGGCAAAGACCTTGCTTCTAACGGAACCGTTGCTGGAGGACGGCGGCGAGCGGGGATTGGCTGAGAGGCGCAAAACCAACGGGACAGAATGTTCTCGACGGCTGCGAGCAGACAGTTTGTGTTGCTAGGCAGCACGAAAGCAGCGGAAGTCACGTTACAGCGACAGCAGCGAAAGGCCTCGATGGAGCAGCAGCAGCGGAAGGCCCCGGTCGAGAGACAGCAGCAGAGGCAAATGAAGCCAGGCAGGCCCCGTTTGAAACACATAACGGTGTCTGGGATCACACAGGCCCTGCTTGGAGCAGCGGAACGGGGCCTGCGGAGCAGCTGTAAGAGGAGCGGCTGCCCAGAAGACGGGACAGTTGGTGATGTACGAGTGCGCGGAGCGGCAGGTTTATTTGTGAACCTTAGTGCGAGCGAACGGTAACCGAGAAGGCAGAGTGACGGAAGCTTGCGGGAAGTCGAAGCGATTGGCTCGACGGTAATTTGCAAGAAGGTCAACGGTAGCCAGTGTGTAGTGCGAAAGTCCTGCGGGGTCGAGGCGATTAGCACTACGAAGGCGGACGTGGCACTAGGAACTGAGCGAGTACTTCGAAGTCAGTCCGGGAGCAAGCGCGAACGGGCGAACGGTCAAGTTAAGAACTGAAGTGTATAACGAATTGTGAACTTAACCTAAGGCTTATTCCTAAGTTATTTACTCCAACCCAAATATAGACTTAAGTACATTTAAATCGTTGTCTTCTTATGTCTGGCAATTCTTCAATATAAATTTGTTGAAGCGATCCCCTAGCACCCCTGAGCTACGCCCAGCTGCAAAGGTTCGTTACAACGCAATAATTTTACATCTACAAAGTAAACGAGGTTTTTCTGTTTTTAGTTTTATTTATCATACAATTTTTCCGAGCATCGCACGTCCGCCACTCTTGCTTGTCAATATATTGATGTTACCTTGCTCTGCTCTCTTAAGAATACCTTTCCATTAATTAACATGTTTATCGATGTGTTACACATATTTACATATTGGCGGTTATTTTAAACAATTTGTCCAAAGACAACAACCGGCCGACCGGTCAACAGAATTCAATTGTTTTCCTACAGCAATGCATCCACGGTTTGAGCCTCGTGGGTTCTAATATTCCCTTTTACGGTATCTGTGTAAGCTGATATTCATCATCATCGGTAACCTCATTACGGTCGTTCGGTAACACACGGCTGAACTTATAGGGGCCACGGTATTTCAGAGCTTGCTTTTTACAAAAGTCTGCGGTAGATTCGACATTACGTATAGAGACGAAATCGTTCATTTTATATTGCAAAGGCCATGATGTCTAAGTGCATTTTATTATGCTCTTGGGCATGTCTTATTTTGAGGTCGGCTTCTTGCCTAGCGGTTCTCGGAACTTAACTTTTCTTCGAGATACTCTGTCAACTCACCAACAACAGGACCACGTTGATCACAACCTAAGAACAATACACACGGGGATTTACCGGTTCTTCTTTAAACCGAATTGATGAAATCAAATTCCACTCGATTAACTAATTTTTACCTGTCGGATTGATTAAGGGGTTCAGACGATTTGCCTTACATTAGAATCATTGGCTTGAGATGCGGAAGTGGCGACTTCTATATGCTCAATACTGCGATCGGCCAAGAATTCAGTGAATTCAAAAGATGTAAAGGATGCACCACGATCGAATATTATTCTACGGGGACGGGTGTAATTCTCAAAATATTTATTCAGGGAATCAATTGCTCCACGGGTACAAGTCGAATTTACCGGGAACAGCTTAACATGTTTCGTAAAAGCGTCAATAACAGATGCTGTCTTTTTGACGTAATGCTAGGTAACGGTCCTAAATAATCGATGTGAATCGTATCAAACGGAAATGCCACTTCGGTATACTATGCAAGGTACGGTGATATATACTTCTCGGAACGGAGTGAAATATGCACGGCAAACAATTTCGGATGTAAAGATCCACTTTACTTCTCATGGACGGAAAGCAATACTTTACTCTAAGGTTGTCCACACACTTATCACTAGAGAGATGTCCTAACTTCTCGTGGCACATTCGGATCAGTTGATTTTGCAGAAATTCAGAGGCATACAAAAGGAATTTATCTCCAGCAACCCGCTTATACAACATGCCATCTATTAGTTCGAAAACATCATCCGTTGCCCTCTCCAATTTATCACGAAGATTGCCTATCTCAGGATCTCTCATTTGCTCCGTACGCAGAAGCAAATCTGTATCGTTCTGTTCAAGGCTCTCGACGGACTGACTTAACGGACAATTCTTTTCCGACGAGGACGAATCGGAAGAATTCTCCACCATATTCCACGGCTCCAACAATTCACGGATTCAATAGAATTTAACGTCTCTATGGATCTATTCGGGTCTACCGTCGCTACTTGTAACGGTTGTAATAGTCTATTAAGGATTAACGGCTCTGCGTGGCTATTTTGGTATAGCGGCTCTACGGGTCTATTCTGATCTAACGGCTCTACGGGTCTATTCTGATCTAACAGCTCTATAGGTCTAACGGAAGGATTGGTTAGACTATCCATCTCGGATCCTAACAGTTCGGTCTGTCTTAAAGCGTCTACATGGGGCATATTAGAACCGGGTCGGTGGACTCGAATAATTATAATTTTGTAGCTCTAACGACCATCGGATGATGCGGTTATGCATGGAATTCTTATCCAAGGTTTGCACTAGGGAATTACAATCGGTTAATCGAGTGTTCTAGACGTACGTGAGCTCCGAGGAGCCAATATTGACTCGGATCACTACCTTGTTGCAGCCAAAGTACGCACACGGCTCAGTCATAACGAACACAATGTCGCCTCTGGGGATGTAGCGACACCACCAATCGATAACATAGAGATAGACCCGCCGGCCAATAATGAATTCTTGTTAGCCATAAAAAGGCTAAAAAAAAAACAAATCTGCTGGTGAGGTGAGGAGCTGGTAAGGTGCATGCACCAGCTCCTATGCAGAATATGGTCCGAAGAAAGCATGCCCGAAGATTGGAATCTAAGTGTACTCTGCCCAATATTTAAAAAGAAGAGCCTGCGACTTGCGTCAATTACCGCGGGATCAGTCTCCTTCCCATTGCATATAAGGTACTATCATGCATCCTATGTAAACGTCTAAAGCCGAGAATGAGTGAACTGATTGAACCTTATCAGTGTGGCTTTAGACCTGGCAAATCCTCCACGGACCAGATATTCACACTGCGACAAGTCCAAAAAACCCAAAAGAGAAAGATTGACACCCACCTCCTTTTTGTTAACTATAAAGCCGCCTTTGACACGCCGATAAGGTCAAAGTTCTTTGAAGCCCTGTCTACTTTTGGTATTCCAGCAAAGTACGTTCGACTTTGCATGACGACGTTGAGAAGCACACGAAGGTCCGCTAAAATAGGAAAAAACCTCTCCGAGCCTTTCGATACCAAAAGAGGTTTTAGGCAGGGTGACACCTTATCGTGTGACTTCCTTAATCTGCTGATGGAGTACATATTGCGCCAGTGCCCAAACGAGCACCATTTTTCCCAGAGATAACATGCTACTTGCATAAGGCGATGATATTGATATCATCGGCAAAAACGAATCTGCGGTTAAACGGGCGTTCTCAGAACTGTCAAAACTTATGGGCATAGCGGTAAATGAGGATAAGACGAAGTACCTTGGACAATCTGTTGGACAATCTGTTTCAATATGAGAATACAACTTTAAGGTTGTTAAAGAATTTGTTTACCTCGGAACGAAGACAACAACACCAGTCTGGAAATCCGATGAAGAACTACTTTTGCAAACCGATGTTACTACGGGCTCAGTAAGGAGCTGAAGAGCAGAGCCCTCTCTCGGAAAACGAAAATTGCGCTATACAAGTCGCTTTTAATCCCAGTCCTGCTATATGGCGCAGAAGCATAGACAATGTCATCAACGGATGAGGCGGCAATTGGCGTGTTCGAGAGAAAAGTTCTTCGGAGGATTTATGGACCTCTAAACGTTGGCGACGAATTTCGCATCCGAATGAATCACAAGCTGTACGGGCTCTATGGGGACACTAAGATTGTCCAGCGCATAAAACAACAGCGGCTGCGCTGGATAGGACATGTTACCCGTATGGATTATCACGCTCCAGCAAAACGGGTGTACAGTCTGCATGCAAACGAGTTAGGAGGCAAGCCCGGGCCGGGTCGACCGAAGCGGAGATGCCGAGACCAGGTGCAGGGAGATATTGCGGAGCTGGGTGTGTCCTCCTGGTGGGATGTCGCTCGGGACAGAGGCGAGTGGCGGGCATTAGTGGCAGCGGCCGAGACCGTAAAGCAGTTGTGATGATTTTGTTACCATCAAATGGCCAAAAAAGAAGAAAAAGAAGTTGGTGCATGCACCTTACCGACAGCCTTGAACAATTCAGCGGGAAAATCATCAGCTCCAGCTGATTTGTTATTTTTTACCCTTTTATGGCTAACCAAACTTCGTTATGGTCCGTTTGGTCTATTTCTATATCATCGAATGGTGGTTACACAACTTCTCCAGGGGCGTCATTGTGTTCTTCATCGCATCCTTGCAGGTTGGAGAAATAGTTTCTTCATTTGGCTAGTGCCACTTGAGGATCTGTGACAAGATCTCCGGCTTTGTCCTTACATTTTTGGTAGAATTTCGAGTCTCAATCATGCCGAACAGGCTTTCGACTTCCTGACGCATACGCCTTTCCTGCTCATTCGTTTTCCTTCTGAAAAGGCGCTTCTCCTCTCTCCTTTTCTTCCGGATATTCCTTGACAGCTCGCGGTGCTCCCGACTGCAGAGTTCTCCTGTAGGCAGCGTCTTTCTCTACAGTAGCGCGGCGGCACTCATCACCATACCATGACTGTTTTCGGGAGTGCTCGGCATATCCGAGAGTCTCCTTGGCAGCCGTACACATGGAGTTTGAAATATGTTTCCACTGTTCACTTTTACCTGAAGGGAAAGGTGAAATTTCCTTGAGCAAATGGGTGAGTTTTGCTGTGTAGGCTTCGGAGGTCCGTTGTGATTGCAGCTGCAAGAACGTACTGATCCGAGTCTATGTTGGCTCCTCTGAAAGAACGTACGTCTAGCACACTCGATGAATGCCGTCCGTCTATCACAACGAGATCAATCTGTTATTCCGTGTTATTATCAGGGGTCCTCCAGGTCGCCATGTGGTTGTGGCGGTGTTTAAATCTTGTGCTACTAACGACCATATTCCTGCCTTCAGCAAAATCTCTTAGCCTCTCTCCATTACGGGTGGTTTTATGGTGCTGGCAATCGGCCGATTGTCGGACTAAAAACGGCTTCTCTCCCGATTTTTGCGGTAAAATCGCCTAGCACTATCTTAATGAAGTGATCAGGGCAGCGCTGGTATGTACGTTCCAGCTGCTCATAGAATTCGTCTTTCGTCGCGGCGTCCTAGTCTTCTGTTGGGGCGTGAGCACAGATAAGGCTAATATTTAAATATGTTGCCTTAAGTCTGAGTACGGCTAATCGCTTGTTAACAGGTGTGAAGCTGATGACAGAGCGACGCAGGCTTCCGCCGACTGCAAAGCCGATTCCAAACTCGTGCTTTGTAGCATGTCTGCTATAGTAGATATCCCAGGGGGTGTTGATTGATGATGTTTTACTCAACGTATTCCCTTGTCCAGTTCATCGCATTTCCTGGAGTGCGGTAACGTCAGATGAATATAAACCGGTCAGCAGCTTTACCTCACTACATACGCCCCCATAACCACTGGAAAGTTCCTGCCTTCCAAAGAAGCCCAATGAATGTTTACAAACTCAAATATTATTTAATGTTAGATGAAACAGTCTCATTTTGAACAACTTAAATGTTACATACATATGTGTAAAAGAATAAAACTAAAGTACCGACTTGGTTGCACGAACCGTCCGTCGGCCAAGCCCATTTTGCCAAACCCCGCACCTGTAGATTCTTGTTTGGCTGAACACTTTCCTCGTCACCCGTTCTGCATGCGCCTCTTGTCTAAGGGCTTCCACAATCGTGATTCTCATCGTATTCCATTCTTCCACAGATCTTAGACCCCTTTCCAACTGATAGCGAGAGGAGCGCATATTTTATCCCCCTCTTGTACCCAAAAAACGTTTTTTCCAATAATTTCGGATGTAAGGATGTGCGGCAAAAACCAGATTAACTTCCCGTTGCGCATCCCAAAGTAAGGGGAGAGTGTGACGCACTAGAACTAGAACGTCACAGCCTTTAGAATTAGTCATAAGTAACCTATCGGCCAACCATGAAACATTCCTAAGTCACAGTTGCAGTCAACATCACGAACTAGTTCCAGTTCACCGCAGTGTCATCACTAACCCACCCGCTCTGGTCACATAGTTCTGAGTTTCCGGGAAGCCACGATGGCAGCCACATTTTTGGCGTACGGGAGTGCGGTTTGGAGATAGGAAGCGAGAGGTTGTGTGCGCGGAATTTTAAGTCGAGGATGAGAATCGAAGTCGAAGCCGGCAAGGCTCGCATCCAAGCAAGGAAACCAGGCGAATACACTGAGAGACACGCGGTGAACTGGACACAAGTGCCCAACGCCGAGACGACGAACAGGAGGCGGCGGCGGCTGCAGGTGTCACCACCGCCCACAGGGAAAACATGGTAAGCTGGCCGTAGGGTTTCTGATTAGGTGATCTTAACCTTTGTGAAAATAACTCTGGGTGTGGCATTTTCATTGAAAACATGAATAGAATAAAACCCAGAATATAGAATAACTGAACCACCTGTCTGGTCTCGTGACTTAATTTTTCAAGTATGAAGCTGAACCCGGGTGCTGGGCCATTCCCCAGGTGAGCGTGGTTGTACTTCCCATAATTTCACTTGCTCTGGCAGATATTCCCAGAGCACAAGATCCAATATTTCCTCATCTGTGACTAGCATTTTCCACGTTTCCCAAGTCATGTAAATGGACCCTGGACTAGGCCTTCGCCTTGCGAGGATATTCCATGCTCATATTCTTCTCAAAAGCCATAATGGTGCATCCTTTCTACATTTGTAGTAACATTTTGGGTCAGATTTTACCAACAATAAATTAAGTTTGTAAGTGATCCTGGCTTGACTGAGAACGACCACAGCCTAAGAAACACTTCCTTACATGGCGCCCGAGCAGGGACACTGGGACTAAAGAACTAATAAGAGATTTCCACATACTTTAGCCTAAAGAACCACCAGAAAAAAATTTATTTAAAAAACAGAAAGTTAAACGTTAGAGGAAAATAATCTAGAGCATTTTGCAAGTTGAAACCCATGTGGGAGCAGAGCAGAATCAGCTTAACAACAGAGTTAGAATAAGCTAAGAAAATCAACAGAGCAACAGAGTAAGCTAAGCATAGCAACAGAGTTAAAGTAACCTAAGAAAAGCAACAGCGCACCAGAGTAAGATAAAGCATAGAAAACACCAGAGCCCAAACCCCGAAAACAGAAAGTACAGGCCCACACGTGCAGCGGTAGCACATGAGCCAAGGTCTGGAAAAAACCCAAGCACGCTTCGCTCCCGTAACCAAAGTACAGTCCCACCTAAGTACCGCAATATCACTTCAAAAGTTTCCACCCAGTCTTATTCCCTCTCACACGAGTCAAGTCAATCCGACAGCCACGTGGACAAGCCCTCACTGTTTAAGATTTTGCACCCTGTACTAATCAATATAATAAAAATATACATTTTTCAATTGTGTTCGGCACCGCAACAACGAGAGAGACACATAAAAAAGAACGGATCATCATTGTCAAAATATTCTTATAGTTGGGGTACGGACAGCCGAAAGATTCTCATCGACCCCGCGGGTGACCACGAAGAGCCGAGCTCAGGCAGCGCAGCAGGCAGTCGGTTACAGTAGTAAAAGGGTGAACATCTAAGTGCACGTGCTTCGGTGCATCCTACCCAGAGTAAATTCTCAAATACTCCTTCATTTCTGATCAAGGAGCAACAACGAGTCCTCCGGTATTCAAGGATGTCCTTCGCTATGTCCTACTAAGTGCCACTCAGCAACAAATCCTCCGGTGTGCAAACAAAGTCTTCGAGTAGACAGAAAGCCGCGCCTAACCGATCAATTTTCCGCTTTACAGAATTACTCAGCCGCAGTCAACGTGTCCTTGAGCGTGCAAGCAAGTCTATACCAAGGCACCAGTTTACCGCGATCTGTGACGATCCCTTTAGTGTGAAAGCAAATCCTGCGCTAGGACTCAGAAAGGTCTCACCCACACAAGACAAAGGCTCAAGTCTATCCCAATCTTTAAGGAGTTTTGTTAAAGTTGACCACTAGGTCACCACAAGTCTCACTCTTGCCCTACTCGTGTACACAAGGGAACACAACCTAACCAAGATTTGCACTAGTGTCGATCCAAGCTGATTTTTTTTTTGACCCACGTGTTTCATACTGGTCTCCTCTTATTTCTTTGAAAATCGCTTAGCCTCTCGAAAGTAGGCAGCTATCATGGGAGTTCGTTGGATCAGTTTCCTGAGAAAATCTGAGCTAGAAACCATCTCAGAAGAATTTGGACTAGAAGCTATCGTGACCGTGGAGGAATTACGCGCAAGGTTATCCAGCTTCGTCGTGAGAAAGGACCGCACCCCCGAATTGATCGCTCGCCTCACCGAGATGGAGGAAACACATACGAGTCAACTGCTGAATCGGAAATCCCGCCCTGCTTCTCCGGCAATAACTAATAACGATTCCAGTGGACAATCTGGATCATTCACAATGTGATTGCTTTTACAAAATTATCGAGATTTGCATGATCAAGAATGAAAGATCTGATCGTGTATACCCCTCTAAATCAGACCAAACAGCTGGCAAATTTATCGATTAGCAACCCTACGTTTTCATCTTTCTGGCAGCTTGATCAAAAATGGTTGCAGATTCCGCCTTCTGATAAGCCCTCTTTACTTTTTCATTCGGAGGCGATCAGACGTTCAATTTGGTTAATCCACAAATTTTAGTGACATCCTGCGACAATTTGCCCTTTTTGTTGGACAATATTAACAAGCACAACGACACAGAGTGTTTATTGTTGTTATTTTGCTGGACGGAGCCTTTATTGTGCATAAATCGGCATTTTTATTAAACATAACCGGTAAATATTCAATGATATTCATATACATAGAACATGGCCCTAATGTTATGTGTAACGACCAATTCTAACAGGCCCAACCAGCTTAATTTGGAAATTGTGTATATTTTTCCGGGGATAAATTTTTGCATATCCCACCCCACCTATCAGCTGCACAAGGTAATATTAGCCTAGAGGCCTGCAGGAGTGCTGTGTGAGTGTAGTACAAGAACTAATTATTCTGTCCATTCAGGTCGGATTTTGGTTTTCCTTCGGCAAGCAGTTGCATAACGATCTTGGCCAGGAGCACACAAAGGCGTTTCAGTGCGGCCGGGCTGCCACCCACTTGGAATTGGTATAGTCTTAGCCGGGCTGACATAATAGCGCTGCCATACGATCGAGCCAAAGTCGTAAGGTGCCGCAAGCAACCTACATCCTCTCTTCCAGATGTGTTGTAGTATGTTCACATATCGAATGCACACTGTACCCAGTGTTTTGCATTAATATTATTCCAAACACATTGTAGCACTTGGCCACAATATTTATATACAAATCCAAGTCCCATGCAGTTCCTCAAGCAAACGGTAATATGACCCTCTCTTGAGTGCAATGGGACTGGACAGTTCTGAGTCGGCATATCTGACATGCGCGACTGCTCTGTCACCATGTGAACATAATATCTCTTCGCCCGCCTTAAACATTTATATACATTTATACATAAGCACTGACCGCTCCTCTGCCGGCGTCACTGGAGGCGCAGCAGCGCGGTCCCTAGCCATAAGAAATATTGTAATAGAATTAAGAAACATTGAGAAAACTGTCATGAGACAACACAGAAGTGTTATCAAAGTTTAAATAAAACTAAATGAAACCAACAATGGCAACCTTTTCATCTTTATATTATGGCTTTTCACCTAAGAACTAATACAGTGTGTAGCAAATTAAGCTGATAAGGAGCCCACTCGGAAATGTGGTTGTAGGAAGCGGTGTATGCGGATAGCGGAGTAGAAGAGTTTGCGGGAGTGGACAAGCTGAAGCCACCCAGTTATGGTTTGTTTCTTTCGCGTATGAGCTGTTGAACTACACCGACTCACCCATAGTGTTACTTTAGTGCGGGAATCAAATAAACTCAACTCAAATCTGTATCTGGAATTTCACCCAAAGTTAAGTCCATGCTATAATTTGATCGAAGATTTAGTTGCCCGAGATTATGATTTTTATAAAATGTTAACCTTCCCCAGCAGCATCATCGAGGAGAGCTCTCATCGTTACCTGTATTGGTAAGTGCGCCTTCTGCGACAACAACAATAATGTGAGTGATCTAATTTCGGGTAGAAAAAGTTTATTGTGATCGCAGAACCGTACAAAGTACATACCTGCAACTGATCGAACCATACGCATAAAATCAAGGGATTTAAGATAATCAAATGATAACTTACACAAAGCTAAGATAATCTACTTTCGCGTTTGCTTTGCTTAATGCATATGTACCTGAAGTGATATTATGTCAGTATTTGGGTTGAAAAGATTCCGTAAAAGCATTTTAAATTAATAGAATTATAATTTAATTAAGCCTTTCCATAACATATTTCTGAAGATAAGAAGTTTGATTTGTTTTATTATTTCAAGGATATATTGAAATCTTAAACATAAATAATATAATGTTTTTGAAAATGGAATACTAAGTTCCGGCATTTCTTTGGTGATGGGGTGAAAAGTTAAGTTTGTTTCTTTAGGGATTCATTGTCAACAAAGGCGAAAATGAATTAAGGTTGGGAGGCTTAAGACGACGCATTTACATCTAAGCGAGTGCATAAGAATGGACGGGTCCCGTCAGGCTTTCACTCTCTAGCAGGGCCGGTGTTGGCCACAAAGGCTTGTGTTCATTTAAGATATTGTTATTTAATGCTAGTTTGTTTAAAATATATGATATCTGACTGGACCTCCTAAAATGAAAACTAATAGTCTATTTCCGCTATAGCAAATATGTACATATTCTCCCATTTTATCACATATCAAAAAATATGTAACATTTTTTCCATAGGAAAATGTATCCAATCGACTGAGCGTCCCTTATATGATAGGTACATTAAAAGGCTGAGCAAATTTAACTGATGTACTTCAAATAAAAATTAATAATAAAAAAAAGTATGCCACCACTGTGACTTGAACCCACATCCGCGGAGTATGTAAAAAATAGTCTTCCCACTAGGCTACAATGCTTCTCCATTTTTTTTTTTTGATATAAATAATACTAGATTCCAAAAATTTTTTTGGCATTTCATAAGCTACTTTATTAAATAAGTAAAATGTGCATATCATATGGAAACGCTCAGAAAAAAATATGTACATTTCGAAATATGTGATAATAGTGGAAATAGGCTATAAGAGCTGACACCCGTTTAACGCCGGTTCATTTCTTATTTTGGCGCCCAACGTGGGGCACGTATAGCTTTTTGTTGATTCGGGTTGACAACCATGAACTCTTCAAGTACAGCGGCTCCATTCTAAGATGTTTCCCAAAATCTTAGAAGAAATTCCAGCTTACTCTTGAAATTTTATGAATACACAAACAGTATTGAAGCTGGAGCAGTGGTTTTTGAGAATAACGATATAATTTGGCTTACAGTTCATGTTGTCGACTTGAGCCAGAGCAACTTCTGAACACTTGTTCGTTTACTCATAACTTCGAATATCCAACTACTTTAGTATTTTATTGCTATCACATCACAACAGTAGTTTTAACTTTCCATTATATTTTTGTGCCGCTTCATTATATGTTGATAATGGGATTACATATTGTTTTGATTTCGGTCGGAATCGCTTGTACTATGCGCGCGTTTATGCATATCAATGCCACCGTATTTCTATTTGATTTTGTAATTTCAGTAATATTGTCTTCATTTTGGGAAAAGCTAACACTCCAGCATACACAACATGACTGTCGTCTTGACAATTTATACGCCTTATTGATTTGGATCGATCGGAATGCACTTCTTACAGATTTTATAGCCCAAAGAAGTAACCACTATCACATTGTTTCGGAAAAGGACTGTAATAAAGATCAGCACATGCGATGTTTTGTAAATATAGATTATTTTTTTATCGAAGCGTTATTCAATCAAGTTTTTCTTACCTTTAAGTAAGTAATCTCATCACCAAATAAGGAATAATAAAAATGTTTATAGATTTTGTATAAAAAAAAAACTTACGTAAAAATGGCGGTAGCTCACTGCTCGAACTACCCAGCTAATGATGAAATTAGTCAAGAAAGGAACATATGCTTAATATGTCAAATGCAGATGAATTCATGCGTAGCTTGCATTTCATCAAGAATGCTTAACTAAATGGTTAGCAGAAAAGCCAGATTGTCCTAACTTTTAATTACCATGTCAATTACCGGACTTACAATATTCCCAGGCAGGACCAAATTTAGAAAGGGAGCTTCGAATGCACGAAATCAGGGACCAGTCCCAAAAAGACCGCATACACGACGTTTCACTCAACAACAAGAATTAGTACCTGGTCTAAGAGTTGCCAACCCGCGCAATAATAACCAGAAACGTAACACCAGACAACGTCAAGCAACCCCACAGAACAACGATTACAACTGTATTTCAGAGATGATTTCGAACACAATGTCGACAGTGCTCTCAAATCTGAATCTTAATAGCAATCCTGTAAACCAGGATCAGCTCGGTTCCCATAGAAGTGAGTCAGAAATTTCTTTGGTAGACTCCCAGTTTTCCTTCACCTCGCAAAATAACCGAGGTCCACAGAATTCTGTGCGACCAGAAAAGGTTGCTAGTATCATTAAAAACTGGAATGTTACTTTTGATGCGTCTCCAAGTGGCGTGGAAGTGGACGAGTTCTTGTACCGTATTCGTTCGCTGACCAATGAAACCCTGCAGAGCGATTTTGAGATGGTTTGTAGTAATTTGCCTATTCTTCTTAGTGGCAAAGCGCTGGATTGGTACTGGCGCTATCATAAGAGAGTAGAGAAAATAGTTTGGAACACATTTCGTTCAGCTCCACAACACGAGTACCAAGAGCACAGATCAAAGAGCGATCGACTTGAAGAAATACGTCGTCGTCGTCAGCAACCGAGAGAGTCTTTTGAATCGTTTCGTGAAGCTATTATGCGAATGGTAGATAGACTTCCCACTCCAATCGACAACGTAGAGTTGTTGGAAATTTTGAAGGGCAAGGATATCAAACGAGAATTGTTATACGTAACCACTCACTCTGTTTCGCACTTGCGTGCAACCGTTGCTAAGGAAAAACGTTTCCTTCGGATTGAGCAGTTGAAGATTGATGCCAATTTCCAGTCCAAAGGGGAGGCATTGGTAGCAGAAGTCGAAGGGTTCGAATCCCATTCAAGGCATTGACATACAAATTATTTTTTTTTCTCTTTTTTCTTTTGTTTTTTTTTTGTTTTGTTGTTTTTAAAATTTTCTATATTTTTCCGATATTTTTTACGATGCACTGAGGTCTCTAATACGTTTTTTCGTCAAACGCGAAGCTCGTTACTGCAAGCATCTTTCCTAAAATTTAGGAAATTATTTTCTTGTTTTTCTGTGTTTTTGCCTACTTTTAGGTAAATACGAGTGCATCGTTTTTTTCCTATTTTAAGGTAAAGACGAGTGCATCGTTTTTTCTTATTTTTAGGAAATTTTTTTCTCAATTTTAGGGCTTTATATTTTAATGGTTAGTTTTTTTTAAATTCAGATCAAAATTTCACCAATTTAGGAAAACTTTCTTAAATTAGGGGCAAACCCATTTTATGGCTAGATTTTCTTAAATCTAAGAAAAAAATTTTCTGAGTGTAGCACCTGCAATAATATCCGAAATTGACGCTGAAATAAAGGTCCCAGTACCAGACGATGACAAACTTTACCCATTAACCAAAATGCAACAGAGAGCAACAATTAGAGGTTATCAAGTCAATGTTTCCGAATGAGGCGATTCAAGGACTAGGGAATACTATTCTTATTCAGCATGATATCGAAGTCGGTAGTGTCAAGCCGGTGAAGCAAAGACATTACCCTGTCTCGCCTGCTGCCGATTCCGTAATGTACAAGGAAATCGATCGCATGCTTACATTAGGTGTAATTGAGCCATCCAACAGCGCTTGGAGTTCTCCTATGAGACTCGTGTTAAAGCCTGACCAGCAAGGATGCGTACCCAATGCCCAGTATTGAGGGTATCCTTGCGCGACTACCAAAAGCAGTTCTGATCACTAAATTAGATCTAAAAGATGCCTTCTGGCAAATCAACCTGACTGATCGAGCAAAAGCCCTCACGGCATTCACAGTCCCAGGCAGGCCGCTCTATCAATTCAGAGTAATGCCTTTTGGGCTCTGTAATGCTCCGCAAACAATGAACAGTCTAATAGATCGTATAATTCCACCATATCTTCGCTTTTGCGTATTTGGTTACTTGGACGAGCTCTGTATAGTGGCTGATAGCTTTGAAAATCATGCTGAAGTACTGATTCGAATCGCCAAAAAATTTAAGAAAGCAAATCTGACACTAAACATTGCGAAAAGCAAGTTTTGTGTCACGCAAGTTGCCATTTGGGCCTCTTCATTGGGATATTTTGGACTGGCCTACGCCTAAAAACATATAACAAGTGCGTGTATTTTTGGGCTTAGCAGAATGGTACCGAAAGTGCATCAGAAACTTCTCGGAACTTTCCTTTGCCATAACTGAGACACTGAAATGCAAAAAGAAATTTATCTGGACTGAGGAGGCGCATGTCGCTTTTGAAAAACTGAAACAATCTAACAGGTCGTTTGGCAAGATGGGCAATAAAATTGTAGTTAAATAAGTTTTAAATCAAACACCGAAAGGGAAAGGATCATATGTGCTAATCCGAAAATTTATAAACCAAGGGCAGAAATTTGCGCAAAATTTAAATTTTTTTTTCATTTTCTTTTATTTAGGAAAAAAATCATATTTGTAAGATTTCTAATATATATTAAAAATTTGAACTAAAAATGGGTGCACTGTGTGTTACGTCCTCAACGGAAGAAAGGGTTTTTTTAAATTTAACAGATTCTTGTTTCAGTGTCCCAGTTATCCATTTTCCTCAACTTTAAAGATCAATCTACTAAATAAAAAAAAAATTAAGCAGATTCATCAAATAGAAAAAAAGTGTTTCTTTTTTTTTTTTGGTAGCGGCTTTCAACAGCCACCCTATAATAATAATAATAATTCTTTATTCAATGAATGTTTACAAACTCAAATATTATTTAATGTAAGATGAAACTGTCTTATTTTGAACAACTTTAATGTTACATACATATGTGTATAAAAATAAAACTAAAGTAACCGACTTGGTTGCACGAATCGTCCGTCGGCCAAGCCCATTTTGCCTCACCCCGCACCCGCTTACTACGCCTGACTTCCCTGGTCGTCCCAAGATATCAGACCGTTCAGCAGTACGGGCTTTGACTAATGCGCTTGCGATTTACTGTTGTTTTTTTTATTTTCTCGTGGTTATAGCTGTACTTTATAGTATTTCAAAAATATCTTTTCTATAAAGCAAAGCTTTTTTTATGAAGAGTACCAGTCCCTCCCAGTCATCGTTGTGTCTATCGTCTAGGATGTCATGTAGTTAATGATTCGCAAAATATGGTTTACCCAGGGTCGCCCATCTGTGATCTTTAATTCTAGGACATCTTCCCAAAAATTGAGTCAAATCCTCATTTTCTCCGGTATTACAAAGTGGACAAGGTATGTGCACCGATCTGTTGTACGTATTTGATGACAACTTTCAGATCAAGCCGCGCTTTCATCACCCATGAGATGTTGCTGTTTGCCAGGTGATGCAGTTTTAGGGCAGCTGTATGGTCGAGGTATCTGTAGATCCTTGTTTGGCTGGACCCTTTCCTCGTCACGCATGCGCCTTTTGTCTAAGAGCTTCCACAATCGTGACTCTCATCGTATTCCATTCTTCCACAGATCTTAGACTGTCTTTCCAGTTGATAGCGAGAGCGCATATCTTATCCAGCTCTTGTACCCAAAAAACGTTTTTTCTTATAATTTCGGATGTAAGGATGTGCGGCAGTCGACGGCTAATGCACAATTTAGCTCCTTTAGAACATTGACCATTTAGCTCTTATGCTTACATTAGGCTTTGCCAAGAAGGAGTTCCATATGTAGTTGATGCTGGATTTCGCCTCCGCGTTTCTTCTAACTACATGTTCTTTAAAAGTGAGGGTGGGCCTGAAGGTTACTCCAAGATACTTATATTCTCTGGAAATTTTTATAGCATCTTCTTTATAGGTCCATTTTTCTGCCGCGGTCAGTCTGTCACCCTTTCTAAAGACCATTATCTCAGACTTCACTAGGTTGAATTCCATTCCTCATTTGTCGCAATATTTCTACAATTTGTCAATCATATTTTGCAGCACATCTACCTTATCGGCTAGGATGACGATGTCATCCGCATAAAGGAGCAGGCGAATGCTTACTCCTCCCACACAAATGCCTCCTTGCAGACTATGATGCAGATCTTCTAGATAAAGCGCAAACAATAGGGGGGAAAGTATTCATCCTTGTCGTACTCCAATTTTGGTCTCAAAATAGCTCGACAGCAGGTCACCCGTCCAAACCGCCGCTTTCGTTTGATCGTATACTCTTTCCAAGAAGTTGACAAATTTTGAAGAGACTCCCATCATGCAGCTTATACCAAAGGAGATTCCTTGGTACTTTATCAAACGCTGCCTTGAAATCTACGAAAACCCATATACCTTTTTCGACCCTTGCAGCTTCAGGTTTATTATCGCAGACAGATTGTATATATTATCCACAGTAGAATAGTTCTTTCTGAAACCTGCTTGACACTCCTGCATCCTATTATAATGGTTTACCCATCTTGTAAGTCTATTGTTTAAGATGCCCATAAAATCTTTGCGATACAGTTACCAAAAGAAATTCCTCGATAATTTGATGGTAGGTTGGGGTCGCCCTTTTTAAAGATTGGGAACACAATATTGGTTGAGCAGCATTTTTCTGTAATTTCCATGTTGAACGTGCTATTTAAAATTTCTGTCAATGATTCCAAGAATTTAACTGGAGCAATGATGATATCCGATCCTCTCCAGCCGCTTTGTTTTCCTTTGCCTTGCTCAGGACATTAAGCACCTCAGACATAGTAATTTCATTGTCGAGTATCTCGTTTTGAATAAGGTTTCTTGCATATTGCATGTTGCACCCCTGTACCTCCGGGTTTAGTAGTTTTTTGAAGTATTCCTCAAAGACATCAGCATTGATATTACTTCCGATATGAAAGGTGCTATTTTTTAGTTGTCGTGCTAGTCTCCACCACTGTCCACAGTCTTTATTCCAGATCTGCCAAATAATTCGCCTCCTTCTTGCTACAGAGATTTTTTTCTTTTTTGCGCTTGCTATGTATTGCTCTCGATCAGTCTGCTTGTCAGTCTGTTTGAATTTGTTGTCTTCTTCAGGAATGTGCTTTCTTCTAGGAGACTGCATTCGGTATCAAACCATTGACTTTTCGGTTGGGCTTGGGCAGGCTTAGTCGTAGGTTTTATTGCAGCATTTACAATAATTGACTGCATATCTGAGAGCGTTTTATGCCTTCTTTTGCTAATGCACAATTTAGCTCCCTTAAAACATTGTCCTTATAACTATCTTTATGCCTTGGGTGCCATTTAAGCTTTGGTAACAAGTTCAACTGCGGTGACGTCTCAGCAAGATTGACACTAATTTTAAGTATTATTGGGAGATGATCTGACCAAATTTTACTCTCAACATTGAAATGCGCTACATGCAGGTCACAATGCACCCCCGATATGTCATTGGTGGAGTTTCCAACTGTGCTCACAAAAGTATAACTTCCTTCTGCATCTCCGTTTGTTAATCAATTTACTATGGTTAGACCATTATCGTTGCAGAATTCCAGAAATCTCTTGCCCTTTTGGTTGACTACTTTATCTTTTGCCTTTCTTCCGTTTGTATTTATTACACATGCCGCTGACTCCATGGGTGAAGAACACTGCTGCATTTTTCCTAGCCGTAATTGAGATCTCCTATTATTATTGGGTTTCTGATCTAGGATTCCGCAAAAGCGATTTCGATAATAGAGAACTCTTCAGCCCAATTGGTACCTCTTAAAAACAATGGTACAATACTCTCTACTCTAACTCTCTAATTGTGCTGTGGTTTTGGTTGGGTTGGCGGTATTACTCATATTAAGTTTTTTGGGTCCTTAATCTTTGATAGAAGAGCAGTGTAAGACAGCAAGGATTCGTCTACGATGCTACCATACATCTACTTTAGTTCCACGACTGCTGGTTTTCCTTTATGGCAAAGGCATCGGCTGCTGTTAAAATTCACATACATTTATAGAGTCGTTTTTAACGAAAATCTTACGACTGCTGTTCAAAGCCGTTAACTCCTTTTTTAGCTGCAGTAAAACCAAGTTATTTATATGTACCTTTGAGAATAAGCTTGGAACATTCTCCTATGTCCGCCCTTAGTACCAATATCTGCACAAATGATCACCTATTTTGAACAAATTTTTTGTTCCTCATAAAAAATGGATTTCAAATGGCCATAAAATAGGGAGGGGCTCCCTACTTATACCAACTTTTTACTGGACCAATTCTGTAGACTCTATTGGTAAAACACACTTAAAAATGGAGGGAAGCTAGCTTCGGCACGGCCGATGCTTATATACCCTTAAGGCTCCATTAAATTTTTATTACGCCTACTTGTTACTTAGACAATTTTTCAAACCTTTCGACCATACTTAGTGATATCTTCAAAAAGCGTTGAAAACTTTTTAACAGATTGCTAAGTACATGAATATTTTATTTACACAATTTGGCTTGATGGAAAAAGTGTAACGTCCGCAACAGACGAAAACACCGATTTTTTTATAACGGGACAACTAAACATACTTTTTTAAGCTGGTTTGATATGGTCATATATTACACTTGATTTTATGAATATGAACTTTTTAGTTTATTATGCAAAATTCGCTAAAAAAAAAATCTAAGTGAATGTTAGCAGGCTCAAGGTCGAGGTTTGATTATAGTTCAATAATCAACCAGAAAATTCAACAGAGAATACATATGAACATGAACAGTAGCTGTGGCTGTGTAGACGGCCGTTTCGGCTGCCGCCATGGCAAAGACTTCGTCAGTACACTTTTAGTTGCTGTCACACCAAGAAGCCATTTGCAAATCCTGTTTATATTACGCAGCAGGCGAATAACGAGTTGAGAATTCCAAGTGCACAAATAGCACGAAATTTCAACTAGCTTTAAGCTCCGCTGTTTAGGGTAGCTGAAGGTATAGGCATTGGCATTGAAGGTTGTTCAATGTATTTTTGTTGTTTGTGGCCACTATTTTTAATTACTGAGAAATTCGTCTCAGAGTGTGCTTAAAATGTGCCACGAAAATGAATATGAACATAAGCCTCAAAGTCGACTTCCATTATTAGTAACGTCCGCAACGGAACTTTAAGCAAGCATAACTTTTTTCTAAAACAGTTATCCGATTGAAATAGGTTTAAAAGTACTCCCAAAGATCTGCATTTTGCAAAAAATTTCATTAAAATATACCATTGTGAACGCTATCTGTGGCAGTTTTAACAAGCAATTTTGCGTACGAGTGTAACGTCCGCAACGAATGCATATCAGGATGCATATCGCTTGCCAGATATGGCTATCATGGATGGCTATGTGTATATTAGGCGCGAGCTTTCCACAATAAATAAAGAAACCGATGAAAAAGCATGGAAATGATGGCGAAGAGATGTTATTATCGCAGCGCATGACTCTCTTATGGCAGCTCACGGAGGAATAGGGAAGACCATGGATCTTATACGGAGAAACTTATTTTGGCCTGGAATGGTAAAGGATCTGCGTGTACGCGGGTGCGAAGTATGTAGGCCCAAATGTCATCTTACGACCGCCAATGGGGAAACAAATAGAGACTTCCCGTCAATTCCAGCGCCTTTACATAGATCTATTGGGCGCATATCCTAGGAGTTAAAGAGGTCATATAGGGATATTGATTGTGCTGGATCACATGACCAAGTTTCATTGGCTGTGCCCTATGCGAAAGTTTTCATCAATTGTAGTCCAAAACTTCCTGCTCCTTGAGATTTTCCATTGCTATGGGGTTCCTGAAACCGTTGTCAGTGATAAAGTTTCTAAAGTAATGAATTTAACGCGTTTCTCACCGAGCTGGGCATTAGTCATGTTTACACCGCTAGCAATTGCAAGCGAACGAGTAAATCGCTCGTTGTTGGCTGGAGTCCGTGCTTTCCTGAGAACCGATCAAACCATGTGGGATGTAAATTTGAGTGCTATAAGTTGTGCCCTACGGAACAGTGTCCATCAGTCGTTAGGTTGTTCACCGTGCCATGCTTTAAACGGATTAGATATGGTTACACATGCTTCTTCGTAAAAATTGTTGCGTAATCTGAACAGTTCGGATGAACCCAAAGTCCCGTTGCAAAGAGATTACCAGCTAGCGTTAGTTCGATCACATTTGAAAGCGCACGCAAAACAGGCATATGAGTCTAGTGTTCGTCAATATAACTTGCGCTCGAAACCGGTGAGCTTCCAAATTGGTCAAGAAGTGTTTCGCCGAGACACAAAGAAACTTTGAGAAAAATTTTAGTGCTAAGCTGGGTTAATTGTTCGTTAGGGCACGAGTTCGAGAAAAATTAGGAACAGGATTTTATGACCTAGAAGATTTACAAGGAAAGTTTATAGGAACATTTGCAGCAAAAGACATTCGACAGTGATTCGCCCTTCTTCTATCTAACTCGCTCATTTGGAATGAGAAATGCCGAGTTATCCGTTTTGTAATGGTCGTTGTAATTTTCCAAGACAATTCACAATTTGATTAAAAGTAAAATGGCTTGTCACGTTGACACAGCCCCAAAGGGCCAAGGCCGAGCTTCTCTCAATCTCTTGGCTTGTGCGCTTCTAATTTTCGCACAAAAGAAAGGGACCTACAGTTTAACGCCGAATCCGAACGGCGGCTTGAGAAGCTCTTCATGCCTAATTACTACACAGCTGGCGCCAACAGCAGAGAGGCGGGACCGGGCTTAAAGTTTATTTAAAGAAAAAACTTTTCATTAGATGTTCCGTGGCGGGATCGAACCCACACAGCGTTCGCGCACACTAGCCGCTGAGCCACCCGGCCACAATGTGATTGCTTTTACAAAATTAACGTGATTTGCATGCTCAAGAATGAAAGATATGATCGTGTATAGACCTCTACCAAACAGACCAAACAGCTGGCAAATTTATCGATTAGCAACCCTTCGTTTTCATCTGTCTGGCAGCTTGATCAAAAATGGTTGCAGATTCCGCCTTCTGATAAGTCCTCTTTACTTTTTCATTCGGAGGCGATCAGATGTTCAATTTGGTTGATCCACAAATTTTAGTGACATCCTGCGACAATTTGCACAACGACACAGAGTGTTTATTGCTGTTTTTTTGCTGGACGGACATAACCGGTAAATATTCAATGATATTCATATACATAGAACATGGCCCTAATGTTATGTGTAACGCCCAATTCTAACAGGCCCAACCAGCTTAATTTGGAAATTGTGTATATTCTTCCGGGGATAAATTTTTGCATATCCCACCTATCAGCTGCACAAGGTAATATTAGCCTAGAGGCCTGCAGGAGTGCTGTGTGAGTGTAGTACAAGAACTAATTATTCTGTCCATTCAGGTCGGACTTTGGTTTTCCTTCGGCCAGCAGTTGCATAACGATCTTGGCCAGGATCACACTTGGAATTGGTATAGTCTCAGCTGATCTGACATAATATCCCTGCCATAAGATCGAGCCAATGTCGTAAGGTGTCGCAAGCAACCTAGATCCTCGCTTCCAGATGTTTGTAGCAAATTAAGCTAATAAGAGTCCACTCGCATATGTGGTTGAGCCTAGGTTACTCTGTCCGCAGGTTAGTCCTAAGTATATTTTCTATTTCCATACCATACCATCTACCTCACCGTCTATGGACTGGGCCCAAATGGTCCAGGAACTCCACACTAAGCAATCCATCCAGGGTTCGTCAACAGAGAGACTTGCGCAGATGAATCAAGCAAGACAGCTGCTACCGGCCGCCAGTCATCAAAAGCACCGTCCTGCATCCGGCGAGGTTACAGCCACGGCTCACGCGGGTAGGCGCGTTCCAAAGCAAAGCTTGGAGTGACTCCCGGTCACTGGGTTGGCTCTCACGTATAACGATCAAGACGAAACAATATACTAGGCCATTCTCCACCGAGAGCACCGTCCTGCATCCGGCGGGGATACAGCCACGGCACACACGGGGAGAAGCGTCCCAAAAACACAAGGCTTGAAAAACTCCCGGTCACTGGGGTAGCACTCACGGATAAGGATCAAGGAGAATCAACTAGAAAGTCAGAACCAGATTACCACCTCGTTGCGCATCCCAAAGAAAGGGGAGAGTGTGACGCACTAGAATTAGTATGTCACAGCGTTTAGAATTAGTCATAATTAACCTATCTTCGGAAGACAGGAACTCTCCTGTGGTTATAGGGGCGTATGTAGATTACTGCGTCTCAAGTCGACTCACACCACTACGTGTTAACCCCTGGTAACAGAGCGCTGCTGGCTAACGTGAGCGGCGATCCTACCCTGGGACAAATAGGGGGCGTTACTTTGGGCTTGGCACCTGATTCTCGTCTATTACATCCGACAATGAAAACTAAAACAATCTACTACAGTGGACATGATTCGAAGCACGAGTTTGGTTGCAGCTTTGCAGCGACTTGCCGAACTCAGACTTATATTTTAATATTAGTCTTATCTGTGCGCACGCCCCGACAGAAGAAAAGAACGAATCGGAAAAAGACGATTTCTATGAGCGCCTAGAAGACCTATATGAGCGCTGCCCCGATAAGGCCACTGCTAGGCGACTTTAACGCAAAAATCGAGAGAGAGAAGTTTTTCGCCCGACTATCGGCCGATTTAGCCTGCACGAAAAATTTCCAATAATGGAAAGAGGCTAATAGACTTCGCTTCGGGCCGGAACATGGTCATTAGTAGTACCAGATTTAAGCACCGCGACGACCACATGGCGACCTGGAAGTCCCCTTATCGACAATCAACACGAAACCAGATTGATCACGTTGTGATAGACGGATGGCACTCATCGAGTGTTCTAGATGTACGTGCGCTCCGAGGAGCCAATATTGACTGTTGCAGACAAAGTACGCACACGGCTCAGTGTGGCACATGCCGCACAGTCTAACACGCCGAAAGCTGAACGTTGAGAAGCTGCAATCACAACGGACATCCGAAGTCTACTCAGCAAAACTCACCCAGTTGCTCAGGGAAACCCCACCTGGCCCTTCTGGTGTAGGCGAACAGTGGAAGCATATTTCATATTCTATGAGTACGGCTGCCAAGGAGATTCTCGGATTTCCCGAAAACTCCCGAAAACAGTCATGGTACGATGATGAGTGCCACCACGCTACAGCAGAGAAAGACGTTGCTTACAGGAGAACTCTGCAGTCTGGAGCAACGCGGGCTGTTAAGGAGCAATACCGAAAGAAAAGGAAAGAGGAGAAGCGCCTTTTCAGAAGGAAGAAAAATGAGCAGGAAATTCGCATGAGGGAGGAAGTCGAAGTGCTGTTCGGAAGGAGTGAGACTTTTCGAGTTCTACCAATAGATTACGCAACTTACCGAAGGTTTTAAGCCCAGAGTCACACTATGCAATGACTAGCACGGAAATTTGGTCAGAAATCCGCAAGTGGCACTAGACAAATGGAGAAACTATTTTTCCAACCTGCTGGGAGGTGATGACGAACACAATGCCGCCTCTGGGGAAGGAGCGACACCACCAATCGATAACATAGAGATAGACCCGCCGGACCATTGTGATGTCTTGTTAGCCATAAAAGGGCTAAAAAAAAAACAAATCTGATGGCGCTGATGAGCTGCCAGCTGAATAGTTCAAGGCTGGCGGTTAGGAGCTGGTAGGGAGCATGCACCAACTCCTACGCAGAATATGGTCCGAAGAAAGCATGCCCGAAGATTGGAATCTAAGCGTACTCTGTCCAATATTTAAAAAAAGAGACCCTGTGGTTTGCGCCAATTACCGCGGGATCAGTCTCCTTCCCATTGCATATAAGGTTCTATCATGCATCCTATGTGAACGTCTAAAAGCGAGAATGAGTGAACTGATTGAACCTTATCAGTGTGGCTTTAGACCTGGCAAATCCACCACGGACCAGATATTAACACTGCGACAAGTCCTGGAGAAGACCCAAGTGAGAAAGATTGACACCCACCACCTTTTTGTTGACTATAAAGCCGCCTTTGACACGCCGATAAGGTCAAAGTTCTTTGAAGCCCTGTCTACTTTTGGTATTCCAGCGAAGTACGTTCGACTTTGCATGATGACGTTGAGAAGCACACAAAACTCCGTCAAAATAGGAAAAAACCTCTTCGAGCCTTACGATACCAAAAGAGGTTTTAGGCAGGGTGACACCTTATCGTGTGACTTCTTTAATCTGCTGATGGAGTACATACTGCGCCAGTGGCCAAATGCTAACAGAACGGGCACCATCTTTACCAGAGATAGCATGCTACTTGCATATGCCGATAATATTGATATCATCGGCAAAAACGAATCTGCGGTTAAACGGGCGTTCTCAGAGAGAAAAGCAGTCAAAACTTATTGGCTTAGCGGCAAATGAGGATAAGACGAAGTACCTACTATCAACGCGCAGTGAGTCTAAGCTTGGACAATCTGTTTCAATATGAGAATACAACTTTAAGGTTGTTAAAGAATTTGTTTACCTCGGAACGACGATAGCCAGCGACAACACCAGTCTGGAAATCCGAAAAAGAATTACTCTTGCAAACCGATGTTACTACGGGCTTAGTAAGGAGCTCAAGAGCAGAGCCCTCTCTCGGAAAACGAAAATTGAGCTATACAAGTCGCTTTTAATCCCAGTCCTGCTATACGGCGCAGAAGCATGGACAATGTCATCAACGGATGAGGCGGCAATTGGCGTGTTCGAGTGAAAAGTTCTTCGGAGGATTTATGGACCTCTAAACGTTGGCAACGAATTTCGCATCCGAATGAATTACAAACTGTACGAGCTCTATGGGGACACTAAGCTTGTCCAGCGCATAAAACAATAGCGGCTGCGCTGGATAGGACATGTTACCCGTATGGATGAGCACGCTCCAGCAAAACGGGTGTACAGTCGGCATGCGAACGACTTAGGAGGCAAGCCCGGGCCGGGTCGACCGAAGCGGAGATGCCGCGACCAGGTGCAGGGAGATATTGCGCAGCTGGGTGTGTCCTCCTGGTGGGATGTCGCTCGGGACAGAGGCGAGTGGCAGGCATTACTGGCAGCGGCCGAGACCGTAAAAGGGTTGTGATGATCTTATTACCATCAAATGGCCAAAGAAGAAGAAGAACCAATCGGCCAACCATTAAACATTCCTAAATTACAGGCGCAGTCAACATCACGAACCAGTTCCAGTTCACAGCAGTGTCATCACTAACCGACCCGCTCTGGTCACATTGTTCTGAGTTTCCGGGAAGCCACGATGGCTGCTACATTTTTGGCCTACGGGAGTGCGGTTTGGAGCTAGGAAGCGAGAGGTTGTGTGCGCGGAATTTTAAGTCGAGGAAGAGAATCGAAGTCGAAGCCGGCAAGACGAACCACGTGTGGCGCGCATCCAAGCAAGGAACCGAGGTGAATACATTGAGAGACACGCGGTGAACTGGACACAAGTGCCGAACGCCGAGACGGCGAACAGGTGGCGGCAGCGGCTGCAGGTGTCACCCCCGCCCACAGGGAAAACGTGGTAAGCTGGCCGTGGGGTTTCTGATTAGGTGATCTTTACCCTTGTAAAAATAGCTCAATAGTTTCACTTTCTCTGGCAGATCGGTGACAAGCATTTTACCTGGACCCTGGACTAGGCCTTCGCCTTCCGGGGATATTCCATGCTCATATTCTTCTCAAAAACCATTATGGAGCTTCCTTTCTACATTTGTAGTAACATTGGATCAGATTTGACCAATTTTTGCTTGATGTCCTATGTGCTAGCTGCTCTTCGGCTCTGTGTGCTTTGCGAAGTACACGTTCTGCAAGTATCAGAAGCTTCTTTGTGGCGGGTGATCTAAAGTTTTGCCATTCTCTTCCTGCAGGCCGCTCAACAGAGACCAGCAGGTCAATGTAACTGTTTATCTACGATATTGCAGAGGTGTTGTTGTTGTCTTTTGGGGAGACCGCAGACAGAGTAATACTGCCTCGTTTAGACTCTACTCATATCGAAGTGGCTTGTAGGTAGTTTTCCGAAAATCCCGATAGTGGATAGTGTTTGATGCGGCTTCTGACAAGTATGCCAGTTCTACCATTTGCTTTGCCATCTGGGTGATTTGTGCCGTAAAATGCAAGCCCAGGTAATTGAAAATTGCATCGATCCATCAAGTGAGTTTCTGCAAAAAGCATTATGTCGATTTCAATGTCTTGGAGAAAATTTTGATAGCTCCTTGTGTTCTCATTTGTTCTTGCATTGCGTTTGACATACATACAAAAAAAAAGAAACATACTTTCTAAGCTACTATAGTTTGATGGTTGTTCCGTTTGTTGCATGCGAAACCGTTGATATAGGTGCGGGTCTATCAGTTCCTAGTTTCAAGGTGCTTGCGAAAGAAACACCATGGGTTGTAGTTGTTGGGGCAAAGGTCGATCTCGTATCTTTGGTGAAGAGCGGGCAAATTATGTGCGCGTATTAATCCTGCTCTTCAGATCTTTGTAGACTGGGTAAACTCTGTAGTTTGCAGTGTGGTTACCTCCACAGTTGCAGCATTTTTTGACAGATGGATCCTCCTTGTTAGCAGGGCATGAGGCAGTACTGTGCAGCTCTCCGCATGCTACACAAACTGATCGCAGGGTGCAGTAGGCTTTTGTGTGCCCAAATTCTTGGCAATTGGTACATTGCACTGGATTTGTGCGTTTGTGCGTAGTTTGTAAATTGGGTGCACTACATTATTTTTAGGAGCTGTGTCTTCCGGGCTTAGTTCAACTTTGAACTTGTGGTTTTTTGTCCCTGTTTATTAAGCTTATAACGGACTTGACCTTGAATCCCTTTTCCTCCAAGGCAGAAGCTACTTGCAAGTACACTTGATTCAATGCCCTTGATTACTACCTGTAGGCCCTTGCTACTTTTTAGTTGGTAGGTGTAGTAGCTTTTCTTTTCAGCTCTTAGGCATTTTTCGACTGATCGATAATTTTCTTCGGTGTTGACTTGGAGCTTTGTTTCGCGTATATTGCCTTTGTTGACGGATGTTACATAAAAGTTTTTGTTGCCTATTAGCGATAAAAGCTTTGTGACTAGGGCCGCACAGTTGCTATCCCTTATATAAATAGGTGGAGGCTTTGGCTTAGCGGCATTAGGAGCCTTTTCTTCATACTCAGCATCAGACTGTTGGCCAAGAATTTGGAACTAATTCCCCGTGAGGGCTCTTAATTATTTTTGGAGTGTTTTTTGTTTTGCGGATTTAATTTGCGTTTATTTATTTGTACATACCGATCGATGGCAGTCTGCACATGCGAAGGGGTAGTAGGTGTTGCACTTCCTTGTGTATGCATTTGTAGGAGTGCGTGCTGAGTTGTCATTTTCGAAAGTAGATTTGTAAGGGAACGTTTGTTCTCTTGTTGTTGTTGTTGAGCTTGTCGATTGTGCGGTGGTAAGCGTTACCGTACATGTCGTGGAACTTGACGAAAAGCTAGTCATTGGTGGCTTAGGAGGTGGGGTTTGGAATTGGGAGCTCCAAGTCGGAGTAGGGGTATGAGAGCTTACGGTCGCATTGCTTGTGGTGGTGGCGTAGGGGGACACAATTGCAAAGTACGCGTTGTCGCTATCTATGGAGAGTCGTCAATCGTTTTGCTGTTGTAGCACTTGGGCATTGAGCTCTCTCTGACTCATGGTGTTGTTGGTATTTTTGTCAGTAGCATTTGTGATTTTTTACACGTTGACATTTATCAAATTTAATTTAGTTAAATGTTAACTATTGAATATTATTGGACAACATAAGCACGGGACTTATGAATGTCCATTTGCGTCTTTTATTGTGGTTTGAAATTGTTTATTTAAATAACTGAATTCTTCTTCTTTGGCCTTGATGATAGCATCACAACTGTTTTACGGTCTCGGCCGCTACAACTAATGCCCGCCACTCGCCTCTGTCCCGAACGTCATCCCACCAAAAGGACACACCCAGCTCCGAAATATCTCCCTGCACCTGGTCGCGCCATCCGCTTCGGTCGACCCGGCCCGGGCGTGCCTCCTAACTCGTTTGCATGCCGACTGTACAACGCACAAACGCACAAATCCAGTGCAATGTACCAATTGCCAAGAGTTTGGACACACAAAAGCCTACTGCACTCTGCGATCAGTTTGTGTAGCATGCGGAGAGCTGCACAACACTGCCTCATGCCCTGCTAATAAGGAGGATCCATCTGTCAAAAAATGCAGTAACTGTGGAGGTAACCACACTGCAAACTACAGAGGTTGCCCAGTCTACAAAGATCTGAAGAGCAGGATTAATACGCGCACAGAATTTGCCCGATCCAATGGAAACCTTAATCAGTTCACACCCTCGCAGTCGACCCCTGGAGTTTTCATCACCAAAGCTACGAGATCGACCTTTGCCCCAACGACTACAACCCAAGGTGTTTCTTTCGCAAGCGCCTTGAAACTAGGAAATGATAGATCCGCACCCATATCTACGGTTTCGCATGAAATTCGAAGTAATCCGACCCTGCCATCAAAACAAGGGGAACAACCATCAAACTATAGTAGCTTAGAAACTATTTATCTATCGTTACAGCAGACGCTGAAGGATTTTATGGTATATATGCAAAACGCAATGCAAGAACAAATGAGAGCACAAGGAACTCTCATTCAAATGTTTGCATCGCAGCAATCCAAATAATGGCTCTCCTACGAGTTTCACTCTGGAATGCAAATTGCATTCCTCGTCACAAAGTGAAGTTATCAAAATTTCTCCAAGACAATGAAATCGGCATAATGCTTCTTGCAGAAACTCACTTGACGGACCGATACAATTTTTATTACATGGGTATGCATTTTACGGTACAAATCACCCAGATGGCAAATACCATGGTGGCACTGGCATTCTCGTCAGAAGCCGCATCAAGCATCATCCACTACTAGCTGAATACCCGGCGATTCTGATTCTTAAGAGAGCGATTATATTTAATCTAGTGCAGGCTGCATGTCCGTGTAAACATTTTGGACCGTTCGATCTTTTTCTCTATATACACGTCTTCATGATAGTCGAAAATCATGAATATGTTGCAAATTTCGTGACTTTTTGACCGGGTTTCTATTTACCCGTCTACAACTGCCGTCTATCAAATCTTCACAATAATCCAGGATCAAATCCTAAATTTGCAAATTTCGCAATATTTTGGACCGTGTAATCTTCAGCTTCCATTTACCGACGCCGGCATTGTAATATAAGCACTTACCGCTTTCATAAATACTCATAATTTTCACGATTCATAATACACACGATTTTTGGACCTTAGAAACCTTCTCGGGCAAGCGTTGCCCAAAGTTTTATGGCAATCGGATGAACGGTATAGTTTTTAATATTTCGCGGTTTTATGACTTTCTTTATACTTCCCGGGCAAGCGTTCAACCATTCCTCAAAGCTTCATCAATATCGAGCATTTTGCAAATTTCGCGGTTCTTGGACCATTTTCCGCCCATATCTTCTACTTTAAAACCTTTCCGGGCAAGCGTCGAACCACTACCCAAAGATTTACCGAAACCGCAAATTTTAAGCGGCATTCGATTTTGGACAATTTTCTGCACAATTTTCTTGCAATTCCCTCTTTATTTCTTCAATATGAACTTAATTTTGAGAATTTCCCTTTACGCGCATGCGTACCCAAATAGTTTTTGAATTACCGGTTTTTGTTTTCCTTTTATAAGAAACGAACATTTTGCAAATTTCGAGGTTTCTTCTACTTGGAAACCTTCATGGGCAAGCGTCGATCAATTTCCCAAAGTTTTTCGAAAACTTAAATTTTTGCAATTTTCGCGGTTTTTTTGACCATTTTCCGCAAATTTTTTCAACTTAAAAACTTTCCCGGGGCAAGCGTACAACCATTTCCCAAATTTTCATTGCAATAGGATGAACGGCATAATCTTGCAAATTTCGCGGTTTTTGGGCCATTTCACAGACATGAGACATAGCCTATGACACTTTCCTGATCGACATGAACTTACTGTGAAAAATTCGTGAATATCGGTTCAGCGGTTTAGACGCCCATAAGATGAAAACGTTTATATACAAATCTCTAGGGATTTCTAGGACGCACCCGCATATAAACTTTAACTGTCGAGCTTGACGGATTTTCTTACTAGAATCTTTTCAAAATTTACTAAAATATTTGAAGTTGATTTGCGCGGGCTAAGAATTCACCTTAGACCCTTGGTTTCTTGGTGAAAGTTTCTTAGAATTGTCCCTAGTTTTCGAATTTGCTATACGCTTTGAGCGAAAAAAAATCGACCCCTCTAATACAAGGTGGGCCAAAAGAAGTCACCGGGACAAAAGAATTCACCCTATTGGAAGATGTTCTTATTTTTACAAACCTAAATGATGTTGAGGAGCAATTAATGAGTTGCCTAAATAAGCAAATTGTTTCTTATTTTCAATTAAGAACTACTACTCTATCCGTCGGTCTTTCTATCCGTATGAACGCACGATCTCAGAGACGGTAAGAGGTAGCGATTTGACAAGTATACTTGCAGTCAGATCAAGTTTATTTTCAATTTTGGCCACGCCACCTCCCACCCCCGAAATTTGGAAAGAAACGTAATTTCCCCCACAGTTTTATAGACATACTAGCTGAATACCCGGCCTAGCCCGGGGCCTTTGCATTATGAGAATATGATTTAAGTTTCAACTGGGTGCAAATCGATATATTCACATATTTCTTCGATTTCAAATGAAAATAAAATAGAACGATTTTGTTTTAGCAGTTCTGATATTCGAACGATTTGCAATTCGAATGTTTCATTTCCAAATTATTTCCATTGACTACAAACACTAACAAAAGAACATAAAGACTCTCCATTTCATACAACGAAAATGGACACAAAAATTTCTTAGCGACAGGCCCCAGGCCTGTTGGCGGGCCCCGTCGCTCTCTCGCGGCTCTCTCTCTCTCTTCGCTCTCTCATTCTTATGCCGCACACTGATTGCGAGAGTTCGCTCGTTCAGTCGCAGATTCGCGCATCTTCAAGAAGGTGGCTCTGCGCTTGAATTCTTCTTTATTTGTATGCGTGTTCATGCATTCACGTACACGGGTGCATGTGTGCGATCATTTCATTTCGACCCATTCGACTCTTTTGCTACTTTTTATACTAGGTACCCTAACAATATGGGCATATTCACTATTGGGTTAATGGTAAAAATTAGAATGTTATATGTTATAATATATTTCTTAATGTTTCAGCATACATTTCATATTTGTTTACAAATTCAAATCAGTGGCAGCAGTGAAATGTTTTGCATATATGTATGTATTCGATTGAATAAAAATCCATCTACTGAGATAGGAACAGGGCATATTGCAGTCGGTGTCACTTAAAACACCGACTGCTCTTATGTGGTTGAGAAATCAAATCAGCTGTTATTGTTGTTATGCGGCGGAAGGTGCCTGCATACCCTACCGACGATTGCTTTTTAGGGGAGCGGGAGCGGGCAGAAACAAAAACAGCTGATTGGCTTTGTTTTGTTTACATTTTTTATTGATATTTTTTCCGGACACTTGTTATAAATTTGGTTTATTGTTGTTACTTAATGATCTAGTTGTATATATTTTTATGTATGTTTGTTTTTTTTTAATATTTTCTTTATTTAAAAGTCGCCGCTCGAATTAGTTACCGATAAATATACACACATATACATGTATACACCTGTGTTAAACAGTAGTTTTTAGACTTTTTCAAAACTTAAAAAAAATTAATTTAGATTAAATTTCTAAAATACTTTTTATATTTTTGTAAAGGTAAATGGAACAATATACAAATCTTCATTTTTTATTTAAATAATATTTTAATGAAAATAATTTAATAATTTTAATTGTACCAATATTTGTTAATATTGTTGTAAACACAGGTGTATGTAAGTAATATATGTATTTTAATCGGTATCCAGGGAACACCACGAGGAGGCCATTGCAATTGCAATGGAGTCTTTAATGAAGACTTACGAGTCGACTTGAGATTCCAAAATGCTTTGAAAATCTCCTTGTTCCCCACCTACCTAATAATACCACCTATACATACATAGACATTTTATAAGAAACTTATTACTGTTTGAGTATTTTTAGTTTTCTTGCACTCGCTGTTGATACAGGTTTTCCTTTCGTATACATTTTTTCTGTCAGGCATTTACTGTTTTTCCTCAGTAAAATTAAAATAAATCCATCTAGCATTTTCATCCTGTGTTCATAACAGGAATGGGTAACCGAAAACCAATTTGAATAAATGCTAGACTTTTTGAGTGGCGAGTATACAGGACTGTTTAATTTTTTCCTTTATTCTTTTCATGTAAGGACTTTTTGTCAAATATTTTTTTAAAAATATTGTAATGCATTTGAATTAAAGAGAAATAGTAATCTGATGGAGCTTTCAGTTTCAAACTTTTATCAGCGCAGTCATAATTTTTATTTATAATAAAATGTTCTGTGGAGCATTGTGCTTCTATATTTGTTTTTAATAGATCAGAACACATTTCGCAATCTTTTTTTGCAGAAATTTAAACAATATATAGCCTGCAAAATATCGCAAGGCATTGCTATCAAATTCGTTTCCAGTTGCAATATCAAAAATATGCTCAATTTCCGTCTCTTCATCTGAGAACATATCGAAATCGGTACTTTCTACTTTATCGGTTTTTACGTCATTGCAAATTTTTTTTAAGCTGCAGTCCTGGATAACATTTATTAACATTGTATCATCATCTGGGCCGCAATTACCAGATACTGATGTGGATGTTAATATTTTCATTGATAGCATTTTGGACATTATGATGTTAAATTCATACATCGTTGGATTATTATTTGTTGCTCCGCGAGCCCTTATTAAATAAAATAGGTTTTCTAAGGGGTTTTGATTCAATTTCGCGGTTTTTTTTTTTTTTTTAGACTTATTTTGTATTTATTGAATCTTCTCTTAATGAGACTAACAATAATTTTTCAGATCTTAATCTAGAAACTATTTTATAAACCATCCCCTGTTGGAGATAGTTTGTGTTCTGCGGCCCTTCAAGTCAGTCGCTGGGTTGGTAGGTCATTTCTTCTGAGACGAGAATGCGTTGCTAGCATGGAAAGAGATTTTGCAAGTTGATTTGGGTGGGTAAGAAGCTTCTCAGAATATTTTTGTTTAAGTTGCTCTATTTCAGTTTCGACCAATGGGATGCTGAGATCGTTGTGGATACACTCATTGCGAATGTACCATGGCGCTCCAGTGATGGTTCTGAGAATTCTTGACTGTGATCTTTGGAGGATGTCCACACTGCTCGCACAGGCATTTCCCCATAACTGCGAGCCATACGTCCAGACAGGCTTTATGATGCTTTTGTACAGCAGGACTTTATATTCCAGTTTAAGAGGGGAACGGGAGTTGATTAGCCAATGAAGGCTGTTGGCCTTTAGCTTGATTTGAAGCTTTTTCGACTCTATGTGTTTGCGCCATGTGAGCCTTCTATCGAGGTGCACACCTAGGTATACAACATCGTTTGATTGCGGGATCTGGGTTGCATTTAAGGATAGCTGGGGACAGGTGCTTTTGTTGAGTGTGAACGTCACATGTTTACACTTTTGCTCGTTGATTTTTATGCGCCAGTTGGCCAGCCACTCTTCCACTTTAGCTAGGTGGCTTGCCAGGAGACTTGTGGCGGTAATTGGACATCGTGATCTGCTTAATACTGCCGTATCATCCGCAAAAGTACTTATTGTAAGTCGAGGGTCTGTTGGTATGTCGGCAGTGTACATTACATATAGGAGAGGACCGAGTACGCTACCCTGCGGCACTCCGGCTCCTATAGTGAACTCTTCCGTTGTGTACTCATTTTGACGAACTGTAAATACTCTGTTACTGACGTAACTTTCTAGGACTTTGTGAGTATTTGGAGGAAGCATTGTCCTTATCTTGAATATAAGACCATCCAACCAAACGCGGTCAAATGCTTGGGCAACATCTAAGAAAATTGCAGAGCAGTATTCGTGGTGCTCAAACGCAGTCCGAATGTCTGAAGTTAAACGGTTGACTTGCTCAATAGTCCCATGCTTTGCTCTAAACCCAAATTGATGTGAGGGAATGATATTTTGTGTATGGGCAACAATTTTACTGAGTAGGATCTTCTCAAATAGTTTTGACAGGCAAGGTAGCAGACTAATGGGTCTGTATGATGACGCTTGTGTTTTATCTTTTCCTGGTTTCTGAATCATTATGATTGTGGACTTCCTCCACTGAGTTGGAAAGTATCCACATCGCAGAACAGCATTGAAAAGACTTGAGATATATGTAATGGCGGGACTTGGAAGTTCCATAATCATTTTAGGTGTAATAAGGTCATGTCCAGGGGCTTTTCTGGGATTTAGCTCTCCGATGGCATTTTTTATTTCTAGCGAATGAACTTTGATTGGGTCAGTTTGTGCGGCGGTCGGAACCAATGGAAGTTCATAGCCATTGGTTGAAGGATTTGGCTGGAAAACATTTCTAAGGTGAAGTGCAAAGACAGTTGCCTTTTCTTCGTCGCTGCGGGCCCATCTTCCTGTCTGATCTCTTAGAGGCGTGTCTACCTTTGCAGGTGGCTTTATGCTGGCGCGTGCCCTCCATAGGGGAAATTTGGTGCTTGTAGGCGATAATTTTTCGATATAACGGCTATGTGCTAGCTGCTCTTCGGCTTCGAGTGCTTTGCGAAGTACGCGTTCTGCAAGTCTCAGACGATTTTTTGCGGCAGGCGATCTAAAGCTTTGCCATTCTCTTCTTGCACGCCGCTTTTCTGTGACCAGCCGGTCAATGTAACTGTTTTTCAATCTACGATCTTGCTGAGGTGCTGTTGTTGTCGTTTGGGGGTTTGAGTGATGAGCAGCGGCAGTAATGATAGAGGTGAGGGCTTGAACAGTATTGTCGATGTCTTCTTCGCTGTTTATGGTAGGGCTCAGCTCGATGTGACTGCTGATATATTTTTTGTATTTGAGCCAGTTTGTCTTGTGTGATGTCAGTCTCCGAGGATATTCTCTAACATGAGGGCACTCCAGAAGGGTGAATATTATTGGAGAATGGTCTGACGACAAGTCAGCAAGGGCTTCTGCAGTTACTAAGTTTTGTTGAACTTTTCTTGTTATAGCAAAGTCTATAAGATCGGGTAATTTCTTTGGATCTGCCGGCCAGTATGTAGGCCTACCCGGAGATACATAGTCGAGTTTGTTTGATGCGCGCGTGAGTACGCTGTAGAGTTGCTTCCCTTTGGGATTGGTCAGTCTGGAGCCCCAGTGGGGATGTTTCGAATTATAGTCACCCGCAGCCAAGAAGCGTTGACCAAGTGTATTAAAGAAATCTAGGAATTGATTTTCTGATATTGCGAGACACGGGGGGACAGTAAACCGCGGACAGAGTGATATTGCCTCGTTTAGACTCTACACATATCGATGTGGCTTGTAGGTAGTTTTCCGAAAACCCTGATAGTGGGTAATGCTTGATGCGGCTTCTGACGAGGATGCCAGTGCCACCATGGGCTTTGCCATCTGGGTGATTTGTGCCGTAAAATGCATACCCAGGTAATTGAAAATTGTATCGGTCCGTCAAGTGAGTTTCTGCCAGAAGCATTATGTCGATTTCATTGTCCTGAAGAAATTTTGATAACTCCACTTTGTGGCGGGGAATGCCATTTGCATTCCAGAGTGAAACTCGTAGGAGAGCCATTATTTGGATTGTTGCGAAGTGAGCACTTGAATGAGAATTCCTTGAGTTCTCATTTGTTCTTGCATTGCGTTTTGCATATATACCATAAAATCCTTCAGCGTCTGCTGTAACGATAGAAACATAGTTTCTAAGCTACTATAGTTTGATGGTTGTTCCGCTTGTTTTGATGGCAGTGTCGGCTCACTTCGAATTTCATGCGAAACCGTAGATATGGGTTCGGGTCTATCATTTCCTAGTTTCAAGGCGCTTGCGAAAAAAACACCTTGGGTTGTAGTCGTTGGGGCAAAGGTCGATCTCGTAGCTTTGGTGATGAAGACTCCAGGGGTCGACTGCGAGGGTGTGAACTGATTCGCGGTTGATATATAAAATATTTTCGAGCTCCACACACTTTCAGCTAGTGCACACTTTCAGCTATGTTGTTTTTGGCAATGCAAGGAATAGGCCGACTAATAACATGCGCGCCAATTCTATTGTTCCAAATTAACTGCCAAGCATATTAATCCAAATTCATTTGAAAAAATGAAAGTTAAATATGCTACACAAATATTTAGCCACACTGTTGCGGCCGCAATACGAACAGTGATTGATTCTGACGGATTTGTGGAATGCCGTAATAGCGCAGAAGCTACGGCAAATTTTATAGAAAAAATAAATAAGCTCTTTGATTGCCTCAATAGCCATGTTTTATATGAAAGAAATCCATATAGATGTGCAATGCAGAATAATAATAACGTGCACAAGTACCTCGTTGAAATGAGGAAGTATTTTGGAGAATTTAAATATCCACAAGCAGTGCATTGCATTGACGGAATGATTTTGAGAATGTCATCTGTACTTGCACTAGCTCAAAGTGTGTGGAGCTCGAAAATATTTTATATATCAACCGCGAAATTGAATCAAGACCCCTTAGAAAACCTATTTTATTTAATAAGGGCTCGCGGAGCAACAAATAATAATCCAACGATATATGAATTTAACGTCATAATGTCCAAAATGCTATCAATGAAAATATTAACATCCACATCAGTATCTGGTAATTGCGGCCCAGATGATGATACAATGTTAATAAATGTTATCCAGGACTGCAGCTTGAAAAAAATTTGCAATGACGTAAAAACCGATAAAGTAGAAAGTACCGATTTCGATATGTTCTCAGATGAAGAGACGGAAATTGAGCATATTTTTGATATTGCAACTGGAAACGAATTTGATAGCAATGCCTTGCGATATTTTGCAGGCTATATATTGTTTAAATTTCTGCAAAAAAAAGATTGCGAAATGTGTTCTGATCTATTAAAAACAAATATAGAAGCACAATGCTCCACAGAACATTTTATTATAAATAAAAATTATGACTGCGCTGATAAAAGTTTGAAACTGAAAGCTCCATCAGATTACTATTTCTCTTTAATTCAAATGCATTACAATATTTTTAAAAAAATATTTGACAAAAGTCCTTACATGAAAAGAATAAAGGAAAAAATTAAACAGTCCTGTATACTCGCCACTCAAAAGTCTAGCATTTATTCAAATTGGTTTTCGGTTACCCATTCCTGTTATGAACACAGGATGAAAATGCTAGATGGATTTATTTTAATTTTACTGAGGAAAAACAGTAAATGGCTGACAGAAAAAATGTATACGAAAGGAAAACCTGTATCAACAGCGAGTGCAAGAAAACTAAAAATACTCAAACAGTAATAAGTTTCTTATAAAATGTCTATGTATGTATAGGTGGTATTATTAGGTAGGTGGGGAACAAGGAGATTTTCAAAGCATTTTGGAATCTCAAGTCGACTCGTAAGTCTTCATTAAAGACTCCATTGCAATTGCAATGGCCTCCTCGTGGTGTTCCCTGGATACCGATTAAAATACATATATTACTTACATACACCTGTGTTTACAACAATATTAACAAATATTGGTACAATTAAAATTATTAAATTATTTTCATTAAAATATTATTTAAATAAAAAATGAAGATTTGTATATTGTTCCATTTACCTTTACAAAAATATAAAAAGTATTTTAGAAATTTAATCTAAATTAATTTTTTTTAAGTTTTGAAAAAGTCTAAAAACTACTGTTTAACACAGGTGTATACATGTATATGTGTGTATATTTATCGGTAACTAATTCGAGCGGCGACTTTTAAATAAAGAAAATATTAAAAAAACAAACATACATAAAAATATATACAACTAGATCATTAAATAACAACAATAAACCAAATTCATAACAAGTGTCCGGAAAAAATATCAATAAAAAATGTAAACAAAACAAAGCCAATCAGCTGTTTTTGTTTCTGCCCGCTCCCGCTCCCCTAAAAAGCAATCGTCGGTAGGGTATGCAGGCACCTTCCGCCGCATAACAACAATAACAGCTGATTTGATTTCTCAACCACATAAGAGCAGTCGGTGTTTTAAGTGACACCGACTGCAATATGCCCTGTTCCTATCTCAGTAGATGGATTTTTATTCATTCGAATACATACATATATGCAAAACATTTCACTGCTGCCACTGATTTGAATTTGTAAACAAATATGAAATGTATGCTGAAACATTAAGAAATATATTATAACATATAACATTCTTATTTTTACCATTAACCCAATAGTGAATATGCCCATATTGTTAGGGTACCTAGTATAAAAAGTAGCAAAAGAGTCGAATGGGTCGAAATGAAATGATCGAACACGCATACAAATAAAGAAGAATTCAAGCGCAGAGCCACCTTCTTGAAGATGCGCGAATCTGCGACTGAACGAGCTAACTCTCGCAATCAGTGTGCGGCATAAGAATGAGAGAGCGAAGAGAGAGAGAGAGCCGCGAGAGAGCGACGGGGCCCGCCAACAGGCCTGGGGCCTGTCGCTAAGAAATTTTTGTGTCCATTTTCGTTGTATGAAATGGAGAGTCTTTATGTTCTTTTGTTAGTGCTACAAATTACCCTCAATCATTTGGTGAATCCAAACAATCCCATAAATACTCACTCAAAATAATTGATAGTGGTTGAATATAGGATAGGTGTTTAAAATGTCGTTTTTATTTTAAGGGCATTTTATGAACATTTTCCCAGCGTTTCTTAAACAAGTGAAAACCAGAACAGCTTGAACAAAAAAAGTGAATTCGATTTGGATGCCACATTGCAAAATTGAAGCTATTCATAAAAATTATTTATTTCTTTATTAAAAATAATTTTAAAGGGAATGTTAAGGGAATTAAAAAAGTATCTAAATACACTAAACAATGGTACAAAAATAACTTTAATCCATTATTTTGACGCTTTTATGTAAAAAATCGCATTTACTTTTGAATTCATCGGCTCTAAGCAATGTGAATTCAATCGAGTAAATCTATCGAATTGTGAAAACTGGAACAGGTAATTTAGATTCGTCAAAACTTCTTCGAACCGAGTTTTAAGTAGAGAAATATCAAACTAATAGTTCCAACCTACAAACCAAATTTCCAGTTTTTAGTTTAAATAAGTTAACTTGCAGTTTTTACTGGCTCAAGGTCTTGTTATGCTATTGGCATAACTTTAAACAGAGGAACACAACACAACAATGGAGGCTTCATGTTGATCGGACGCGTTTCATGAGGGACTAAATCCTCACTCATCTTGAGCCTGAAATGTCTGTCCAAAGAGCAGCCTCTCCATGCCAGCTACTGCAAAACCCAAAAAGACAGCCTAAGCCAACCATTCCCCTTTGTAAGTGTGTGGACTTTAAATAAGTTCTAAAATTTGGTAAACGTCTAGCACTCACATTACTAGCCCTCAGACCACTTGTCCAACCAAAAAGTTTATCCAGATTGTTCGAAGCCGGGAAAATGTCACACTTCATAGGACCAAGCCCACACACCAAATTTCAAAGCTCAAAGCTTAAATAACTTCTGCGATATAGCTCTGAACCACTTTTGAACTGGTTCGAAAGCGGTTCTGAACCTGTTTTTTTTGTGTAAGTCGTTGCTTAAAAGCTTACATGCTTTTGTGTTTGTTTTTAGTGTCATTAAGAAGTAGTTTATTGTAGTTTATTGGTGTATTTCCTAGCACGACAAAAATTAATCTTATAAGTTATTGTGCTAGTCACGACTACAACAGTTTAAGGATATTTTTTTTCATTTAAGAAAAAAAAGAGATCACATTTTAAATTAAATTAAGTTAATACATTTAAAAGTCAAAGTTAAATAATAGAAAACAGAAAATAAGAAAAAAAAGAGTAACTAAGAATTTATCTTAAAACTATCAGGCCTGTTCCGGTTTTCACATATTTCTTCGATTTCAAATGAAAACAAAATCGAACGATTTGGTTTTAGCTGTTCTGGTATTCGAACGATTTGAAATTCGAATGTTTCATTTCCAAATTGTTTCCGTTGACTACACTTTCACCTTAATCAACTGGTGAATCAAAACAATGAAAACCAGAACAGCTTGACCAAAATATGTGAATTCGATTTGGTTGGCACATGGCAAAATTGAAACTATTCATAAAAATTATCAATTGTTTTATTAAAAATAATTTTTAAGGGAATGTAAAATTGCAAAAAGTATCTAAATACAGTAAACAATGTTACAAAATTAACTTTAAGCCATTAATTTGACGCCTCTATGTACAAAATCGCATTTACTTTTGAATTCATCGGCTCCAAGCAATGTGAATTCAAATCGAGTAAATCTATCGAATTGCGAAAACCGGAACAGGTAACCAAATCGAATTCGAGCAAATTTAGGGAAAGTGAAAACCGGAACAGGCCCGTATAATATTACATACTTTTTGGATTATTTTAAGTTATTTTAAGTGGTGTGTAGGTGACTAGTGTGGTTTTTCTTAAATTTGGATGCGCTTGTAATTGCTTTTAAATTATGTGGTAGCTGGTTCCAAAGACGAACGGCATAAATATAGTACTGCATGTCAGAGCTGGCTAACTTACAGGCCTGTTCCGGTTTTCACATATATCTTCGATTTCAAATGAAAACCAAATCGAACGATTTGGTTTTAGCTGTTCTGGTATTCGAACGATTTGCAATTCGAGTGTTTAATTTCCAATTTGTTTCCGTTGACTACACTTACACCTTAATCAGCTCGTGAAGCCAAAATAATCAATAAATAATCACTCAAAATAGTTGATAGTAGTTGAATATAGGTGTTTAAAATGTCGTTTCTATTTTTAATGGCATTTTATGAACATGTTCCCAGCGTTTCCAAAAAAAGTGAAAACCAGAAAAGCTTTTACAAAATATGTGAATTCGATTTGGTTGGCACATTGCAAAATTGAAGCTATTCATAAAAATTATTAATTTGTTTATTTTAAACAATGTTTAAGGGAATGTAAGATTGCAAGAAGTATCAAAATACACTAAACAATGGTACAAAATTAACTTTAAGCCATTATTTTGACGCTTTTATGTAAAAAATCTCATTTACTTTTGAATTCATCGGCCCTAAGCAATGTGAATTCAAATCGAGTAATTCTATCGAATTGTGAAGACCGGAACAGGTAACCAAATCGAATTCGAGCAAATTTAGTGAAAGTGAAAACCGGAACAGGCCTGTTAGTCTTTATACATAAGACGGTTTGTGACCTAGCTTACTGATGCTTAGCATTGAAAACAAATAAGAGGGATTTTTAGTACATATAGTTTTATGAAGCATTATGAGGGTCCTAAGAGTTATATACGATTTTAAGCTGAGATTAAGAAGTTTGATTGCTTGTTCCGTTAAATGATTTCGTGGTTTTATATCATACAGGCCTGTTCCGGTTTTCACATATTTCTTCGATTTCAAATGAAAACAAAATCGAACGATTTGGTTTTAGCTGTTCTGGTATTCGAACGATTTGCAATTCGAGTGTTTCATTTCCAAATTGTTTCCGTTGACTACACTTTCACCTTAATCAACTGGTGAATCAAAACAATCCAAAAAATAATCGCTCAAAATAGTTGATAGTAGTTGAATAAAGGTGTTTAAAATGTCGTTTCTATTTTTAAGGGCATTTTATGAACATTTTCCCAGCGTTTCATAAACAAGTGAAAACCAGAACAACTTGAACAAAATATGTGAATTCGATTTAGATGGCACGTGGCAAAATTGAATCTATTCATAAAAATTATTAATTTTTTTATTAAAAATAATTTTTAAGGGAATGTAAAATTTCAAAAAGTATCTAAATCAGGGGCCGGCAGCTTCCTATCTGGCGTATATAGGAAAATTCTCAAAGCAGCGCTGCTCAAACACGCATAGTATAAGCTGTACAAGCGCCGCTGCGTTGCTTACTTTCCTACGCCGCGACGCAGTCGTTGCTACTGAAATTGAGAGCAATTTTTGAGCTGCTCTCACACACACCAATGCATTGCAATGCAAAAATGTAAATGTATTTTTTGCCTCCCTCTGATCTAAATACACTAAACAATGGTACAAAATTAACTTTAAGCCATTAATTTGGGCGACATTGTCTCTCGAGGCGAGCGGACGTGTTTATAAAGCGCTCCGAGCAACCAGGCGAAAAAACATATTAAAACGCGACATGTGTGAGTGTTTTTTGTGCCCAGTGACACAGTAGTGCTTCCTTGGCCCATTGGGCAAACATTCAAAGGCTAAAAGCGCCCAGTGCAACTGGAAACTTTAACCAAAGTTTAAGTCAACTAAACAATTTTCTGTGCGCGAAAAGTCGACAGTGGATTGTTTACGCCCACAGTGCACTTTTGGCTACAACCGTAGGCTGGAATATAATCTCCACCACGGCTCTCAGAACGGTACTTTTGTGCGCGAGTGTGTGTGTGTGTGCTAGAAGTGCTCTCGGTCGGTAGTGCAGTGCGATCCAGAAAGCAGGCGATCGATAAAGCAGGGCTGATTGTTAAGGCAGTGCCGTTGCACATATACTCGTTCCCACCAGCACCTGACAACAGCTCTGGTGACCGGCTTGGAGCGGTATAGCTCCCAACGGTAAAACGTCAGAGGGAAACTTTTGGCCACCGCAGGACTCCTTAGGATATATTTAACTAAATTAAATTTTGATAAATGTCAACGCGTAATAATTCAACAAATGGTACTGGCAAAAATACCAACAACACCATGAGTCAAAGAGAACTCAATGCCCAAATGCTACAACAGCAAAACAATCGACGACTCTCCATAACACGTAACAACGCTTACTTCTCGGTTGTGTCTCCCGACGTAACCACCACGAGCAATGCAACCGTAAGCTCTCATACCATTACTCCGACTTGGAGCTCCCAATGCCCCACACCGCCCCCTAAGACACCAATGACTAGCTTTTCGTCAAGTTCAACAACCACTACGGTAACGCTCACCACCGCTCAATCGTCAAGCTCAACAACAACAACAGCAAGTATCCAGAAACCAACGTTCCCCACTAACCTACTTTCCAAAATGTCAACTCAGCACGACCTCCCGCAAATACAGACACAACGAAATGCAACACCTACTACCCGCTCGTATGTCAACTCAGCACGACCTCCCGCAAATACAGACACAACGAAATGCAACACCTACTACCCGCTCGTATGTGCAGACTGGCATCGATCGGTATGTACAAACAACACTCCAGGAATTCTCATTGAAATTCTCGCTTCGCAACAATCCAAGTAATGGCTCTCCTACGAGTTTCACTCTGGAATGCAAATGACATTCCCCGCCTCAAAGTGGAGTTATCAAAATTGCTCCAAGACAATGAAATCGACATAATGCTTCTTGCAGAAATTCACTTGACGGACCGATACAACTTTCAATTACCTGGGTATGCATTTTACGGCACAAATCACCCAGATGGCAAAGCCCATGGTGGCACTGGCATCCTCGTCAGAAGCCGCATAAAGCATTACCCACTATCAGGATTTTCGGAAAACTACCTACAAGCCACATCGATATGTGTAGAGTCTAAACGAGGCAATATCACTCTGTCCGCGGTTTACTGTCCCCCACGTTTCGCAATATCAGAAAATCAATTCCTAGATTTCTTTAATACACTTGGTCAACGCTTCTTGGCTGCGGGTGACTATAATTCGAAACATCCCCACTGGGGCTCCAGACTGACCAATCCCAAAGGGAAGCACCTCTACAGCGTACTCACGCGCGCATCAAACAAACTCGACTATGTATCTCCGGGAAGGCCTACATACTGGCCGGCAGGTCCAAAAAAATTACCCGATCTTATAGACTTTGCCATAACAAGAAAAGTTCCACAAAACTTGGTAACTGCAGAAGACCTTGCAGACTTGGCGTCAGACCATTCTCCAAAAATATTCACCCTTCTGGAGCTCTCATGTTAGAGGAGGACTGGAGGAGGACTAGAGGAGGACTAATCCTCATGTTAGAGGAGGATTAGAGGAGGAGAAAAAAGCTGAACTTGGCCTTGCGATCAGTGTCAAGGCCAAGTTCAGCTTTTTTCTGCCCCGCAAATCAAATTTTTAAAACGCGTTTTTTGAGCGATTGTGAAGTGCCTAAAATTCACCCAGTGCCATCCGAACTGGGAGTGTTCAACAAATTGCCAACAACTCGCTGGATTCGGAGCTGTCTGTTTTGTGTCTGCATTCCAGCCCTCTTTGGTGGCCGCCCGCAGACACCTGTGTATGCACACACACCCGCCCGCGCAATGATATTGTGGTTTACAACATTCAGTGCAGTACAGTGCAACACAAGGAGAATTCATCTAAGCTGACAACAAATCAAAAACCAATCAGTTCAATTGATTATTTATTTATTATATAATAGATTAATTTATATTATTATTTGTTTACATTTTTATGATTAATTTATTTTTTAAAAGTCTAGAACGTCTTTATAGTCTTCGAGAAGAAGTTAAATCTTTCTTAGAGAAAGTAAATTGGTTAAATCACAAGTAAAAAATAAAGATCTGTCAAATCTTAATAGAACCGAACATCATTTTATGCAATACAAATATATCCATCCACAAAAAAGGCAATGTTAAAACCTTGTTCGATGTTCACAACGACTTATATTTGTGAATCTACATTTTCTACCATGAAAATAATTAAGCACTCGATGTGAAATAGACTAAGTAACAGCCATTTAGAAGATCTTTTACGTATTAAATGTTATCCGGGAGATAAAGAAATAGATGCAATATTGAAGTCTATAAATAGTCCAGAATAAACCTAAATATTTTTACAACAATAACCCATTTTAGCGCAAATTCAACAATAGCCCACTAATCACGCTCTTACTCATAATTTTGCGTAGTGCCATTCACACAAAACGATAAACAAAAACATTTTTAAAACACTAACTCATTTTGCCGCAAGTCCCACAATCGCCTACTAATCCCTGACTTGCTCCCAATTTTGCGCAGTGCAAGGCACACAATACATTCACACATTTTCTCTCCTCTCTTCTTGGGGAACCCTGCTCTACACAATATCGTAACACGTCAGTGCTGTCAACCGCCAGTGCTGACTTTTAGCTTGTGTTTTAGTGTGTACTGTTTAGCCGTTTTACGGCCAGATTATCCACATTTACCCAGTTTCTTGCTGTTTGCTTCTGTTTTGTATCAAGAGTTAGATTTTGGTGTCAAATCTTAATAGAACCGAACATCATTTTATGCAATACAATATATCCATCCACAAAAAAGGCAATGTTAAAACCTTGTTCGATGTTCACAACGACTTATATTTGTGAATCTACATTTTCTACCATGAAAATAATTAAGCACTCGATGTGAAATAGACTAAGTAACAGCCATTTAGAAGATCTTTTACGTATTAAATGTTATCCGGGAGATAAAGAAATAGATGCAATATTGAAGTCTATAAATAGTCCAGAATAAACCTAAATATTTTTACAACAATAACCCATTTTAGCGCAAATTCAACAATAGCCCACTAATCACGCTCTTACTCATAATTTTGCGTAGTGCCATTCACACAAAACGATAAACAAAAACATTTTTAAAACACTAACTCATTTTGTTAGAAAAAAATTTTCTTTTTATTATTGGGTACTGAATTAGAGCTGATCAAACCGGATGCAAACGATTGGGATCTGGGTGATGTGGGCGTCTGGACATTTAAATGGCTAACACTATCCCTAGTCACAAATTTTCATATATTTAAACTGCTAAACACCTTATACTAATACTAAAAATGGTGCAAGTTCTACAAATCAACCTGCACCATTGTAACGTAGCAACCGCTGCACTTCTACTTCGCCTTTCCTCGGGCGAAGTAGATATAGCACTTGTTCAAGAGCCGTGGATTTCTGGTGACAAAATTAACGGCTTGTCCTCAAGCTTAACCTTTTCTACACCAAGGATATACGTAAAGTTCGTACATGTATTTTAACCAAAATACATCTTAATGCAATTTTACTTTCTCAGTTTATTGATGGAGACATCATAACGGTCAGCCTGGAACTTAGAGGTTCTATCATCAGGCTGGCATCTTACTATCTGGCTCATGACAGTGAGAGCCATCCACCACCAAATTAATGCCGAGACCTGGTCGGAAGCAGCAAAGCCAACACAAGCCTCATATTAGGAGGCAATGCCAATGCACACCACACACTATGGGGCAGTACAAACACCAACGAGCAAGGGAGTCCCTCTATAACTTTATATTGCAAATCAACTTGCAAATAGCCAATAGGGGTGTTGACCCAACATTCCTTATTAAAAACAGGAGGGAGGTGTTTGACATCACACTTCTCTCTGATGACCTATATCACCAACTGGTTTCATGGAAGGTGCTTTCAGAGCACTCCTTCTCTGACCATCGTTACATAGAGTTTGTACTAGCAAACAAATGTCCTTCACCCAAAAAGGTTGAGAGCCCAAAGAAGACCAACTGGGAAATACGTAATAAACTGCTGGTCCAAAAGCTTAAAACGACCCCACCACTCACACCAAATACGGGGAAGCAGATAGACGAGCTTGTAGAAACACTTACCACATCGTACAAAGACTCGTTTGATAGGGCCTGCCCCTCTAGAAAAATTCAATCCAACTTCAAATCACCATGGTGGTCTGCAGAGCTGGAAAAACTCATAAAAGAAAGTAGGCATACTTTTATAATAGCCAAACATAACGACCAAACAACCGCTTGGGAGTAATATAAACAAAAACTTAGTATTTAAAAAAAAGCTATTAGGCGATCTAAACGAACCTCTTGGGCCCATTTCTGTAGTAATATAGAAGCAACCTCTGACGCTTCTCGTCTAAGAAAGATTCTGGCTAGCTCACCAAGTTCGCCAGGATTAATACACAAAGTAGATGAGACATGGACAAATTCCATCGAGGATTCTCAAGACCTTCTTTTGAGCACTCACTTTCCTGATTGCTCGGTAAACTCGGTCAAGGGCTAGGTCAACCGACTTGCCTTTACAATTCAATACTAATATTGTTACAGCGACCAGAATTAAATGGGCGATCAACTCGTTTGAAGCATTTAAGTCGCCAGGTCCTGATAGTGTATTTCCTGCCCAATTACAACATACCATTGGGCATACAATGAACTGGCTTCACGTAATATTTGTAAGCTAACTAAAGTTCAATTACATTCCCACTAGATGGAGAGAAACCAAATTGGTCTTCATACCGAAGGCTGGCAAACCCTCACATGTTAAACCAAACGACTATAGGCCAATCAGTCTATCTTCGTTTCTCCTTAAAACCCTTGAGAGACATATAGACGCTTACCTTATGTAAACTATAAGCCCCTCTTACTTAGTACACTCGCCACATGCGTACATCAAGGGACGGTCTACTGAAACCGCCCTGCATTCCCTGGTCTCAAAGATTGAAAAATCTCTTGAAGTGGGGGAATTCTCTCTAGTAGCATTTCTCGACATAGAGGGTGCCTTCAATAACGTTCAACCAAATGCTATCAACTCTGCCTTGGCAAATGTGGGAGATATGCCTCTAATTGGATTCATTGACCAACTGCTAACCAGCAGGTCGGTGTACTCACAACTTGGAGGCGTTACGGCTCACAGATTTGTAAGCAGGGGCACTCCACAAGGAGGTGTTCTCTCTCCGCTTCTATGGATCGTGACAGTTAACCAACTGCTACGGCTCATGGAGGCGGATGGTCACGCGGATGATATCGCAATTTTAAAATGTGGTTTATTCCCACAGACCCTGTGTGATCTCATGCAGACAGCACTGGTAACACTAGCTCAGTGGACGACATCTTGAGGACTGGGCGTGAACCCAACCGAAACTGAACTTGTACTCTTCACCAGGAAGCACAAATATCCAAACCTTGTCCCTCCCAGGATCAATGGAGTCAGCCTTGCGTTTGGAGAAAATGCCAAATACTTGGGAGTAATTCTAGACAGAATATTACTCTGGAATGACAACATAAATGACCGTTTACGAAAAGCAATCTTTGCTCTTTCTTCATGCAAAAAGGCTTCAGGCCAAAAACGGGGTTTCTCCTCGACTATAGTACATTGGCTTTAGACAGCTGTTGTACGCTGTATGGTAGTACGCTGTATGCTGTATGGATCACTAGTTTGGTGGCCAGCACTCGGGAAACAATTTGTCCTGAAAAACAGAAACAAAGTGCAGAGAAGCGCAGAAATATGCATGAGCGGCGCACACCATATTTCATATCGGACCACTATACCTAGTAGCGAAACAGATGGCTGCCATAACAGCCTTAAGAATTCGAGAATCCGATACCTGGAGCAGGGTTAAATCGGGGCACTCTACTATACTCAATAACCAAGCGAGTATACCGTTTAATACAGACTATTGTGTACCTCAAACGACGTTCGACAAATTATACGGCGTCTTTATCCAAAGCCGCAACGAGTGGTACAACCTTCCCCACAGTAGAGCCAACGCCATCAATATCTACACGGATGGTTTTACTCTCGATGAAAAAGTAGGTGGGGGTGTTTTCTCACCCAACCTAGACCCTCATATATTGTTCCGTCTCCATGATCACTTTTGAGTGTACCAAGCGGAGGTGGTAACCATCCAGGAAGCTGCCACTTACTATACCTTAGCACACTCACGGGAAAAGAAGGAAGCGTATTTATATACTCAGACAGTCAAGCAGCCCTTAAAGCACTTGTCTCTTACACAAATAATGCTAAAACGCTCACTGAATGCCGCCTATCTCTGAATGAGATTGGCCGTCACTTCAGTATTCACCTAATATGGGAGCCTGGACACCGGAACATACACGGAAACGAGTCTGCGGACACACTGGCCAGACTAGGCACAACCACCGAGCTCCTTTCAGAGAGGAGCACGATAGGGATGCCTATGGCTACCTACAAGCTTCATAAAAAAGCTGAAACACTGAGCGTCGCTACGGACCGGTGGAAAACCTCTCCTCCTGTGCGGTAGCGAGACTTACGTGGCCAGCATTTGACATTAAACGTACTAATACACTTTTACGGTACAGAAGGGAACACATATCACTTCTGGTAGGAGCCCTGACGGGTCACTGTCTTATAAACAGGCACGCAGCACGCCTAGGCGTACAACACCTTGATTTCTTCAGAAGTTGCAAATTTGAAGAAGAGGAGGAAACGGTACAGCACCTTCTGTGTCATTGCCCCGCTTTAAGTAGGAGGAGACTTAGGTTTCTTGGTCAACCCCTCCTACTCAACCTATCGGAGACATCCGACAAAGGGATCCCAGCTCTAATTAATTACATTCTGTCGATACAATGGTTCAGTACCGAACACAACCCTAGGGTTTAACAGGGAATATATGGCATCGCAACGGGCCCACCTGGCCTAAGTTGGAAAGCAACTTGTCGCTCTCAGCCATTGCAGCCTAACCTAACCTAGAGAATATCCTCGGAGACATTACACAAGACAAACTGGCTCAAATACTAAAAATATATCAGCAGTCACATCGAGCTGAGCCCAACCATAAACAGCGAAGAAGACATTGACAATTCAGTTCAAGCCCTCACCTCTATCATTTCTGCCGCTGCTCATAACTCAAACCCCCAAACGACAACAACAGCACCTCAGCAAGATCGTAGATTGACAAACAGTTACATTGACCGGCTGGTCTCTGATAAGCGGCGTGCAAGAAGAGAATGGCAAAGCTTTAGATCGCCTTCCGCAAAAAATCGTCTGAGACATGCAGAACTCGTACTTCGCAGAGCACGCGAAGGCGAGGAGCAGCTAGCACAAAGCCGTTATATCAAAGAATTATCGCCCACAAGCACCAAATTTCCCCTATGGAGGGCACGCGCCATCATAAAGCCACCTGCAAAGATAGACACGCCTCTAAGAGATCAGACAGGAAGATGGGCCCGCAGCGACGAAGAAAAGGCAACTGTCTTTGCACTTCACCTTAGAAATGTTTTCCAGCCAAATCCTCCAACCAATGGCTATGAACTTCCATTGGTTCCGTCCGCCGCACAAGCTGACCCAATCAAAGTTCAATCGCTAGAAATAAAAAGTGCTATCGGAGAGCTAAGTACCAGAAATGCTCCTGGACATGACCTAATTACACCTAAAATGATTATGGAACTTCCAGTCCCGCCATTACATGTATATCAAGAATTTTCAATGCTGTTCTGCGATGTGGATACTTTCCAACTCAGTGGAGGAAGTCCACAATCACAATGATTCAGAAGCCAGGAAAAGATAAAACACAAGCGTCATCATACAGACCCATTAGTCTGCTACCTTGCCTGTCAAAACTATTTGAGAAGATCTTACTCCGTAAAATTGATGCCCATGCACAAAATATCATTCCCTCACATCAATTTGGGTTCAGAGCAAAGCACGGGACTATTGAGCAAGTCAACCGGTTTACTTCAGACATTCGGACTGCGTTTGAGCACCACGAATACTGCTCTGCAATTTTCTTAGATGTTGCCCAAGCATTTGACATTTGACCGCGTTGGTTGGATGGTGTTATATTCAAGATAAGAACAATGCTTCCTCCAAATACTCACAAAGTCTTAGAAAGTTACGTCTGTAACAGAGTATTTACAGTTCGTCAAAATGAGTACACAATGGAAGAGTTCACTATAGGAGCCGGCGTGCCGCATGGTAGCGAACTCGGTCCTCTTCTATATGTAATGTACACTGCCGACATACCAACAGACCCTCGACTTACATTAAGTACTTTTGCGGATGATACGGCAATATTAAGCAGATCACGATGTCCAATTAACGCAAGAAGTCTCCTGGCAAGCCACCTTGCTAAAGTGGAAGAGTGGCTGGCCAACTGGCGCATAAAAATCAACGAGCAAAAGTGTAAACAAGTGACGTTCTCACTCAACAGAAGCACTTGTCCCCAGCTATCCTCAAATGCAACCCTGATCCCGCAATCAAATGATGTTGCATACCTAGGTGTGCACCTCGATTGAAGGCTCACATGGCGCAAACACGCAGAGTCGAAAAAAAAACTTAAAATCTCGGGGTTGTTGTCATCTTGACAAGCCGATTTTACTTTTACTTTACTTACGCTTAAGGTTAAGTGTTGGCCACGTAAGCCTCGCTACCACACAGGAGGAAAGGTTTTTCCACCTGTCCGCAGCGAAACGACGTGTTTTAGCTTATAAGTGGATCTTAAATGTTGCCATAGGCATCCCTATCGTGCTCTTCTCTGAAAGGAGCTCAATGGTGGTACCTATTCTGTCCAGTTTGTCCGCAGACTCGTTTCCTTATTTTTTGCGATGTCTAGACACCCATATAATGTGTATACTAAAGTCTCGTGCTGTCTCATTTAGAGATAGGCGGCATTCAGTAAGCGTTTTAGTATTGTTGGTATATGAGTCAAGGGCTTTAAGGGCGGCCTGACTGTCTGATTATATGAATACGTTTCCTTCCCTGATCGGGAAGGCAGAACGATAGGTTCAAATTTAGGTTAGAGGAGAAAGCTCCCCGTCCTACTTTTTTTGTCAAGCTTAGGGCCATCAGTGTAGATGTTGATGGCATTGGCTCTGCTGTGGGGAAGGTTGTCCCACTCGTGACGGCTTGGAATATAGACGTCGTATGATTTGACGAACGTCGTTTGTGGTTTACAGTAGTCCGTATTTAACGGTATACTCGTTACGTCATTGAGTATGGTTGAAAATAGTATTTAGTGCTTCCGTAGATGTTGTTCGGAGAGCGCTCTAATACAAATTTCCGCACTTCTCTGTACCTTATGCAGATTGCTGAGGACTGGTTGTTTCTCAAGCGCTAGCCACCATACAAGTGCTCCGAAGAGCTACGGTTGCCTTTTTTATGCGTTCGTTTATGGTGTCATTCCAGATTAGTTTCCTATCCAAAATGACTCCCAAGTATTTGCCATTGTCTCCAAATGCAAGGCTCCCTCCATTGATTTTTGCGGAATTAGATCATGAATTTTGTACCTCCTGGTAAAAACCACTAGTTCCGTCCTAGCTGGGTTTACACCCAAGCCGCAATATATTGTCCACTGAGCAAGTGAAGTCAGTGCGTTCTGCACGAGGTCGTCCGCGTAAGCCACCACTACGTGTCCCTCCGCCTCCATTAGCCACAGCAGTTGGTTAACCATTACAGCCCATAGGAGCGGAGAGAGAACGCCTCCTTGCAGAGTGCCTCTGTTAACATATCTGCGAGCATCTGCCCGGCCAAGCTTGGAGTACACCGTACTGTTGGTTAGCAGTTGGTCGATAAATTCTCTCCCACATATTTCAAGGATGAGGTGATGGCATTAGGTTTTTAAGGGACGTTTTTAAAGGCACCCTTAATGTCGAGACATGCTACTAGTGAATAATTTTTTACTTCAAGACATCTTTCAATCCTTGAGACCAGAGAGTGCGGGGCGGTTTCGGTGGACCTACCCTTGCTGTAAGCATGTTGTGTGCGTGCTAGGTGAGAGCACTTATGGTTTGCCTTAGGTGTGCGTCTATAAGTCTCTCAAGAGTTTTGAGTAAAAATGAGGATTGGCTGATTGACCTATAAGCCTCTGGTATGAATACCACCTTAGTCTCTCTCTATCTGGTTTGGATATAGTTGACCTCGAGAGAGCTTACAAAGATTGTGTAAGTCCAGGTCATTGTGTACCCAACACTGTGTTGTAGTTGGGCTGGAAATAAGATATCTGGGCCAGGTGGAATAAATCGATAGCCCACTTAATTCTGGCCTGTGTAACAATGGTGTTGACATGATTGGTAGAAAGGTCGGTTGGCCTAATCTGAGTTATTGTGTTAATGTAGCTCTCGGGAAAGTGAGTGCTTAGCAGAAGATCAAGACATTCTTCGTTTGAGACGCCATACGTTCCGTCTGTGTTTTGTAAGAGTTCTGGCGGTTGTAAAGTAGTCCCTTGCCGACGTGATGACTCAGAGTTCGCCAGGGTAGGAGGATGTGTCGTATTTGTGCCAAGTTCCTATGGATTTAGTTCCTCGGTGAAGACCAGAGGAGTAAATGGAATTCCACGGTGAAAACCCGAGGGTAAACTTTGCCTAGTGATCAAGGAATCTATTGGAGATCCTCCTTAGAAACAGAGGATTACTTGACCTCGGGATCAGGGAAACTTAGGAGAACCTTGGCGGAAATCGGAGAACGAGATTGACCTTGAGACCAGGGAACGTCTGGGGATCCTGGGTGAAAACCAAGGGGAAACTTTCCTTGGGACCGGGGCACTATGGGGAATCCTCGGTGAATACCAAAGGATAGACTTTCCTAGAGACCAGGGAATGCAGTGGGATCCTTGGTGAAACCCAAAGGATAAACTTTCCTAGAGACCAGGGGCACTATGGGGATTCTTGGTGAAACCCAAAGGATAAGTTTATCTAGAAACCAGGGAAAGCAAGGGGATCCTTGGTGAAACCCAAGGGTAAACTTTCCTAGAGACTAGGGGCACTAAGGGAGATCCTTGGTGAAACCCAGAGGACAAACTTTCCTAGAGATCAGGGGTGCTATGTGTGATCTTTGGTGAAAACCAGGGATTAACTTTCCTAGAGACCAGGGGCACTATGGGGATCCTTGGTGAAACACAAGGGTAAATTTTCCTATGGAATTCTTGGTGAAAACCAGGGATAAACTCTCATAGAAATCGGGGGAACTAGTATGCAATCCTTGGAGCAAACCTAAGGATCACTTACCTAAAGACTCGAACACCACAAGGAAGTCAACACTTTTCTGCGTTTAGTATATTCCACATTTCACTATTTTTAATTCAGAAGTTTTTTTGAGGTGCCTCTTTTATATTTTAAATTATAGTTTTAACAATTTTTCCCTATACTGCACCAGCCTTATGACAAACCAAGTCTCTTACCCGTACTTTTCCACTCGCTTGTCCACGTGTCTTGTACTTTTCCACTCACTGATTGTTTCTTGTTACTTTGTTTTACTCGTAATAGCTTGCGTCAATGCTATTCACTCGCCTGTCATTGTCTGACGTCCTCGCTCCAAACTTCTTTTTCCCTATGCTAGCCTTTGCCTGCCATTACAAACATGTTTCTTCGCTCTCCTCTGCTCGCGTTAACATGTTGCTTTGCTCTCTTCTCGCCTCGTTCGACCAAACTCCGCATTCTGTTCTTGCTCTCTCTCGACTAACGGACCGTCGGGCGACTGCGCTGGCACCTGACGCTCGACTTATTGCGCATTTATTTTTTAGCGGTCCGCGGCGGTCCCATCATTTTGCTGTTGTTACGCATGTGCGAAGTTGGCGAGGGAGTGGTGGGGGAGAGAGAGCGACTGCGCGGACGCCTTGCACTCAACTTATTGCGCATTTATTTTAGCTGTCGGCGGCGGTCCCATCTTGTTGTTGTTCCGCACGTGCGAAGTTGGCGAGGGGGAGGTGGGGGAGAGAGAGTGAGACAAGCATCGCACACAGGCGTAGCTTTTGGTGGTGGTTTTGTTTCCCTTTCAATTTGTTGGCGACGGCGATAACGGCTCTTTTGCAGCACAGAACAAAACGGTGAACCCAGTGGAATGCGAAAACTTAAAGAATTTTATCGTCCGCTTCTGGCAGCCTCTTATAAATGTAGGTGTGTATGGGATATATATGTACATATGTTACTATGCTGTGGCGTTGCCCATTGGGTACCGTCACACCGCTCCCTTACTTAGAAGGACGGAAGGAGACCGAAACTACCTCGGGTTTCCCTGTTGCAGACACTCAGTTTTTTTTTTAAGCTTATTTTGTATTTATTGGATATTCTCTTAATGAGACTAACAATAGTTTTCCAGATCTTAATCTAGAAACTATTTTATAAACCATCCCCTGTTGGAGATAGTTTGTGTTCTGCGGCCCTTCAAGTCAGTTCTCCGGTCATTTCTCCGGAGACGAGAATGCGTTGCTAGCATGGAAAGAGATTTTGCAAGTTGGTTTGGGTGGGTAAGAAGCTTCTCAGAATATTTTTGTTTAAGTTGCTCTATTTCAGTTTCCACCAATGGGATGCTGAGGTCGTTGTGGATACACTCATTGCGAATGTACCATGGCGCTCCAGTGATGGTTCTAAGAATTCTTGATTGCGATCTTTGGAGGATGTCCACACTGCTCGCCTTATGATGCTTTTGTACTTTAGAGGAGAACGAGAGTTAATTAGCCAGTGAAGGCTGTTGGCCCTTAGCTTGATTTGCAGTTTTTTTTCCGACTCTGCGAAGTATCGCATTTTTGTAGGCCCCGTTTTTACTGGGATAAGTCTGAGGTCAATATTATTTTTTAGATTTAAGTTTTGTTATTTCATAGATTTAAGAGTTGATTTTTGTAGGTAGTAATTTTAAATTACCCGCTTAAAGGTTTGTAACGAGTCCACTGGGCTGATCGCCCATCTCCAGCAGCGGAACCATCAGCAGCAACAGAAAACAACAAGAAGGCACGCTAAGAACGGCCAGGCGCATACGCACCCGCACTCACACACACAGCCGAGCCAACAACAGCAGCAGCAGACAACAACAAAGAGGAACTCGGAGAGCGGCCAGGCGCATACGCACACACAAGTACGCACAGCCGAGCCAGCAGCGACAAACAGACAACAACAACAACACAGGCATTCGGAGAGCGGCCTGGCAAATGCCCACTTACGCCAGGAATGCGAGCCAAATACAACGGTAAGCAACACCAGCGTGGCGACAAGGCGCCCGCACTCGCACTCACATACACACAAGCACACTAGAAACAAAAAGACTCACCCAGAAACGATCGCTTGGCACGTGCCAACAATGTGCCAGAGCGAGAGAGAAGATGCCGCGGCAGAACAGAGTTTGGCGAAATAGAGGCTGGAGTGGCTTCGGTAAAAGCTGAGGCGATTACTAAAGTTCGGACCGCAATGAAGGACAGACGTGCCCACGGAAGATTAAAACAACGATCGAGTGTCACGCCGCGAGTATAGAGAAAATTACACAAGTCGCCGCGTACAGTTGTCCTAGATATCAGCCACGAGGAAATTATATACCAGCGAAGACCAACAGAGCGGGTAAGCCCAGGCGAAGCCAGAAAGTTTTAAAGTAGGAAATCAGAAAATGGTGCGGTTAGGGCCGACCCTTGAATTTGTGTGACCCATTATACAGTCAATAAAAGGAATGTGTGAAAAGGAAACCCTAGTTTGCTGAGAGTGCGTGTCTGTGGAAGTTTTTTTTTGTTCTTTTAGAAGTTACCGGGTCCCCCCTCCACCGCTCTAGTCTGTCAAGTTCGCACACCTTGCTTTGCGTGCCATATGTTGCGCTGGGTCGTCGGCAACATACGGTCTTTGCTTCCACCAGGGTTTTATCTCTAGAGTAGTCGTGGATTAACCTGGGCCAACCTATGCTGGGTCGCCGACAGGTGGCCAGGGTTAAACCAACCCTGTTCTGATAGAGCGGGTTTTTGTTTTTTCTACCTTCTACGTTGAGCTGGGTTGCCGTCAACGTGAGGAAAAATCTGAGTATTTTTATTGCATACAAGTTTGCTAAAAATTATAGAAATTTTCCCCTTAAGTCCCTGCACTGTATAAATATTTTGTAAGTGACCTTGAACAGGACTGAGCCCTACCTCAGCTGGAAAGCTTCCTTACAGTGGCGCCCATACAGGGACTCTGGGATAATTCTTTTCTGGGTTTTCAAAATTAGAAAATAAATGGATTTTAACACCTTCCATGGCCTAAAGACCCATGAGAAAATTTGTAGATATAAAAAAGGCTTTCTCGTAGGAAAATTTACAATTTTTAGCAATGAAATGAAAATAAATAAAACGCTTCCCTAATAAAATCTACTAAAATCGTTGGTCACAGAGCGTGGTTATTTCATAACGGGTTATCTCCGAAAGTCACGTGTCCAGTTCAGTATGTAAATTCGACGTGGGAAGCAGTTCAGTATGTACATAAGTACATAAGTACAGTCAGCGCAAGAAACCAAGAGCACACAGCGTGGGATGATTCAAATCGTCACAGAAGTTTTTTTTTCTCTTCCTCTCTCTCTCCCCGGGTACAGTCTGAACTGTAAAACCCACGTTTTCTTAAAGCAAGCGACGCCAGACCTGAACGGTCAAAATTTTTGCATTCCACGTTTACTTTCCCCTCCGCATCACGATTTTGGCTCCATACATTGCTCAAAGGATAGCCTAGGCTGCTAATCTGCTTGCTGGGAGCGTGCCTCTCGCCTATTTTTTTTTAACTCAATGCATGCTGGAGCGAGACGGCAGATCATCAAAAGAGCAGAGAACCCACAGAACCAAAAACAACCGAAGCAGACGAAGAAAAGCAACAGAAGCAGAGTACCAACAGAAGCAGAGCACCAACAGAAGCAGAGCACCAACAGAGGCAGAGCTCCAACACAAGCAGAGTATGAATTGAAACCGCGGCAGCGTGTCCCCAGCAACAGTGACAGCGGAGCATAGAACCATAGGAGTGAGAAGCAGAGACGAAAGAGTAAGCAGCAATTGCAGCAGCATCGCGTCGGCAGGGAGCGAGCACTTGGGACGAGAGAAACATATAAAAGAATACCCAGTCTGAGCCGAGGGCAGTCTGACACAGAGTCTTATCGAGAAAACATTTCGGAGTCTTACACAGAGTCTTATCGTGAAAACATCGTCGTGACCTAAATTAAACTTTATCGAGTCGAAGAAAATTTAACCGTGTCCTTTCGAGTCCTTTTTTTCAAAAGCGCGTGGCTAGTAATAATTAACGGTGTCCTTTCAAGTCCTTTTCCAAGAGAGCGTGGCTAATAATAATTAACCGTTTCCTTTCGAGCCATTTTTCAAAAGCGCGTGGCGAATGAGAATTTCCGAATCTTATGGTGATTCATGATTGAAAACCAACCGTGTCCTCTTTGCACTTTTATTAAAACACGTGTTTCCTTAATCGAGATGGGGCTGTTCCGTCCGGATCCTTAAACAAAGCAAAGCAGTCAGAACATAATGGGTGTCCGCTGGATTTCCTTTCGCAGCAAAAATGAGCTGGAAAATCTAGCCAAATTGCTTCAGCTTGACCAAACCGGTACGGTAGAAGAGTTGCAAAGCCGAATCTCTACGTGCATAACAAATGGGAAGTTCTCAGCGGATATTAAGATCCTCGTGGAGGAGCTGGAAGCCACCCATGGAGAGGTACCACCCCAGATCTTACGAATAGGAAGTCCAGAGCAACCTCTCTCTTGGTCTTTCCCGATGCCAAACCAAATACTTCGACTAGAACGCATTTGAAAGCACCCCTCGGAGATGGAATTTCATCGAAAGATTGGAGGAACGGGCGATACGAGTCAGATGCTCAGTGCCATCGTTGGTCTACTGTCCGGAGATGCAGATGCAGGATACCAAGTGGGAAATTTTTATGAAGCGGTTTTTGGATTTCTTCCTACCGCCAAGGTATTTCCAACGTCTGGAAGATGCTATTAGAGTTCGTCGCCAGCTACCAGGCGAAAATTTGAAGGAATACCTCGTGGAGCTGAGATTGATGATGCAGCGGGCAGGCTACAGTGGAGTTCAGGAACTGGAGAGACTGTACGAAAACTTGTTGCCGGAGTACCAGTTGCTCACCAGGAGACATGAGTTCACCACCCTTGATGAGTTAATGCAACTGATAGTTAGCTATGAATCCATAAAGGAGCCAGTCCTAGCCCGACCACACCCCGTTCTAACAGGACCTAACCTGGACTTTACACAACCCAGAGTCCTGATCCCATTCCCTCATACCGGATTCTCCGTACCCAGCCCAAATCCATTGATGAAGAGCCCAACTAAGGCGCCGCTGGTGCCTGTGGAGATCAAGCTAGTCCCAACCGAAGCTACGAATAAGATGATCACGGAACAGCAGATTGACGTACGCCGGGCCTGTCGCAGTGGAAAAGTGGGTCATTTTGCAAAGGATTGCTATATCTTACGGATATTATTCTGCTGGGAATGTGGACGTCTCAACGTTCGTACCATCGAATGTTGCAAACAACAAAAGTCGGGCTCGAAGGCAGGCGGATCGCGGCATTGGTATCGATCGAAGGTGAGTTCTTTACTTCAACTTTGGACACAGGTGCGTCTCGGAGTTTCATAAACAAACAGGTAGCGAGGCGACTGAGCAATCAGCATAATCATCGGGAGGTAAGGACGAGGATCACTCTGGCAGACGGCTCAAAGAGGGAGGTGACACAAGCTTTGGTCGTCAAGGTACGCCTTGACCAACGCCAAACTAACATGTCTTTACTGGTTCTGCCAATCTTGGAGGAAGTCATACTCGGCTTGGATTTCCTTTTCGGGATACAGGCCATGTTGCAGTGTGGACGAGCCCGTCTACAGCTCGCCAGATCACCAATCCCAGTCTGGCCCTCCTCCCCAGAAACCCCCACAGTTTGTCCAGAGCAGAAGCTTGTTGAGAAACAAGTACGCCAGATCAGCGGCGGAGTACAGAACCCAGAGAAAGCACTACCATCGCCACATTTCCCAGCCCCGACAAGCCACCGAGTCCTCGAACCCACTACCGAAAGAACCAATGACCAGACCCAACAGGAAATCAACGCATCGAGACACAAGGAAGCAACATTGAACATTGATACAACAGAACAAAAAATCAGAAGACATTGAACAACAAACCAAGGACACAGAACAAAGAAACAAAGACATTGAACAACAGGACCAAGGAAAACCGAGAACACAGAAATGTCAGAGGACATTGAAACAACCGAGACCAAGGATACAACAGAGAACACAGAAATGTCAGAGGACATTGAAGCAACAGAGACCAAGGATACAACAGAGAACAAAGAAACATCAGAAGAACCAGAGATAAACCCAACCCCGGATAGAACAAAGACCCAGAAGACAACCCAGAATCTAAGCAGAGCAGCTCAGAGAAAATCATCAAAAAGGACATCCAGTGACCCATATACCCGCCCAACTTTGGAACCATTGGCGGACGCGGAAACGGCTCGACAGCTTTTTTTTTTTTTATTGAATAAAATGTTTATTTATTTAGATACCTTAATCTAAATTTTACAACTTACTGTTATTTTGATAATAACTTATATTGTAGGGAGGGTTTTTCTAAGTTTTATTTTGTTCATGTTTGGGGGTTTGTTTTTGTGTGTGCTTGGTTGTAAGGTCTTTAACATCTAAAGTTGAATGTAGTATGACAAGTTTTTGTGTTTGTATTGGTATTATGAGTATGTGTTTCTAGTCGGTGAGATATGGTCATAGTTAGGTTGTGTTTATTCTGGTTGTTGTGAGCTCAACAGCGAAATCGTTTTCGGAGGCCCCAGCGAGCGACCCTGTCAAACTCCGAGCTCCCCAGACAAGACTCCCCGCAGACCAACGTACCAGTAATGTTGGCAACAGTTAGTGGTGACTCAGACTTGTCAATCGAGAAGCCGCCACCCGTAGCACCAGAAGAAATCCTAGCGCCGTGGGTGAGTAACTTCCTGCAGGAGTTAAGCAAGTTTGAAGGTCTTACTGGAGTCTCTACAATCGCTGAGCACACTATCATCATGCGGGATAACAGGCCGGTGAAACAGCGCTATTACCCAAAGAACCCGGCTATGCAGAATATAATCAACGACCAGGTGGACGAACTTTTGCGAGACGACCAGATCGAGCCATCAAGGAGTCCACATAGCGCGCCAATAGACCTAGTGGGTAAGAAAACTGGGGACACGAGAGTGTGTGTTGATTACAGAGACCTGAATGCGCGCTCAGTGCCGGATGCCTATCCTCTGCCAATAATCACACATATACTGGAGCGACTGAGAAATGCCCGATTCATATCCACCCTGGTCCTGAAGAATGGGTATTGGCAGATCCCTGTGGCAAAGGAGAGCAGGGAATGTACCGCATTCACTGTCCCTGGGCGTGGTCTATTTTATTGGAAGGTGATGCCCTTTGGCCTGCATTCAGCACCGGCAACCTTCCAAAAAGCCTTGGACGGAGTCATTGGCCCTGATATAGAGCCCCACGCTTTCGCGTATCTAGATGACATCATAATCATCGGATCCACCCTGGAAGAGCACGTGCAGAATTTGCGAGAAGTGTTCCGCCGCCTCCGAGCGGCCAACTTAAGGTTAAACCAAAAGAAGTGCACTTTCTTCAGAAGCAGCTTGACCTACCTTGGGCACATGATAAGCGAAGCAGGAATACACACGGATCCGGACAAAAGCGCAGCGGTAAGCGAACTGGAACCACTCACGATGCCTACGTATTGCATCCTGGTACCGGCGCTTTGTCCCGAACTTTGCCACCATCGTCCAACCGATGACAGCCCTACTGAGAAAAGGTAAAAAGTGGGTGTGGACTGACGAACAACAATCGGCGTTTGAGGAATTGAAGGCAAAGCTGACGGAAGCCCCCTTGTTGGCGTGCCCAGATTTCAACGAAAAGTTCCAGCTGCAGACAGATGCTAGCGACAACGGGCTCGGAGCAGTACTAACCCAGCGGACCCAAGGCGAAGAGAGAGTCATCGCTTAAGTCAGTCGGAGGCTCCTCCCAGCGGAGGAAAATTACTCCGCCACCGAAAAGGAGTGCCTGGTTATTGTGTGGGCCATTCAAAAGCTACGCTGTTACTTGGAAGGCTATCGATTCGACATCATCACCGACCACCTGGCTTTGAAGTGGCTAAATTCAATTGATAGCCCCACTGGAAGAATCGCACGGTGGGCCTTGGAGCTCCAGCAATACCAATTCGATATCCACTACAGGAAAGGTAAGCAAAACATCGACGCAGACGCATTATTCTGGCAACCTGTAGAAACCGAGCAACCAGCGCAGTGCCCCTGGATCAAGAAAAAGTTGTCACAAATCCAAGAGCAACCAGACAAATACCCGGACTTCTCGTACGAAAATGGGCAACTCAACAGGCATCTGGGACATCGACCGACCGAAGAGGAATACATCCCCTGGAAGTTGTGTGTTCCTAATGATCATCGACGCCGAGTCTTAGAAGAATGCCACGATCATCCCACAGCTGGCCACCTGGGCATTAGGAAGACAACGTCCAGGATGACTCAGCGTTACTATTGGCCCGGACTATTTCGAGATGTAGCCAGGTACGTCCAACGGTGTGCTACAAGCCACATGAGCCCTTTTCGACACTTTGCGCCGATTTCATCGGACCTTTGCCCCGTTCCAAACATTGGAACACCGTCTTACTCGTTTTTCTGGACCTGTTCTCCAAGTGGGTTGAGCTAATCGCACTGCGGAAGGCCACAACGGCACACCTAGAACGCGCTTTCCGAGAACGAATCCTGAGTCGATTTGGAGTCCCGAGGGTTTTCATCTGTGACAACGTGACGCAATTCACAAGCCGGGCATTTAAGGAGTTCTGTAAGCAAACAGGTATGGAACTACAGTACACCGCGCCGTATAGTCCCCAACAAAATCCTACGGAACGTGCCAATAGGACGATCAAAACGATGATAGCCTAGTACCTGCAGGAAGATCATAAAACATGGGACGAGCTGTTACCGGGTTCTAGTTCTCCTTCTTCTAGTATCTCAGACACAACCGGATTCAGCCCCGCCTTCCTTGTTCAAGGACGCGAGCCCCGACTACCTGGTGCATTGTACGAAGAAGTAACCCCAGGATCAAGCAAGGACACCCTAGAGCCTCGATGCAAAGCACAGCAATTAAGGGACGTTTTCACCGTGGTACTGGAGAACGCGCAGAGAGCAGCACAAGAACAAAGTCGCCACTATAACCTCAGACGTCGAGAGTGGAGACCCGAGCTCGGAGCACTGGTGTTGCTAAAACAACATCACCTTTCCAAGGCAACGGATTCCTTTGCGGCTAAACTCGCACCCAAATACGACGGGCCTTATAAGCTGATCAAATTTCTCTCCCCTAATATAGCTCGTATCCAGCTAATGGGCTGTCGACACCGTCGAACGGCCAAGTTGGCCGACCTAAAGGCCGGAACCCACCCAACCACGGTTCCCAACATTGCAGCAGCAGCCAAGTCAAGTCATCGCCCAGAGCAGAGCAGTGTAGCGCCATCCCAGGCGAGAAGGAAGACACATTGAAGTAACAAGCGCCGAGCAGCAAGCCAACAGAGTCAGTGGGGGCCACATGAGTGTGGTGCGCCACGCCAACGTCCCCGCCCCCGAAAGGGAAAACTCCTGGCCATGCTGTTCGGACTTATGACATTAATCGTAAGAATTAGTTTATAATCAAATATTGTTAACCGCACCATTGATAGGTTTAGCACAGGGCATCAGGGTCAGGTCTAATTTCAAGGTCAGGTACTAATTTGTAAGTCTTTAGGTGACTACGATGGCTGCACGACGAATAGTTCTTCCTGTCCAGGCTCCGGTTGAAGTCTCCGCCGAAGAAGAGGAGTTCCTGCGTCAAATCTATGACTATGACGATCCAAATACCCCATCGGATCATTGGTGCTACGCGATCCCCGAATGGAGTGTTCTGGACAACCCCATTTCCCCATTGGGAATATGCCGTCCCCAAAGAGACCCCGAGACGGACACCGACGATTCAGAGGTCGGTTATGATGGACGGTTCGGAATGAGCGAAGAGTGTGCTGCCCAAAGAAGCCTCCAGGATATTGAGGATGATCGCTCTACAGAACCATATCGGAGCCCTCTTTCGAGTCCCCTCGCACTCGGACTACCCACCGACGTGGGCTCGGATTGGAGCTTCGATGATGATGGCTTCCGGGTATCTATCCGGTATCCGCTATCCGGGAATGGAGTGTCACATTTTTGTAGTCCCCAATTTTTCAGGGAATAAGTCTGAAGTCAATATTATTTTTTAGATTTAAGTTTGGTTATTTCATAGATTTAAGAGTAGATTTTTGTAGGTAGTAAGCTTGAAGTTACACAGGAAATAGTTTTATTTTCTTTTAAACTATGCGTCCATGTTTAAATTACCCGCTAAAAGGTTTGTAACGAGTCCACTGGGCAGATCGCCCATCTCCAGCAGCGGAACCATCAGCAGCAACAGACAACAACAAGAAGGTACGCTAAGAACGACCAGGCGCATACGCACCCGCACTCACACACACAGCCTAGCCAACAACAGCAGCAGCAGACAACAACAAAGAGGAACTCGGAGAGCGGCCAGGCACATACGCAAACTCAAGTGCGCACAGCCGATCCAGCAGCGACAAACAGACAACAACAACAACACAGGCATTCGGAGAGCGGCCTGGCAAATGCGCACTTACGCCAGGAATGCGAGCCAAAAACAACGGTAAGCAAAACCAGCGCGGCGATAAGGCGCCCGCACTCGCACTCACATACACACAAGCACACTAGATACAAAAAGACCCACCCCAAAACGATCGCTTGGCACGTGCCAACAATGGGCCAGAGCGAGAGGGAAGATGCCGCGGCAGAACAGAGTTTGGCGAGACAGAGGCTGGAGTGGCTTCGGTAAAAGCTGAGGCGATTACTAAAGTTCGGACCGCAATGAAGGACAGACGTGCCCACGGAAGATTAAAACAACGATCGAGTGTCACGCCGCGAGTATAGAGAAAATTACACAAGTCGCCGCGTACAGTTGTCCTAGATATCAGCCACGAGGAAATTATATACCAGCGAAGACCAACAGAGCGGGTAAGCCCAGGCGAAGCCAGAAAGTTTTAAAGTAGGAAATCAGAAAATGGTGCGGTTAGGGCCGACCCTTGAATTTGTGTGACCCATTATACAGTCAATAAAAGGAATGTGTGAAAAGGAAACCCTAGTTTGCTGAGAGTGCGTGTCTGTGGAAGTTTTTTTTTGTTCTTTTAGAAGTTACCGGGTCCCCCTTCCACCGCCCTAGTCTGTCAAGCTGTGGCTTGATTGACTCGGGTCCGTACGCGTGTGCAAGGTGCCAAATTGCGCTGGGTTGCCGGCAATTTGGCGGGTTGCGCACCGAGGGAGCTCGAGATCTTTTACAAGAACCCAGTTTCCTCCACTGCTCTAGTGGGTCAAGCCGAAGGTGGGCGGCTTGATCGACTCGGGTCCGTGCACGTGTGCAAGGTACCAAATTGCGCTGGGCCGCCGGCAATTTGGCGTGTTGCATACCGAGAAAACGCGTGTCTTAAAAATCGGTGCCAGTAGTTCAGTCCCTACGACCCAACTTTCCCGAGTGGGTCAAGCTAGTCCGCCTTGCTGGGTCGCCGGAGGCGTGTTGGCTTTGACTGACTCGGGCCAGTACAGTTGTACAAGGCGTCATTTTGCGCTGGGTTGCCGAAAACTTGACGAATTGTACAATTTTGTGTGGTAGGTGTACTTTAGGGCCCCTGTACTGAAGTCGGGGGTGCCATATGTTGCGCTGGGTCGTCGGCAACATACGGTCTTTGCTTCCGACAGGGTTTTATCTCTAGAGTAGGCGTGGATTAACCTGGGCCAACCTGTGCTGGGTCGCCGACAGGTGGCCAGGGTTATACCAACCCTGTTCTGATAGAGCGGGTTTTTGTTTTTCCAACCTGAGCTAGGTTGCCGTCAACGTGAGGAAAAATCTGAGTATTTTTATTGCATACCTCTATCGAGGTGCACACCTAGGTATACAACATCGTTTGATTGTGGGATCAGGGTTGCACTTGAGGATAGCTGGGGGCAGGACATGTTTACACTTTTGCTCGTTTGTTTTTATGCGCCAGTTGGTCAGCCACTCTTCCACTTTAGCTAGGTGGATTGCCAGGAGACTTCTTGCGTTAATTGGACACCGTGATCTGCTTAATATTGCCATATCATCCGCAAAAGTACTTATTGTAAGTCGAGTGTCGTTGGTATGTTGGCAGTGTACATTACATATAGAAGAGGACCGAGTTCGCTACCCTGCGGCACGCCGGCTCCTATAGTGAACTCTTCCATTGTGTACTCATTTTGACGAACTGTAAATACTCTGTTACTGACGTAACTTTCTGAGACTTTGTGAGTATTTGAAGGAAGCATTGTCCTTATCTTGAATATAACACCATCCAACCGCGGTCAAATGCTTGGGCAACAGCTAAGAAAATTGCAGAGCAGTATTCGTCATGCTCAAACGCAGTCCGAATGTCTGAAGTTAAACGGTTGACTTGCTCAATAGCCCCGTACATAGCTCTGAGCCCAAATTTATGTGAGGGAATGCTATTTTGTGCATGGGTATCAATTTTAGGTATTTAGATATTTATTGAGTTTGTGCTTCCTAATGCTACAAGTACAGAGACTTATAAGTTATTGCGTTAGTCACGAAAAGCAATCACTAGATATTCTAACCTAATCTAACAGAGGGTGATAATGATAATAATACTAATTTTATTGCATATATTGATTTTAGTTGCGATTTAAATTGTGGCGCGCTTCTTATTGCTTTTAATGAATTTTGTAGCTGATTCCAAAGCCTAACAGCATGCACAGAGAAATGCTTATCTGAGCATGACAATCGATTTATTATGTTTTTTAATATTATTGGTTCGTCGTGAAGAAGCAAAGTCTATCTTCTCATATAAGTATGCCGGTTCTGTTGTCATTATAATTCGGTGAAGCTGTGTCGTAACACAGCCCAAGATTGACCCAAGATTGCATAGATATTCCAAAGATGTTATCTGTATCGCTACAGCTTCTGAACAATTCAACGCCGTAAAACAGAGATTGTATTAAATATGCTTTTGCAATTAAGAGTCGTAAGCTGGTCGGTATCAAAATTTGTGTCAGATATAGCTGCCTGAGCATGCCATATGTTCGACCTGTGGTTTTACATAGTTGTCTGCCTTGTCTACACAATCATTTTGACTGTTGTCAATCTGAACCTTATTTAGTCCGTTATCATTTATTACTTTTTTGTAAATTATCATTCATTTGGATTTTTAAGGGTTTAATAGTAGACCATTATTCCTTGACTAGGAGTTAATAACAGAAAGCTCACTATTTGTTACATTAACACACTCAGAAATATTACATAGAGGACGACTTACGTAGATTTGGACGTCATCAGCATTCATATGGACTTGACATTGGACATTACAAAGAAAATAACAACGGGTCAAATTTAACTTTTTAAAGGATACACAGTCTTAGTAAATGAATTCAAAAGTCTTAATGGCATAGTTTGGTCCAAAATATTTATCTGATCTTTTAAACCCTGGAACGATTAGCTTTTCCAATTTAAACAGTCGCCAACTTTGAACAAACTTGGCAAGTAGGTCTAACTACCCAGAAAGCTATAAACACCGTTTCTTCCTTTCCTGATCGCTTGTTAAAGTTTGGTAAAGTGTAAGTCTTAAAATATTTTAATAATTTTCAATGATTTTGGAAAATGCGGGGGGAAGGCTCCAAAGAAAGTGTGAAGAAACAAAGTAACTTAGGCGGGAGAGCGAGATAGGCCCACACAGGCAAAAACCAATCCATGTATCCGATCGATGTAAACCGATTCAATCTCAAAATCACAGCATAGTCTCAATGGCTCGTATTTAAGTTTGATTAGGAATTCCCTTGTATTGTTTAATGTTTCTTATAATGTACCTTCCTGTACGACCGATTTCCCGAGAATACGACTATTTGCACTCTTTGAAGGAACGGCCCTGCTGTCATCGTATCTAATTCGCTATAAAACAAGAAATAGAAATACAATTTTTCGCCCATACTCCTTCAACTACTAGCTAAAAGGAGACGAACAATCAAAGTAGCAATATAACAAATTTTTAAACAATATTAATTATTGTTACGCTCCGAAACATTTTATAAGCAGCACTTGCCCCGCAAATTAAAGAAACTCAACAGCTTATAACCAAAATATGCGTGAAGCTTTTTCCCGGTTATCCCTTCAATTGCCTGACTTCGTCCAAGTAAGTAAGTAGTCATAAGGTTAAGGGCAGCCGATGTGACGAGGATTTGATGATTTACTGAGTCAAAAGCCTTGCTAAAGTCCCAGAGGGTAAGAAATGTTACACTATTTTGGTCAGTCTGTTCACGGATATCATCAGTAATTTTTTATTGCTGCAGTGATGCAACTTCTGTGCTTACTAAATCCTGATTGACATGTATGTAAAAGGGAGTTTTCTACAAGAAAGACATTTATTTGAGTGGCCATAAGTTGCTTAAGTACCTTTGACAAAAACGGCGGAGTCGATTTTGGTCAAAATTCCTCGTTAGCCTTAGGGATGGGTATTATCGTCGCAATCTTCCATGCGTAAGGGAAAGTCGAAGTGGTGAAGACAGTATTCACGATGTGTGCTATAATTGGCAATAATTTGGGCAGCAATATTTTAATAAACTTTGGGCATATATTGTCAAGTCCCATAGCGTTTGACTTGACTCTTAAAATCGACTGTAGGACGTCACAGACATTAACACACTCAAAACTAAAGCTAATATCACAATTGTTATACGAAGAATAGAACAGGTACAGATTTTCTGTTACTTCAGGTACTTGGATTTTGGCAAATTTTTTATTAAGGTCATTAATTTTCGTTATCGTCATCGAAAGCAATCGGTCGCCAAAATTTCACAACCGCTCAGTAAATTAAAACTTTTAAATATTGTTTACAATTTTGAGAGGTTGGCTCTGCCTGTAAAATAAGCCACTCACATCAATAAAACACGCAAACCACAAACATTATTAAACAGTGGTGCAGTTTATTTTCAAGCAATAGCGCGGTGCCATTCGGTGTCACACACACACACACAAACACAAAAACCAACACAAAATAAACTACTTTACCCAAACATACACCAACCAAGATAAGCCGCCAAACACCTCAATCAACATGCCCAATGCACCAAAACGGATCCGTGAGAACACCGGCACTGACTTTAGATCGGGACGGGCATCAGATACACCATCCCCCAAGCTGTTGCAGCTGATCAACCGGCTTCTCGAGGAGCAGACGACTCTCATCAAAGGCAATATGCAAGAGATGGAGGAGCGAATTCTGTGTGAGTTTAATCAGAATATGCTTCGCATCTCTGCTGACATGCAGCGGCTGGTCCAGCGCGTGGAGAAGCTGGAGAGTGAGGCAAGCCTTGTACGCTCCCTGGAAACCAAGGTTGGTGAGTTGGAGGCGAGATTGATAGCCCTAAGTGCGGCTGAAGCTAATGCAAGCATAGCCAACGACCTGCGGCTTCATGGTATTCCATACCTGGAGGGGGAGAACTTGGCACTGATGTTCCAAACACTATGCCAGGAGCTTAAACTCACTCCAGCTCCCAGGCTTAAACAAATTTTCCGCATGAATCGAGGCAGGGTGGCGCACAACAACAACAACATCATAGATCCAATAATTATTATTAAAACGGAACACGTGCGGGATAAGGCTATGCTGCTGCGTGCAGTAGGTGCTTACCGGCGTGAAAAAAGCAACAACTAAACCTAACCATGCTTGGGTATGAATCACCAACTCCCGTATATTTGAATGAGCAGCTGACCAGGCCCAACTATGAGGTCTTCAAAGAGGCAATGAAACTTAAGAGAAAGAAGCTTTTAACATCAGTGTTCACCAGGCGAGCGGTAGTGCATGTAAAAGCTGCTGATAAGGTGATATGCGTTGAGAGCAAGCAAAAGCTTTCTCAACTGGAAGCTGAACTAGAAGCTGCTGCCGCTCGCTCTCATGACTTGGGTGCAGTCGCGGAGAACACTGATTCGGAGGGCACTCTTTAGAACTCCTTTCGCTCTTAATTTTAAAGTCTCTTATTGCATTTTTAAATTTAGTTTATGTCATATCTACTCTTATCTTTTCGTTACATTTAGGCTTATAAACTCTTTGCATAGGATTGTGTTTGTTTTCTATTTCTATTTATTGTCTGCAAATATGCGTGCGTCTCTAGTAACCAAACTCAAAAATGTCTTTAATGTTGGATAACATAAGCAATAACAATGCGAACAGTCATGCTATTGTAAAAGTTCTGAGTAATCAATATAGTGGACTACACATCTGCCATATCAATGCACAAAGTTTGTCCAAAAAAATAGAGGAATTCAGATATTTGTTTGTAAACTCAAATGTTGATGTAATATGTGTGTCCGAAACTTGGTTTACGTCTAGCTTGTGTGATTTGTCTATTGACTGTGACGGATATAATGTGTTTCGTTCAGATCGTGTAGGTCATGCGGGAGGAGTTGCAATATATGTAAACAAAAGACTGAAGACTAAAATTATATATAAACAACCGACAGAAAGTCCGATTGAATATTTATTTTTATCCATAACAAATAGACATCTTGACGATTTAAAATTACTAATAGGTTGCATTTATCGGCCACACCGTGATACTGACTATACTGATCTGACAAACCTTATTTCAGACATTTCCTTAGATTATAGTGACATCATCTTGACTGGAGATTTTAACTCTAATGTGCTATCGGAAAATCACCTAACGGAAAATATGGAGTCGCTAGGTTTGGTACTGGTAAATGATACACATGCCACCCATTTTTCTCACAATAATAATACTTTACTTGACCTTTTCTTCGTTAGCAAAAATAATAAGTCCCTATTGTATGACCAGTTATCAGTACCAGTGTTCTCAAAACATGACTTGATATTCTTGACATATGACATTTATGTAAATAAAAGTGACACTTTCATTAAATATAGAGACTTTAGGAATATTGTCTACTCACTACTATATAGTGATTTTCACAACTATGACTGGGACACTATATATAATATACCGACTGTTGATCCCCAATTGGACCTTCTGCATTATAATATAAGCCAACTGTTCAATAAATTCGTACCGTTAAGACAGAAAATCATCAAGGCTTCTCTAAAGCCTTGGTTTAACCATAATATCAAAGCAGCCATATCAGAACGTGACAAAGCCTACTGTAAATGGAAAAGATATAAGACGGATTCACATTATAATTTATTTAAGGCTTTGAGAAAAAATGTAGTAAATATGATCAATGCTTCTAAGAAAAATATTATTCGGATAAGCTTAGCAGTGCAATAGCTAATAAACAAACATGGAATGAAATTCAAAAACTGGGTGTCGGGAAACATCATAAAGAAATAATCTCTGAGGTTGATGCCAATGAACTTAACAACGAATTTGTCAATTTAAACGAAATTCCAGATGTTACCCATAATATGTACCTGAACAGTTTACCCTACAACGCCTGTGATATTAGCTTTAATTTTAAATGTGTTAGTCAATGTGATGTTCTTGAATGTATCCTTAAAATTAAATCAAATGCTGTTGGATTAGATGAACTTAACCCTAAATTCGTAAAAATTCTTCTTCCACAAATTTTGCCAAACTTAACACACATTTTTAATACCGCCATTACAACTTCAGTCTTCCCCGTAATGTGGAAATCCGCTAAAATAGTCCCTATTCTAAAACCTGACAACAAATTTCGACCGATTGCAATACTACCTTATCTGTCAAAGATCCTTGAGCACCTAATGGCTGACCAAATCCGGCATTTTATGACCAACAACTTATTATATAACGATAAGCAATCTGGTTTCAGGAAGAATAGAAGCTGCACCACAGCTATTCTAAAAGTCGTTGAGGATATCCGAAAGGAGATGGATGACGATAAAGTGACTTTTCTCACTTTGTTGGATTACAGTAAAGCCTTCGACACAGTGAACCATGACATAATATGCACAAAACTTAATAAAATGTACAATTTTTCAAACTCGGCATTAAACTTAATGAAGTCCTATCTGTTAAATAGGTGTCAATCCGTTGTTGTCTCGTCATCTCAGTCCTCTTTACTACATGTTAAACTTGGTGTCCCTCAAGGATCCGTCCTTGGTCCTTTACTGTTTACCATCTATGTTAATGACTTACCCATTATTTTGTGTAATAGTGATTGTCATATGTACGCTGATGATGTCCAATTATATGTAAGCCGTCCATTGAGCCAACTAGATGAGTGTGTAGATATATGTAACAATGAGCTACAAAAAATCACAAGCTGGGCAAAACATAATGGTCTCTGTCTAAATCCAACTAAATCTAAATGTCTAGTTATATATAAAAAACACTTTAGTATAAGCCATATCCGTCCCCTATTAATAGATAATTCTCCTATAGAATATGTTGAACAAGCTAAAAACTTGGGCTTCTATTTTAATAGGAACCTTAACTGGAATACCCATATCACAAAAGCTGTTGGAAGAACATATGGGCTATTAAGAAATCTCAACATCTCTCAACAATATCTTCCTACAAATATCCGCTCACTTATAGCTAATGCATATCTGTTGCCAGCACTTTTCTATGGTATAGAGGTGTTTGCTAACAGTGACGCCAAACATTTTGGCAAACTAAATGTTGCCCATAATAATATTGCTAGATATGTTTATGGATTAAGACGCAGAGACCATATATCCAGTTTTTCAATCAAATTATTTAACCTCCCTCTGAAATCTTGGACAAACTTTAAGGTTCTATTATTACTACACAAAATTATATACAATAAAGAACCATATTACCTTTTTGACAAGCTTCAGTTTTCAACATCTAGACGAACAAATAACCTAATATCCTTAAGACATAAGCTGCTAATCTCTGAAAGACAATTTGGCATTCATGCTGTTCGCAATTGGAATGAACTACCCAACGCTCTAAAAGGTACAAGCGGCGCAACGCAATTTTATAAAAATCTAAAAACACACCTTCAAAATCATGCTCTTTAATTGACTCACACTTGTAACGAAAAGTTAGGAAAAAGTTAGGGAAAGTTAGTGAAAATAAGGGAAATGATAGGGAAATAGAAAGGAAATTCAATATTAATTAATAAATTATATGTTAACACAATGATCTAATAACTTTAGTATATAATAGGAAAGTAATGTCTTAATGTCATATAAAACCCAATTTAAATTATTATATTATAAATAAAATTAAGTCTAAGTTTAATATGTTTGTAAATCCAAGTTTGTAAATGTTTGTGACTAGTGCATTAATTTATAAGTTTATCTTGTAGCACTAGGAAATAAGCTCAATAAATCTAAAAATCTAAAAAAAAAAAAAAAAAAAAAAAAAATAATGTTGGCATTGATTTGCTCAGGTGCCTGTTGCTTGCCTATTCCTAGTCGGCGGAACTCCCTCCACTTAAAGTTAGAGTGTAGTGCATTGTTAAATTTTTCATGAGAATGACTACATGCCTTCGCAGCGCCTTGTATTGTTCCTTGAGAGCAGATGTCTTGTATCTTGCCCATTTAGCATATGCTTTATTACGTTTTGATATTGCACATTTAATTTCTGGGTTAAACCATGGCTTTAGCGTGGACTTTAGCGTCTGTTGAGAGGCGAAATGTAAATTGAAATTTTGTACCCAAAATGTTCGTTGGGTTATACTTGAGCTGTTGGCAAGGCCAACTAAAACTGTAATTTTGTAAGATAATTTGCTATGTTCTCGCTGCTTCCCTTTTGCTTATTGGAAGTTTACCGCTTGTTCTGTCTGCATATAGACACACAGTTATGCGATGGCTGATCGCAGCCGGCTACATAATTTGCCTTTGACTCGCCGTTTAGTTTTAGTTCACATGTGCAGCTAAGCAGGAGCAGAAAATTTGTATTGGGACTATTGGCGTGTGTGGAGCACGAATGTAAGTTAAGCTAACCTAATAAGAAATGTAACATGAAGTAACGAAAATATTAAAGATTTCAGCAACTTGCCTATTATCATCAATCAATATAAACAAAGGAGCGTTTTTATTTGGTTGGTGAGCTCGAAGTACATGGTCTGAAACACGCACCGGCACAGGGTCCAGTGCCAACATTCTGAAGTATTCTGAATTGGCCATATTCAGATTCAGAACCAACAGTCTGAAATATTCTCCAGCTTGGCAGCGTAAAATATTCATGTCACTTGGGACTCTGGAATATTTTCCGCTGGGCTGTGTGATATAATAGGCGGAGGCTTCTGCAAGGCAAAGGAACTCGGAAACTCAAATTGATTAGTGAAACGTGGTCACCATAACCTCAATTGATATTAGCTTGGTGACTGCTGCAAGATGCCTGATGAAGACGATTCGATCGCAATTGGAAAAGAGACGACACGGGGTGGACAAATCGGTGGAACTGTGAGCACGCTTGTGAACCAATGGTCAACCGGGCAGGTTAATGGATCGCCTGTTCCGGGTGAGTCACAAGGTGAAGTCGCCGGTTTTGTTACAGAAGGCAGCTCAGTGCACATGAATAATGGTCATGTCCTTACGTGTACGTCGTCTATTGGTGGTGGCACAGGAGCTACCTCGACTCCACTTCATCAGCGAACCGTGCCAGGGGCACATTTTGATTGATCGGTGTACGAAACCGTACTAGGCAGACACATGGTGGGTGCATCGACAACCGGAGCACCACTTAGTTTGCCATTTCATGCAAACACGGCAGTGTTTAACCAGTTAGCAGTGACTCTCACAACTACATGCGCTGGCATGGCCCACAGTGCTACTGGAGCTGGCGCATTGAATGGATCCACATCGATGGGACATGTACCGCTACAACAATTCGGTGGCGTACACTCCCATAACGCACAGCCAGAGGCAAGGGCACTGACATCTGCTCAGGTCAGTGCCAGACATGTCATCAGCAGGGATCTGCCCATCTTCACGGGCAAACCTGAGGAATGGCTGCTATTTATTAGCAACTACGAGCAATCTACAGAGCGATGCGGGTTCAGTAATGAGGAGAACCTCATCAGATTTCAGAAGTGCCTGAAAGGACAGGCTCTAGATGCGGTGCGAGGTAAGCTAATGATTCCAGCGACCGTACCGTATGCTATTGGTACTTTGCGCATGCTCTACGGCCGCTCCGAAATTGTGCATGCGGCGCTGCAGAAAAAGCTGAGAGAAGAGCCACCGATAAGGGCCGACAGTTTGGACACAGTTATCCGACTGGCTCTGGCGGTCCAGAATTATTGTGCAACGATGGCTGCCATTGGTCTGCAAGACTACCTACATGATCCTTTGCTGCTAAACGAACTCGTTGCTAAAATGCCAAACAACATGAAATTGGATTGGGGACGGCATCGATTGTCAAATGAAGGCGTCAATTTGGCCATCTTTGACAATTGGCTGTTCAACGTTGCAATGTGCGCAACTATGGTCACACCATACGAGACCCCAAGGGATGACACCGAGAAGAAGAGTTCGGCCAGAAACACAAAGGAGCGAGTCTTTGTACATGAAGCAGTCAATGGCCGTGAGAATGCTCGCCAGCAACGTCAACAACAAGATGCAGAGAGTTCATGCCCAAAGTGCGCTGGCACACACAACCTGTCAGACTGCTCTGAATTTCGATCTTTGGGCACGAATCGACGATGGGATTTTGTAAAGGAAAAATGGCTCTGTTTCTGCTGCTTTGGGCGACATCTTGCACGGCACTGCAAATCGAAGAAAATTTGTGGCGTGGATGGCTGCAAGTGGGCTCACAATGCTTTGCTACACACGGCTTCCACACAGAGTGGCAACACCGGGTCTTCGAGTCGGAGTGGCAGCGCCGAGGTCACGCACGAGGAGTCCGCAGTTTTGTATCACGGCAGATCAACAACAAAAGCGCTGTTCAGATATATTCCTATTGTGCTCCATGGTAAATCGAAAAGTGTGCAGGCGTACGCATTGGTCGACGAGGGCGCTGCATGTACGCTAATGGAGAGAGCACTGGCAGACGAGCTGGAATTGGACGGGCCGGCAACAGAGCTGTGCCTCAGATGGACGGGCGAGGTATCGAAAACTGAGTCAAAATCATTGTCTGTGACTGTGGGCATTTCAGCTATTGGTCACACAGCTCAGCAGTTCACCCTGAGAAATGTACGAACTTTGGCAAACTTGTCCAAAAATCATTTGTGTGCACTCCCATTAAACCGTACAACAATCAGAGGGCTCAGCTTATTATTGGTCTGGACAATATAAAGATGACGGTGCCGCTGGAGCTACATGAGGCAGATGGTGACGAGGTCATAGCAACACGCTGCAAGCTTGGCTGGGGAGTGTATGGTCGCGCTGCCATGAGAGATAGCACCAACCCTCGGCTGCTACATATTTGTCAATGCAGCGAGGCGCGAGGTATGGATGAGGCCCTGAAGAATTATTTTTCGTTGGAGTCGATGGGCGTAAGCATCTCTAAAAGTCCACTGAGATCTAAAGAGGACGAGCGATCAACGCAAATAATGGAGGAAACAACAAGCTACCTGGAAAATGAAAAACGATGGCAGACTGGCTTGTTATAGAAATTTGATCGAGTAGAACTGCCCGACTCGTATCAAATGGCTCTCAAGCGCCTCAAATGCTTAGAGGCAAAGATGCCGAAAGATCCGCAACTGAACGAGTTCATGGTGAACACGTTGCGGGACTAAAAGCGGAAAGGATACATCCGTCGGCTGGCGGATAGTGAGTTGGCGTTAAACGCAAAATCATGGTTTGTTCCTATCTTTACAGACACAAATCCAAACAAGAAGAAGACGCGATTGGTGTGGGACGCGGCAGCCAAGGCTAATGGTGTGTCGCTAAATGATTGTCTGCTCAAGGGTCCCGACACGCTTGCGTCATAAGGTTTCGAGAGCGCCCAATCGCCATTTCTGGCGACATCCGTGAGATGTTTCACCAAGTGAAGGAGCGCCCTGAGGATCAAGCTGCTCAGAAGTTCCTTTGGCGCGATGTTGATTAATCACGCCCCCCTGAGATGTATGTCATGAAGGTTATGACTAGACAGCGGATTTTGCATATTTTTAAATCGATTTGGATCCTAGAAGACTAGGGCAACTTTGTTCCCAACAAATTTTTGTCATTTTGGTCTCTGCATTTTGTGATTTGCCGACGATTTAACTTCTTTAATAATAGTAGTAAGTCATCTTGGGATTATTTGGATTTTTTTTGCAACTCATTAGCGCAAAGAGTCAGCCGTGAGAGAGATTTGCAAGAGTTTGCTGTTCAAGTGCTCCCCCTACCTATATGATTGGGGCATTTTACGCATCAGAGGAAGGATCGACCTAATAGAAGGCATCGAAGTCAGCGTAAAACGCCCGATAATTTTGCCGACACGACATCGATTGACGTATTTGCTGGTGGAATATTACCACCGCCGATATCATCACCTACATATGGAAGTCGTCGTCAACGAATTGCGCCAGCGGTACTGGGTTTGTGGTCTCAGAGCTTTAGTGAGAAGAGTTTCCAATGACTGCCCAGTGTGCCGCATACGACGCGCAAGGCCGAGCCCACCAGAGATGAGTGACCTGCCCATTGAACGATTGTCGCCCCACATTCCACCGTTCACCTATACCGGGGTGGATTACTTTGGGCCAATCAATATTGTAGTTGGACGGCGCTACGAGAAGCGTTGGGGCGTTTTATTTACGTGCCTTACAGTACGCGCCTTACATCTGGACATAGTCACATCACTCTCGACTGATTCGTTCCTCTGCGTTTTGAAGTCATTTGTTGCCAGACGCGGCTGCCCACGCCGTATGATGTCTGACAATGGAACGAATTTTCGAGGCGCTAGCAGAATTTTCAAGGCCGAAATTGAGCGCATCTCACCCAAACTTATTGAGCAGAAATTCACCGAATTGGAATTTCAGTTTATCCCGCCTGGAGCGCCTCACATGGGTGGGGCCTGGGAGCGAATGGTCCGCTCCACGAAGTCTATATTGTCCGAAATCCTGCCACAAAATGGACTTAAAGAAGAGGTGCTGCGTGCAGCTTTGGCCGATGTCGAAAGCGTGCTAAATTCTAGGCCGCTTACTTACGTCCCTCTGGAGTCGGCCGAATCGGAGGCACTAACACCTAATCATTTTCTTGTAGGTCATTCAAGCGGATTGCGGGAACGAGCTCCAATAGACCAAGGTGGAGTTGGACTGTCTAGAGGATTTCGCATTGCTAGTCAGCTGGCTGATCAGTTCTGGGAGAGATGGCTGTGTGAGTACCTGCCTACGCTCACTAGACGGACCAAGTGGTTTCAGCCGCCAGTCAGCCCGATTGCCGTCGATGACGTCGTCATAACAGTGGACGACGGATGTAAGAGGAACTGCTGGCCAAAGGGTGTGGTACTGGACGTACACCGAGCAAAAGATGGCCAGGTCCGAAGCGCCGTGGTGCGAACTGCTGAAGGGCTCATAACTCGACCTGCCGTCAAGTTAGCCAAGTTAGATATTAGAATTGGTAATACACAGCGAGTGCGCTAGTGAATTACGGGGTGGGGAATGTTGAGAGGCGAAATGTAAATTGAAATTTTGTACCCAAAATGTTCGTTGGGTTATACTTGAGCAGTTGGCAAGGCCAACTAAAACTGTAATTTTGTAAGATAATTTGCTATGTTCTCGTTGCTTCCCTTTTGCTTATTGGAAGTTTACCGCTTGTTCTGTCTGTATATAGACACACAGTTATGCGATGGCTGATCGCAGCCGGCTACATAATTTGCCTTTGACTCGCCGTTTAGTTTTAGTTCACATGTGCAGCTAAGCAGGAGCAGAAAATTTGTATTGGGACTATTGGCGTGTGTGGAGCACGAATGTAAGTTAAGCTAACCTAATAAGAAATGTAACATGAAGTAACGAAAATATTAAAGATTTCAGCAACTTGCCTATTATCATCAATCAATATAAACAAAGGAGCGTTTTTATTTGGTTGGTGAGCTCGAAGTACATGGTCTGAAACACGCACCGGCACAGGGTCCAGTGCCAACATTCTGAAGTATCCTGAATTGGCCATATTCAGATTCAGAACCAACAGCGTCTCTCGGCGATGTGGTACGCATTTGTTAAAAAGATACTCAACATTAAAATTCAGATGTGCCAATTGAAAGTCAACAGTTAAATGGGTATATGTGGAGTCCCAATCACATCTAGAGAATTCAGCGCTAAGTAGGTCATAGTCAATGTTTCTATAATCTCTATAATCAATAAAGTGGTCTGTAAAATCCGGTTCTAAATCATATGTCATGAATATAAGGTCATGTTTTGAGAATACTGGTACGGAGACTTGGTCAAAGAATACAGCTTTTGTTGAATCCCTAACAAAAAAAAAAACATCCAGAAGTGAGTCGTTTGTGCTTGTGTAATGGGTGGGTACCAGTGAATTAACTAAGTTTAGTCCTAGAGATCCAAAGGAGTCTGGGAGTTGCCTATCGGTAAGCATGTTGTTGTTAAGGTCACCTGCTATAACTACATGAACATAAGGGAGGGTTAAAGTAGAGAGTAATGTAGTTAGGTCAATATTGACTAATTCCTATTCGGACGATAGACACACCCTATCAATATCTTGCTAGATGTTCTGGTGCTAATCTCTACAAAGATATACTCCATTTGGCATGCCGAAGATTGCTTATATACAATTTTTTACTTGAGTTTCTTACTCACAAAAATCGAGACTCGCTTCACAGACATTTGACGTAAACCACGTCTCGGACACACAGATAACATCTACTTCGGAGTTGGCAAACAACCATCTAAATTCGTCTACTTTCTTGGTCAAACTTTGGACATTTTTACGACAGATATGCAACACTTTTTGTTGCTAAGAAAATATTCCACTATAGGCACACCATGCATCCTCTGGTCACATGCAATGCTTACATTGGCCTGAGTCATGATCTGCGACGCGAGTTTTCCCACCTGGACTCGCAAGGAATTTACCTCTCCAACTTCAGTTTCCAGTTGCTGAACCCGCCGAGCCAAATTCTGGATTTCGCCTTCCATGGAATTGATGCGCTCCTGGAGCGCATTCATAATCCGTTCCTCAGCTGATCGCACGCTTTCAGTGATGAGGCCGGCTTGCTCGTCAAACCGCTGGTTTATGAGCTCCGTAAGCTTATTCGCCAACGCATCGGTAGCAGTCAAGGCTTTCATATCCCCGTTGGTGTTCTCCCGGGTACGTTTTGATGCCGGATCTAGCAGAAGGTGTTGAAGGTGGCAATGTTTGTGTAGATTTGCCCATTGTAGTTTTTAGTGTTTTTGTGTCGGTGAGAGTTTGAGTGTTTTGGTTTTTGGTTATGAGCTTGTGTATGTGCGTGTGAACAAATTGGCGGCTGATGTTTGTTTAGTCACTTTTATCTGTTAGAGCTTTTATTGGCTTCTGTTTTTATTTTAATAGTGTTCAGTTATTGCTAGCACCGAGCAGGTCGGACGTGTTTTTGTCGCGCTCCGGTTTAAATCGTTGTAAAAGTGCTTAATTCGGTTGTTTAAATAAACAATTTCGACCCGCGATAAAAGACGCTGATGGACACTCATAAGCACTCGTGCTTATGTTGTCCAAAAATATCTAATAGTTAATATTTAACTAAATTAAATTTTGATAAATGTCAACGCGTAATAGTTCAACAAATGCAACTGGCAAAAATACCAACAACACCATGAGTCAGAGAGAACTCAATGCCCAAATGCTACAACAGCAAAACGATCGACGACTCTCCATAACACGCAACAACAACGCTTATTTTTCGATTGTGTCCCCCGACGCAACCACCGCAAGCAAAGCGACCGCAAGCTCTCATACCCCTACTCCGACTTGGAGTTCCCAATGCCCCACACCGTCCCCTAAGCCACCAATGACTAGCTTTTCGTCAAGTTCAACAACCACAACGATAACGCTGACCACCGCACAATCGACAAGCTCAACAACAACAACAGCAAGTATCCAGAAACCAACGTTCCCCACTAACCTACTTTCAAAAATGTCAACTCAGCACGACCTCCCGCAAATACAAACACAACAAAGTGCAACACCTACTACCCGTTCGTATGTGCAGACTGGCATCGATCGGTATGTACAAATAAATAAACGCAAATTAAGCCCGCAAAACAAAAAAAGCGGCAACACTCCAAAGATAAACAAAACAAGCGATATACCTGTGGACAAAGATCCCCTCACTGGAAATAGGTTCCAAATTCTTGGCCAACATTCCGATGCTGAGTGTGAAGAAAAAGCTCCAAATGCCCCTAAGCCAAAGCCTCCACCCATTTACATAAGGGATAGCAACTGTGCGGCGCTAGTAGCAAAGCTTGTTTCGCTAATAGGCAACAACAACTTTTATATAACATCCGTCAGCAAAGGCAATATACGCGAAACAAAGCTCCAAGTCAACACCGAAGAAAATTACTGAGCTGTTGAAAAATGCCTAAGAGCTGAAAAAAAAGCTGCTACACCTACCAACTAAAAAGTAGCAAAGGCCTACAGGTAGTAATCAAGGGCATTGAATCAAGTGTACCTGCAACCGAAGTCGCATCTGCCTTGGAGGAAAAGGGATTCAAGGTCAAGTCCGTTATTAACTTAATAAACAGGGACAAAAAACCACAGCCACTATTCAAAATTGAACTAAGCCCGGAAGACACAGCTCCTAAAAATAATGAAGTGCACCCAATTTACAAACTACCTTTCTTATTGCACCGCAGAATAACCGTAGAGGAGCCGCACAAACGCACAAATCCAGTGCAATGTACCAATTGCCAAGAATTTGGGCACACAAAAGCCTACTGCACCCTGCGATCAGTTTGTGTAGCATGCGGAGAGCTGCACAACACTGCCTCATGCCCTGCTAACAAGGAGGATCCATCTGTCAAAAAATGCAGTAACTGTGGAGGTAACCACACTGCAAACTACAGAGGTTGCCCAGTCTACAAAGATCTGAAGAGCAGGATTAATACGCGCACAGAATTTGCCCGATCCAATGGAAACCTTAATCAGTTCACACCCTCGCAGTCGACCCCTGGAGTCTTCTTCACCAAAGCTACGAGATCGACCTTTGCCCCAACGACTACAACCCAAGGTGTTTCTTTCGCAAGCGCCTTGAAACTAGGAAATGACAAACCCGCTCCCATATCTACGGTTTCGCATGAAATTCGAAGTGAGCCGACACTGCCATCAAAACAAGCGGAACAACCATCAAACTATAGTAGCTTAGAAACTATGTTTCTATCGTTACAGCAGACGCTGAAGGATTTTATGGTATTTATGCAAAACGCAATGCAAGAACAAATGAGAACGCAAGGAATTCTCATTCAAATGCTCACTTCGCAACAATCCAAATAATGGCTCTCCTACGAGTTTCACTCTGGAATGCAAATGGCATTCCCCGCCACAAAGTGGAGTTATCAAAATTTCTCCAAGACAATGAAATCGACATAATGCTTCTTGCAGAAACTCACTTGACGGACCGATACAATTTTCAATTACCTGGGTATGCATTTTACGGCACAAATCACCCAAATGGCAAAGCCCATGGTGGCACTGGCATCCTCGTCAGAAGCCGCATCAAGCATTACCCACTATCAGGATTTTCGGAAAACTACCTACAAGCCACATCGATATGTGTAGAGTCTAAACGAGGCAATATCACTCTGTCCGCGGTTTACTGTCCCCCACGTTTCGCAATATCAGAAAATCAATTCCTAGATTTCTTTAATACACTTGGTCAACGCTTCTTGGCTGCGGGTGACTATAATTCGAAACATCCCCACTGGGGCTCCAGACTGACCAATCCCAAAGGGAAGCAACTCTACAGCGTACTCACGCGTGCATCAAACAAACTCGACTATGTATCTCCGGGAAGGCCTACATACTGGCCGGCAGATCCAAAGAAATTACCCGATCTTATAGACTTTGCCATAACAAGAAAAGTTCCACAAAACTTGGTAACTGCAGAAGCCCTTGCTGACTTGTCGTCAGACCATTCTCCATTAATATTCACCCTTCTGGAGTGCCCTCATGTTAGAGAATATCCTCGGAGACTGACATCACACAAGACAAACTGGCTCAAATACAAAAAATATATCAGCAGTCACATCGAGCTGAGCCCAACCATAAACAGCGAAGAAGACATTGACAATTCAGTTCAAGCCCTCACCTCTATCATTACTGCCGCTGCTCATCACTCAAACCCCCAAACAACAACAACAGCACCTCAGCCAGATCGTAGATTGACAAACAGTTACATTGACCGGCTGGTCTCAGAAAAGCGTCGTGCAAGAAGAGAATGGCAAAGCTTTAGATCGCCTGCCGCAAAAAATCGTCTGAGACTTGCAGAACGCGTACTTCGCAAAGCACTCGAAGCCGAAGAACAGCTTGCACATAGCCGTTATATCGAAAAATTATCGCCTATAAGCACCAAATTTCCCCTATGGAGGGCACGCGCCAGCATAAAGCCACCTGCAAAGGTAGACACGCCTCTAAGAGATCAGACAGGAAGATGGGCCCGCAGCGACGAAGAAAAGGCAACTGTCTTTGCACTTCACCTTAGAAATGTTTTCCAGCCAAATCCTCCAACCAATGGCTATAAACTTCCATTGGTTCCGACCGCCGCACAAGCTGACCCAATCAAAGTTCATTCGCTAGAAATAAAAAATGCCATCGGAGAGCTAAATCCTAGAAAAGCTCCTGGACATGACCTTATTACACCTAAAATGATTATGGAACTTCCAAGTCCCGCCATTACATATGTCTCAAGACTTTTCAATGCTGTTCTGCGATGTGGATACTTTCCAACTCAGTGGAGGAGGTCCACAATCATAATGATTCAAAAACCAGGAAAAGATAAAACACAAGCGTCATCATACAGACCCATCAGTCTGCTACCTTGCCTGTCAAAACTATTTGAGAAGATCCTACTCAGTAAAATTGATGGCCATGCACAAAGTATCATTCCCTCACATCAATTTGGATTTAGAGCAAAGCACGGGACTATTGAGCAAGTCAACCGTTTAACTTCAGACATTCGGACTGCGTTTGAGCACCACGAATACTGCTCTGCAATTTTCTTAGATGTTGCCCAAGCATTTGACCGCGTTTGGTTGGATGGTCTTATATTCAAGATAAGGACAATGCTTCCCCCAAATACTCACAAAGTATTAGAAAGTTACGTCAGTAACAGAGTATTTACAGTTCGTCAAAATGAGTACACAACGGAGAGTTCACTATAGGAGCCGGAGTGCCGCAGGGTAGCGTACTCGGTCCTCTCCTATATGTAATGTACACTGCCGACATACCAACAGACCCTCGACTTACAATAAGTACTTTTGCGGATGATACGGCAATATTAAGCAGATCACGATGTCCAAATAACGCAAGAAGTCTCCTGGCAAGCCACCTAGCTAAAGTGGAAGAGTGGCTGGCCAACTGGCGCATAAAAATCAACGAGCAAAAGTGTAAACATGTGACGTTCACACTCAACAGAAGCACCTGTCCCCAGCTATCCTTAAATGCAACCCAGATCCCGCAATCAAACGATGTTGTATACCTAGGTGTGCACCTCGATAGAAGGCTCACATGGCGCAAACACATAGAGTCGAAAAAGCTTCAAATCAAGCTAAAGGCCAACAGCCTTCACTGGCTAATCAACTCGCATTCCCCTCTTAAACTGGAATATAAAGTCCTACTGTACAAAAGCATCATAAAGCCTGTCTGGACATATGGCTCGCAGCTATGGGGAAATGCCTGTGCGAGCAGTGTGGACATCCTTCAAAGATCACAATCAAGAATTCTCAGAACCATCACTGGAGCGCCATGGTACATTCGCAATGAGTGTATCCACAACGACCTCAGCATCCCATTGGTCGAAACTGAAATAGAGCAACTTAAACAAAAATATTCTGAGAAGCTTCTCACCCACCCAAATCAACTTGCAAAATCTCTTTCCATGCTAGCAACGCATTCTCGCCTCAAGAGAAATGACCTACCAACCCAGCGACTGACTTGAAGGGCCGCAGAACACAAACTAACTCCAACAGGGGATGGTTTATAAATAAGTTTCTAGATTAAGATCTGAAAAATTATTGTTAGTCTCATTAAGAGAAGATTCAATAAATACAAAATAAGCTTAAAAAAAAAAAAAAAAAATAGTTCTAGTGCGTTTTGACACGATGGGTGTATTTTGCCTTAATAAAGTGGACAGTTTTTTAATTAAAAAGGCACTTAAATGCGAGACACTTAAATTTTCCGCTGTTAGCTTCGATAGATCGATGATTTTTTAGGAGTAAGATCTTCTCAAATAGTTTTGACAGGCAAGGTAGCTGACTGATGGGTCTGTATGATGACGCATGTGTTTTTCCTTTCCTGGTTTTTGAATCATTATGATTGTGGACTTCCTCCACTGAGTTGAAAATTATCCACATCGCAGAACAGCATTGAAAAGTCTTGAGATATATGTAATGGCGGGACTTGGAAGTTCCATAATCATTTTAGGTGTAATTAGGTCATGTCCAGGAGCTTTTCTGGGACTTAGCTCTCCGTTAGCAATTTTAATTTCTAGCGAATGAACTTTGATTGGGTCAGTTTGTGCGGCGGTCGGAACCAATTTAAGCTTATAGCCATTGGTTGTAGGATTTGGCTGGAAAACATTTCTAAGGTGAAGTGCAAAGACAGTTGCCTTTTCTTCGTCGCTGCGGGCCCATCTTCCTGTCTGATCTCTTAGAGGCGTGGCTACCTTTGCAGGTGGCTGGCGCGTGCCCTCCATAGGAGAAATTTGGTGCTGGTAGGCGTTAATTTTTCGATATAACGGCTTTGTGCTAGCTGCTGTTCGGCTTCGAGTGCTTTGCGAAGTACGCGTTCTGCAAGTCTCAGACGGTTTTTTGCTGCAGGCGATCTAGAGCTTTGCCATTCTCTCCTTGCACGCCGCTTATCTGAGACCAGCCGGTCAATGTAACTGTTTGTCAATCTACGATCTTGCTGAGGTGCTGCTGTTGTCGGTTGGGGGGTTTGAGTGATGAGCAGCGGCAGAAACGATGGAGGTGAGGGCTTGAACTGAATTGTCAATGTCTTCTTCGCTGCTTATGGTTGGGCTCAGCTCGATGTGACTGCTGATATATTTTTTGTACTTGAGCCAGTTTGTCTTGTGTGATGTCAGTCTCCGAGGATATTCTCTAACATGAGGGCACTCCAGAAGGATGAATATTATGGGAGAATGCTCTGACGACAAGTCTGCAAGGGCTTCTGCAGTTAACAAGTTTTGTGGAGCTTTTCATGTAATAGCAAAGTCTTTAAGATCGGGTAATTTCTTTGGATCTGCCGGCCAGTATGTACGTCTTCCCGGAGATACATAGTCGAGTTTGTTTGATGCGCGCGGGAGTACGCTGTAGAGTTGCTTCCCTTTGGGATTGGTCAGTTTGGTGCCCCAGTGGGGATGTTGCGAATTATAGTCACCCGCAGCCAAAAAGCGTTGACCAAGTGTATTAAAGAAATCTAGGAATTGATTTTCTGATATTGCGAATCGTGGGGGACAGTAAACCGCTGACAGAGTGATATTGCCTCGAAGTCTGGGTGATTTGTGCCGTAAAATGCCTACCCAGGTAATTGAAAGTTGTATCGGTCCGTCAAGTGAGTTTCTGCAAGAAGCATTATCAGACCTGTTCCGATTTTCACATATATCTTCGATTTCAAATGAAAACAAAATCGAACGATTTAGTCGTTGGGGCAAAGGTCGATCTCGTAGCTTTGGTGAAGAAGACTCCAGTGGTCGACTGCGAGGGTGTGTACTGATTAAGGTTTCCATTGGATCGGGCAAATTCTGTGCGGGTATTAATCCTGCCCTTCAGATCTTTGTAGACTGGGCAACCTCTGTAGTATGCAGTGTGGTTACCTCCACGGTTACTGCATTTTTTTAAAGATGGATCCTCCTTTTTAGCAGGGCATGAGGCAGCGCTGTGCAGCTCTCCGCATGCTACACAAACTGATCGCAGGGTGCAGTAGGCTTTTGTGTGCCCAAATTCTTGGCAGGGCCGCACAAGGCCCTTATATAAATGGGTGGAGGCTTTGGTTTAGGGGCATTTGGAGCCTTTTCTTCACACTCAGCATCAGACTGTTGGCCAAGAATTTGGAACCTATTCCCAGTGAGGGGATCTTTGTCCACAGGTATATCGCTTGTTTTGTTTATCTTTGGAGTGTTGCCGCTTTTTTTTGTTTTGCGGATGAACGGGTAATAGGTGTTGCACTTCCTTGAGTATGTATTTGCGGAAGGTCGTGCTGAGTTGACATTTTTATACCCTGTTCCCATTGAAAATGGGAAAAGGGGGATCATGAAGTTGTGCAAAAGTATGTAACAGGTAGAAGGAAACATTTGCGACCCTATAAAGTATATGTATTCTTGATCAGCATCAAAAGCCGAGTCGATTAAGCCATGTCCGTCTGTCCGTCCGTCCGTCTGTCCGTCCGTCTGTCCGTATGAACGCGTCGATCTCAGAGACTATAAGAGTTAGAGCCACAAATTTTTGCATGTAGATAGGGGTATACCCGATTCAAAACGAGTTTGTTTCAGATTTTAAAAATTCCTTCCGCTCCCCCCTTTAAGCGCAAAAAACTGTCAGAGCCACAATATTTTAGATAGACCTTCAAACTTTACATATATCAAGTAAGGCCCAATATCTATCTATTCTGAAAAGATCACTAAGATCGGACAATAAACACCGAAGTTATATACGAATCAATTTTGCTTGTGGGTGAGAGGGGAGGTCTTGCATTGTCAGTTATCGCGCGCGGCCGCATGCCATGCGTTTGTGTGTATGTGTGAGGTGTGTGTGTATGTAAAGAAAAAACACACGAAATCAAGGGAACAGGGTATTTTGTAGTCGGAGCACTCGACGGCAGCTCCCTTACTTGTTGAAAGTAGGTTAGTGGGGAACGTTGGTTTCTGGATACTTGCTGTTGTTGTTGAGCTTGTCGATTGAGCGGTGGAAAGCGTTACTGTACTGGTCGTAGGGGTATGAGAGCTTAAGGTCGCATTGCTTGTGGTGGTTGCGTAGGGGGACACAACCGCAAAGTACACTCTGGTGACCCTGAATTCCTGGTCATCATACCGGCAACAAAACCTGCGCCTCTTCGCTTTTGGAGGTCCGGAGTTGACTATCTCCTCGACGAGATCGTATGGGAGTAGTCGGTCAGAGGGTCGGCGTCTTGCTTCTGGCACTATTCGTCGCGTCTCCCATAGCCTCGATGTCCCGCATTATCTGGTCGAGATGAAGATCCCCTTCAATTGCTTCGAGCAACGAGATCTCGTCGCTTTCGGCCTTTGGAGTGGGTTGCTCTATCGGCTCGTCGGTGGTTCCAACAAACACGGCTTCCTCTGCGAGTCTGCGGTGCCATGATGCCTATGGTCACACGACGAACTTGCGTCACACGGTACCCACCGGGAACTACCGTGTAGAGGTAGTCTTCTCGCTTTTGGACGAAATGGGTGGTCCACTCTTCGTCGTCACTGTCGCTTAGGTGTCGGACGGCGATCTCGCGAAGGTCGCGTTCGGCATAGACTCCTAGTCCTTGCCTCGGGTCTCTGGAGAGACTTGGCACAGGTGGGGATGACTTCGGCTGTTCGTGTTCGTAACGATTCGGGTGCTCGTCCCACCATTCGTTCCAACCACTATTCGTGTACCTGGAAGTCGCCTCATCGTCGATGGTTCCTGTTTCCGACCCGTCACGGTATGGAGAGAGCGGAGGTTCTTCATCCTCTTCCATGTAGTCATCTCGGGAAATTTCCCCGAACTCTTCCTTGCCGCATTTATTTTCATCATCGTCCATGTTGCTAAAAGGGGGATAGAAACCTACTGTTATAGCGTGAGACCTAGAGACTAACTGTGACCCCTACCTACTGTTACAGCATAAAAAAAATGGAGATTTACAATAATATGGCTTAGGCTAGGTGATCTTTAGGGTGTTATACGTGTTATTACTGGCTGTCCTCAGAGTCTTCTTCCTCAGCCCCAGGTTGGTGAAACTGCTTCAGAACTGCGATATTGGCGACGCGCCTCTTGCGCTCGTTTGGTTTCTGCAGTCGGACGATGTTTGGGGATAGGAACTGCACTACTCGGAAAGGACCATCAAACTTAGGCGCGAGCTTCGCCGTGAAACCGCCAGCCTCCTTTGACAGGTGGTGTTTGAGTGCAACCGTACTTCCCAGAGAAGGTTTCCATTCTCTACGGCGGAGGTTGTAATGCCTCCCTTGATCCGCACTTGCCACCTGTATGCTGTTCTGGACTATTGCGAATATCTCCCTCATACTATCCGCTTTACTTTGGGCCGACAGTTGGAAACTTGCTGTTCCAGGGGTGACTTCGTCATACAAAGAGTTGGGCAATCGTGGTTCACGCCCCTGTACGAGGAAAGCGGCACTGAACGCTGTCGTGTCGGAGACGCTTGAATTGACAGCCAGCGTGATCTCGGGCAGCAATTCGTCCCTACAACTCTGTTGACCGTCCACGAATTGGGGCACCATCGTCTTCACCGTGCGATTCGCTCTTTCCGTCGGGTTTTCATTGGGCGAGTATGAGTCGGTGAACTGCAACTCACAGCCCAGCTGTTGCATGAAACCCTTGAAAGCCTGACTGGTGAACTGAGTCCCTTTGTCGCACACGAAGACTCTGGGAACTCCGAAGTGACCAAGTATTCTTTCTCGAAAGGCTTTGATAAGGGACGTCGTCGTTGCCTTGCGAATTGGTACGAGTTCGACCCACTTCGAGAAAGCGTGTTGCCTTTTCTTGACTTTGGAAGTGGTCCCACGAAGTCGGCACACCAAATCGAACACGGCTCGTCTACCCTGCGGGTCAACCGGCTGAAGCCCAGCTGACTGGCTTTAAACTTTTGACTCGCAGCAACGTATGTACCTGCCCACCAGTGTTGCCATTTTAGCTATTTAGTTGCTAGATCTAGCATTTTTGAAAGTGGAAATGCTTATAAATTTTCAGAAATGCTATTAGCTATAAATCTAGCAACTTTAAATTTATGATTAGCTATTTTTAGCAATTTTTATATTCTTAAGACGAAGTGCCAAATAACGCATATTAAATTGGTTGGCTATAGAACTTTCCCTGAGTAAAAAGTCTTAGAAGTGAATTTCCGAGTGATAATTTAAGGCATAATCATAAGAAATTGTTTTAGTTCATAAGTTATTTGAGTTTCATTACTCATGAGATTTTCCAAATCATCGCTAATTTTAGTACTGATTCGGCACTGAGCCTCCTGACGGGTTCTATCCACAGTAGTGATAGTCGTATGAAAACATTCAGGGTGTCTTCAGTCTTTATATTCCTTTGTAGAAATTGACTACAATGAATTGACAAAATATTTTTATTTATTATAATGAGCAAAAAAAATCAAATATTGCTGATATGGACGAACGACAGTTCTCAGTACTGAGATCAGCATTTTTTGGCCTTTCAGCTTTCGTTGCACTTAGATTCTGGTTTGGCTCGGACTCTAAATAAAAGGGAGATTGTGAATTCATTGCGGGACTCTGTGCTTTTTGCAGAATTTGCTAGTGTAAGCACCTTGAAAAGCCAATTGGGGTAATTGTTTCCTTCGATACACCGCGAAAGCAAAAAATTTCCGTCGGTCATTCATGGTTTCTTTTTTAAATTAAAATTGAAGTTTGCTGATTCTGTACCGAAATTATGTATACTAGACAATTACTAAAATTTTTAAGTTATTGTTGGACTTTAGTCTCAAAAACAATTTGTTTCAGTTTACCCTTTACAATTTTGAGCTATTTCTAGCAATTTTTTTGCGCAAACTTATCAGCTTTTGGATTCCTTATTCTGGCAACACTGTTCCAGAGCGGTTTGCAAACCTCACGTAAAGTATTTTTGTTTTCGTAACTCATTACAAATTAATTTTTTACAAGAATCTATAGGATTTCAGTCCGAAAACAACAGTTTTTTAAGTTTTAGTTTTTAGCTATTTTTTTTATCAACTTTTGTTTATTTTTAGCTATTTCTAGCAACTTTTTTTTCGAAAATCTAGCAACTTTTGAACCTCATGTTCTGGCAACATTGCTGCCCACGTCTCTGAGCATGCCGGGCAAGTAATACCTTTGGGCGATGCGATTTATAATTTTTCGTACTCCGAGATGGCCGGCCACGGGGACGTCGTGACACTCGTTGAGGACACGCTGTCGATGACCGCTCGGGATACACAGCTTCCATGGCACATAGTCTTCGTCATCGAGTCGGTGGCCTAACCGCCGGTACAGTTGCCCATTCTCCACCGCGTAGTCTGCGTGTTTTTTCAGTTCGGTTTTAACCTGCTCCAGCTTTCGTGTCCACCACTTACAGGCCTCTGTCTCTTCCTCTGCTAGCTGTAGCATATCAGTGGGCTACCGTGACAGCGCGTCGGCCACTACGTTCAAGCTCCCTTTTCGGTAATGGACATCGAATTGATATTGTTGCAATTCTAGTGCCCACCGAGCTATGCGGCCAGATGGATCTTTGATGGAGTTGAGCCATTTGAGCGACATGTGGTATGTCAGAAGTGGTACCCCTCGAGGTAGCAACGCCACTTACGTATCGCCCAGATGATTGCTAAGCACTCATTCTCCGTAGTTGTGTAATTCTCCTCTGCCTTCTCCAAGCGCCGACTAATGTAGGCAATCACCTGTTCCACTCCGTCGACCTTTTGGGTTAATACCGCGTCGAGTCCCACGTCACTGGCATCCGTCTGAACTGAGAATCTGGCACCGAAATCGAAAGCTCGTTGTTGCTCAATGAACCATTTCCACCTTTTCCTTTTCCGTAACAGTACAGTCATAGGCTGAACTATCCCTGAGAAGTTTGGCACAAGTCTGCGGTACCAAGACGCCATACTGAGACACCTCAACTCTTTTAGGGACGACGGAGCCTGCAGGTCTTTGATGGCGGATACCTTCTACGGATCCGTGTGTATGCCAGCCTCGCTGACAACTTGTCCAAGATACTTAAGATGCCTTTTGAAGAACGAGCACTTCTTTTGGTTGATACGAAGGTTCGCAGCACGCAATCTTCGTAATACCTCTCTTAGATTCTGGATGTGTTCTTCCAGGTCCCGACCCACGACAACAATGTCGTCAAGATAGGCGAAGGCGTACGGTTCCATTTCGGTGTCAATTACACTTTCTAACGCTCGTTGAAATGTGGCGCTGGCTGAGTGTAACCCGAAGGGCATGATACGCCACTGAAACAAGCCCCGGCCGGGCACCGTAAACGCCGTGTATTGGCGACTTTCAGGGGCCATGGGGATTTTTCAATAGCCACTCTTAAGGTCGAGAGTAGATATGAACCGGGCGTTACGAACCTTTCAAGGATATGGTTGATGCGAGGGGTCGGGTAAGCGTCAGGGACCAAACGCGCATTTACCTCTCTGAATTCCATGCACATCCGCCAATAATCAGTCTTTTTGCGAACTAACACGACAGGTGCACTGTAGCGGCTATTGTAGGGCTCTATTATGCCTAGCTCGTTCTCCTGAGAATCAATTATACGTTGCATTTCCGGGTTTTTGGGAGTATATCTGTGTTTTATTGGTCGGTTATCTCGCATGACAATACTATGTTGAGCTATGATATGGGACACCCCTTGTAACTCCTCGAACTTAGACAACTCCTCATCTATGAACTCCTGTATCCGAACTTTGATGTCGTCTGGCCACTCGTGTTCGTCAGTTCCTACGCCTGGAATGGAGTGCTCACTTCTGCCGAGGGGGTCTTTCACTTTATCGTCGCGGATATCGCTTGATGCGTCTTCAACGGCAGCCCACCGTATCGCTGCCATTGGGTCGGAGTGGGTTTCTACAGTTTCATGCTCGTCGCCGGGGGTGTCCATTGTCTTCTGCGTCCAGTGGGTCTGAGTGGGCGTACTTGTTGTCATTGGGCGAGGTATCTTTGTCTGGGCGGCCGATAACATGCTAGGGCAAACTGGTGTCGAACTTGTAACAGGGTGGTAGCTCTCCTCCGCAATCAGGTACAGTTTGGCTTTGCCACATTGGAGCGTCGTTCCAATTGCACAGAGGAAGTCCAACCCCAATATAACACTATCTAACATGCTCGGCATAACCAGCAATGGCAACTCTACTCGTCGATCCCCTAGCTTAATGTTTGCCATCAGTTCCTGTGATTTATGTGTACTCGTCCCGTCGGCCAACCTAATCCTGGCTCAGATCTCCTTCAAATCCCCTGTCAACTTCCGGCTCTTGATGTGCTCCATATTGATAAAAATTCTAGTTGCTCCGCAGTCGATGGTTGCTGCTGTCGGACGGCCCAGGATCGTAACCATCGCTTCGATCCATCCATTGTCGACCCGTAACGGTCCTTTAATTTTCGGGCCTCCGCTTCCTGCGACCTGCGACAGCACTCGTGCTCGTGTGGGTGTCGGTGCCTCGTTGGCGATCGAATAGTTGGAGATCTCCCTAGAAGGTCCTGATGGCTCATCTGGGCTGTAATCACAACAAGCGACTGGTAGTAACGGAGTTGGGTCTCTAAGAGGGTTCCTCGGCAGTCAGTACCTCCAACATGGCTCTGGAGAGGTGATCTAGTGGGGTTGTGTATGACTGAGCTCTCTTTTCTAGTTCTTCTATGAATGACAAAGGGTTGACACCACCATCGAACCGGATGCCCCATTTTTGAATGCGCTCTGCAGTTGTCACGAGAGAAGTCGGGTGTACATCCCCTTGACCCGTTGTATGGCCTTCGGGGATGTTTTGCGAACGTGGCGGGACTGCGGGGTCATGACGAGGTGCAACCTTCGGGTTCTCAACACACCGCGAGAGCGGATCCGTAAAAATGGTGGTACGCATCGGGGGGAATGGTGGTGTCCGTTATACTAGAGTCTTCCCCTTTCACAGGTCCTAGGGGTACGTGGATATCCGAGGCAGCCTTCCCCGTTTCTGACCCTTGACCACGTGGTCTATGTGGGGAGGTTCCTGAAGAACCAAAGGCATATTGCCTCTCCAGTTCAGCCAATCGTGACCAAACAGAATGAATAAACTCACCAGTTTTCAGAAGTTCTGCGAATTTCTTGCGCAGTTCTTCGACTCGGCCCGAGCAATCGAAACCAAATTCGGCTGCGAAAGTGAGGAGGTCATCTCTCCTTAAGGAGTAAACCCATCTGGTACCCACACCCGGATTTGGGAGGTTGGGTTGGAGTTGGTCACCTTTGTCACATCGCTGATAATTAAGGTCCGTGACCCGTGGAGTTTGCGAGTAGGGCTTTTCTAAGAGACAGTTTTTGCTTGACTGTGCTTTGGGCTAGAGTATAAATCTCACTTAGTATGGCACGACCCACAGCGAGGCTTTAATCCGCAGGATTTTATTTCCTAAGCTTGAAATCAAGCTCAAATCGGGTCCCTGCTCGGGCGCCACTTGTAAAGTAGTTCCCTGCCGAGGTGATGACTCAGAGTTCGCTAGGGTCCTTACAAGAAATTTATAAAATTGATGGAACCTGGTGGGTAGGAGGATGTGTCGTGTTTGTGCCAAGTTCCGATGGATTTAGTTCCTCGGTGAAGACCAGAGGAGTAAATGAAATTCCTCGGTGAAAACATGAGAGTAAACTTTGCCTGGAGATCAAAGAATCTATTGGGGAACCTCCTCAGCAACAGAGGATTACTTGACCTCGAGATCAGGGAAACTTAGGAGAACCTTGGTGAAAATCGGAGAACGAGATTGACCTTGAGACCAGGGATCGTCTGGGGATCCTTGGTGAAACCCAATGGTACACTTTCCTGGGGACCGGGGCACTATGGGGGATCCTTGGTGAAACCCAAAGGATAAACTTTCCTAGAGACCAGGGGCACTAAGGGAAATCCTTGGTGTACTCCAGAAAACAAACTTTCCAAGAGATCAGGGGCACTATGGGGATGATTGGTGAAACCAAGGATAAACTTTCCTAAAGGCTAGGTGCACTATTGGAGATCCTTGGTGAAACGCAGAGGATTAACTTTCCTAGAGATCAGGTGCACTATGGGGAATCCTTGGTGAAAACCAAGGATAAACTTTCCTAGAGATCAGAGGCACTATGGGGATCCTTGGTTACACCTAAGGGAAAACTTTCCTTGAGACCACGGGCACTAAGGGAGTTCCTTGGTACAACCCAGAGGACAAACTTTCCTAGAGATCAGGGGCACTATGGGGATCCTTGCTGAAACTCTAGGGTAAATTTTCCTATGGAATCCTTGGTGAAAACCTTGGATAAACTTTCCTAGAGGCTAGGGGCACTATAGGAATCCTTGGAGAAACCCAGGAGATCAACTTTCCTAAAGATCAGGGGCACTATGGGGAATCCTTGGTGAAAACCAAGGATAAACTTTCCTAGAGATCAGGGGCTCTATGGGGAATCCTTGGTGAAACCCAAGGATAAACTTTCCTAGAGATCAGGTGCACTATAGGGAATCCTTGGTGAAAACCAGGGATAAACTTTCCTAGAGATCGGGGGATCTAGTGGGCAATCCTTGGAGCAAACCTAGGAATGACTTACCTAAAGACTCGAACACCAATCACCACCACAAGGAAGTCAACGCTTTTCTGCGTTTAGTATATTCCACATTTCACTATTTTTATTTCCAAAGTTTTTCTCGAGGTTCCTCTTTTATATTTTTAATTATAATTTTAGCAATTTTTCCCTATACTGCACCAGCCTTATGACAAACCAAGTCTCTTACCCGTACTTTTCCACTCGCTTGTCCACGTGTCTTGTACTTTTCCACTCACTGATTGTTTCTTGTTACTTTGTTTCACTCGTAATAGCTTGCGTCAATGCTATTCACTCGCCTGTCATTGTCTGACGTCCTCGCTCCAAACTTCTTTTTCCCTATGCTAGCCTCTGCCTGCCATTACAAACATGTTGCTTCGCTCTCCTCTGCTCGCGTTAGCAACATGTTGCTTTGCTCTCTTCTCGCCTCGTTCGACCAAACTCCGCATTCTGTTCTTGCTCTCTCTGGACTAACGGACCGCCGGGCGACTGCGCTGGCGCCTGACGCTCGACTTATTGCGCATTTATTTTTTAGCGGTCCACGGCGGTCCCATCATTTTGCTGTTGTTACGCATGTGCGAAGTTGGCAAGGGGGTGGTGGGGCGACTGCGCTGACGCCTTGCACTCAACTTATTGCGCATTTTTTTTAGCCGTCGGCGGCGGTCCCATCTTGTTGTTGTTCCGCACGTGCGAAGTTTGCGAGGGGGAGGTGGGGGAGAGAGAGTGAGAGAAGCATCGCACACAGGTGGTGGTTTTGTTTCCCTTTCAATTTGTTGGCGACGGCGATAACGGCTCTTTTGCAGCACAGAACAAAATGGTGAACCCAGTGGAATGCAAAAACTTAAAGAATTTTATTGTCCGCTTCTGGCGGCCTCTTATAAATGTAGGTGTGTATGGGATATATATGTACATATGTTACTATGCTGTGGCGTTCCCCCTTGGGTGACGTCACACGGTGTTAGTGAGCTTGCCAGGATCTTTCTGAGCCGAGAGGCATCAGAAGTAGATTCTATATTGCTACAGTAATTGGCCCAGGAAGAGACTTTAGCCTTCCTGATAGCTTTCTTATAAGTGTTTGGCCTATGTTTATATAACTTCCAAACGGTAGTTTGATCGTTATATTTGGCTTCGTTGAATGCATGTCTAAGCTCTTTTCGGAGCTAGTCAAGCTCTGCAGACCACCAAGGTGGTTTAAAGGTTGATTTTATTTTTCTAGGGGGACAATTTCAAGAAAGTTATGTTAACCGAATTTAAGGAGTCTTAAGTAATTTTTAGTTTTTATTACTTATGAAAAGAATACAAAAAAAACCAATAACAATTCCAATTTTTTATGCTCTCAAATATATTAGGTTAAATAAAAAAAATTATAAGAAATAAGTATATGTGCATTTGCATTTGTATGCATATTTTTGCTTGTGTTATTTAAATTTGTAGGAGTTTTACACTTTTTTTTATTATTTATTAGTTAATGCACTTTCCATTTGCCTTTAAAACCTTCTTAAGGCGATCAGTCATGAAATCTACCAATTTTCGAAGAGTCTTGTACCCACTCTGCAACCAAATCGTGAATAAGTTGCTCCAACTTACAAACTCTTTAGGACAGGTTTCCCCAGAGGTACCTCATGGATTTAAGGCATTGGCCACTTCAAACCCGGAATGTTTCTAAATGAAAGATAAGCATTTGTAGTGGGTGCATTGTGAATCTGGGCGATGTCTTGTTGAAAAATACAGTTATTCTCAAAGTGTTTTCTTCAAATTTAACAAGTTCGCTTTTCAACAACTGTCCATAGATTTGGGCATTAGCTTTAGTTGTAATAAAGCAAGACCGAGACCTTCCTGCATAATGAAAAGCAGCCGAAATCAGTAGGATTCCGACACCTTGGTTTCCCTTATGTCTGGATTGCCGTGGTTGCCGTAAATCGCGCCAATATTAATGGCAGCTATCAGTACTGTCTATATTTAGCTGTTTCTCATCGGAAAAACAACATTGTGCAAAGCAGTTGACCAAAAGGTGACGAGAAAGTAGTTTCAGTATAGGCAGGCCTGTCGAGAGGGGATTCCGGGCCCGGAGGGTTTTTCTCATGTTCTACATTGTTTATTTAAGATTTCGAAAAAGATCCGGACTCCGGTCCCCTCTCAGAAGTCCGTGCCCGGGGGTCGTTATATTGCCAATATTAGTGCAACTTTTCTTGAGTCCCATTATTAATCTACGCTCTTAAGCTGAGAAATGCATGTTAGTATGTTAATGTTAGTATAAAAACTACTTCTACACTTATGGGCATATTTTCAATTACAATTACCATTACAATTACAATTATTTCGTATTTAAAAATGTATTAACAATTACAATTATTTCAATAACTACTTAATTATTTCAATTATTTGGTAATTGAAATAGATGAAGTAATTAAATAATTTAAATAATTGAAGTAATTACGGAATAAAATAGAATTAAATTAAAATTACAAATATTAATATAGTGAAAAGTGGCATGTGAAGTAAAAAGTTGGATAGATGTAATATTTGTAATTTTCACACAAAATAATACAGGTAATTAATTTTTATTCCGAAATTACTTCAGTTATTTCAATTACTTAAATTATTTCGATTACCAAATAATTGAAAATATGTCCATAATTGTAATTGTAATTGTAATTTACATCTCTGGTTTCATGTTATAAATGCCTTCACTAGTAAATTTCAGTTTTGTATTGAAGTTGTGCAATAATGGAAGCAAAATATATTAAGTAGTCGAGACGCCCACCGTCAAATGGATATAAAAATAAGATTGCACATATACTTATTACCGAGAAAATGCTGACACATTACACAAAAGTCAAGGTAACACACTTTAAATGGTGTCCAAGCAAGATTTTGCATAAGTATTCTAAAAATAGAACACACTTTAGTATACCAACAACTAACGTATCGTTGTTATTATTGAAAAGAAAGAGAAAGACATTATTGAATATTATTGAAAAGAAAGAGAAAGACATAAAAACATTTATGCACATATACTTCTTTCTCTGAGGTAGAAAATAAACGCCGGCTGCGACCAGACTTGTTTCATTAGTTTCGAAGAAACCCTTGAATTGTTTTTTGATAGTGAGATTACCAGCAAGGAGAAGAAGGTTCCCGGCGTCTCAGCACAAATTTGTATTTTACAATCCGTGAAAAGGCTCACGGATTTTCCATAAGCCATTCCCTATTTAGTTGTATCATGATTGTAATTTCGTATAATATTTATGTTGAACTGATCATTGTTTAACTTACCACAATAAATAAATAGTATTCCTTTTTGTACCGTCATACTTTTACTATCCACAATCGTTAACAAAGCGTTCCATGAATGTTCTTATTGTACATTTCAATAAATAATTAGTTACGCCAATGTAATATCAAGTAGCCTTTTCTATACAAATTTGGGGAGGGAACCTACTCGTCCGCTACTCGTTTGATTTGCCGCTCAGTAGTATTGATGGACCCCCATTTAAGTCTAGTTTCAATTTTATTCTATTTATAATATATATTTATTAATTTTTCTTTGATTTTACTAAAAGTGGATCAGTTTTATACCGAGCCAATATTTCACTTTTAAATATTTCGAATTTTTTCCGGTTAACATTATTTTGCTGTTCTCTCCAAGCAGGCCTGGCTTGTTTTCTTTGCAATCCCCAGTGACCAGTAAATACAGGCGATAATACGTAGAACTGAAATCCGGCAACATGCATTTCATAGACCTGAAAAAAAATTTATTTGAATTAATACTAAGAAGCAGGGATGGAAATAGTTATAGTTTATATCTTAAAAATTCACATCTAATAGTTCTTTAAATAATTTTATTTTATTACTCTTAAGATAAAAGTTATGGGGGCCTTTCACTTTTTTCTCAGAAAATAAAAATACAGTATATATATTTAAGAATATATTTCGCAAAGTAGTAAGTATCTTAGAGAAGTAAAAGTGATGTGTGAAATCACATGTCGGCCGATGTGGCCACAGCACACTTCATTTTGACTTCATTCTTATGAAATTTTTATAGGTTTCAGTTTGAATGCCACGATTTTGTCATCGTTTTTAATTTCGCACATAAAGTAATTATATGACCTACTATACAGTGTCAAGGATAGCATCTCTCATAGATCCACTATTTTAAAATGATGTCTTCAGTCACAAACCAACTCCCATTGAGAACGGACGTGCCTACTAATCCAGTCGAAAGACATTCTAAATCCTCTCACTACTTTCTCTTTAATTATCTTAGTTAAGAGAACACAATCGAAAATAAACCACAATAAAAATAAATCTACCAAACAAGTGCACCGTTAACACAACCAACAAGAACATGGGGGAGCCCCCCCGACAGAAACAATGCTGCACCACATTTGCTCTTCTCAACTGATACGACCAAAATATTAAAAAACCATTCAACCGGCCCAAAATTTCTGATAATGTCCAGAACAAATAGCAACGACTCACTCGCCAACGTTTCACCCTTCCTTACAAAATGATCATCGACAACCTAGCAATGGGAGAAGTCGACGAATGCAACAAACTTCGCAATGGAACAATTCTAATTAAAACCAAAACCCTCCTGCAAGCCTCCAGGCTCATAACATTAACGTCACTCAACAATAAAATTCAAGTAAATATTTTTGAACACAATACATTAAACAACTCAAAAGGCGTTATATACTGTAATGACCTTAGAGACATTGAAGAAGCCAAAATTACCCATGAACTCAAATCTCAGAACGTATGCGAATCTTACAAAATCAAAAAACGAGACCAAGACACCTTCAAAGAGACTGGCCTAATTATACTCACATTCACCACCCCGAATCTGCCCGAATATGTATACATTGGATACCAAATTTTCAACAATCGCCACCAACATGAATCCACAACCGACTCCACCGTCACCCGCTCAACCCACTCATCAACAAGCTCAGCATCGGCGCCCAATAGTGTCGATAACGTAAGTCTAATAAGCACAACTACAACCCAACGCCCCCTCATGGACTACTCGGACATCACCTCACCCCCCGTCAGCAGCAACATGCTGTCCAACGAAGATAACACGATGCCCAGCACATCTGCAGCCGCTCTCGAAAGTACTCTTGAAACCAACGCTAAAATAAAAATCTGAAACAAAAACAACAATTCTCTTAAAACTACTCTCAAAGCAATAACCAAACCAAAACCTAATCTAAAATAACTCTATAACTGTTTTTTCTTTCTAGCTGAGCTTCGCCTTTGCATAGCCCTCTCTGTCGTCGTACTTATTTAAGAGATTACGGCAAAATCTCTTAGTTAGCATCACGCCTACGACGGCCTTCAAAGGAGGAGCTCAGCTATTCTTTTTACTAATAATATTGGGAAACTATGTGGACTTGCCGACACATTAATTCTCCCTATAACGAAACGTTTGATCAAACAATACTTAAAAAGATACTCTAAAAACCAAACACCTTCTTTGGATATTTCAATCATGATTCTTAAGCTCATTCAATGGAATTGTAATGGCTATATAAACAACTACGATAAAATACAAATCCTAATCAAAAAATATTCTCCAAAAATTATATCCCTTCAAGAAACCCACCTACATTCACAAAGACACATTCCCACCCCAATTAACTACAAATTATACTCCTACAACTCCTCCACCAATTCATGAGGCGGCGTCGCCATCCTTATCCACACATCTATCCAACACAACGAAATCTATCTACAGCAAGACTTCGACTCAATCGCTATAAAAATACATTCAAAAACATCCTTCAATGTAATCAGCTCTTACATTCCACCAAGACACAATTTTACCATCAACAACCTACAGAATGTTTACAATGACCTATCCACCCCCACCATTATCACAGGTGATTTCAATAGCTGGCACAGACTTTGGGGCTCGCCCCGAAATAACAAAAAAGGTAACATCCATGCGAAGTTTATAAACACATCAACTCTGGTTCCACTTAATGATGGTTCACCTACCCACTTTAGCACACACCACACTCTTACCCATATCGACCTCACACTAGCCACTCCTACCCTTGCCCTTCAATCTACATCGCAAATAGAATCCGATAGATTCTGCAGCGACCATTTCCCCATTATCACTTCCCTCTTTGAATCAACAACAGCACCAACACTCACACCCAAATTCAAACTTGACGCCGCTGACTGGCCAAAATTTGAAGAATATAGCTATAACTTCCATCTTCAACGCGCTACTAGCCACAATATCAACAAAGAGTCAGCCAATATCATAAAAATAGCCCGCCAAAGCGCACGTATCTATACCACAGTCAACTGCCAAACCAAGCTCCAAGCTGGTTCCGTGGTGGAACGTCCACCTCCAAACTCTCAAACAAAATAACAACCAACATTGGTCCACCATGAAACGAAACATATCTACCACCAAACTTCTTAATTACAAAAAAAGCCAACGCTTTATTCAAGCGCGAATTAAAAATAGCCAAGCGCTCGTCCCTCGAATAATTTACATCAGAAATTAACCCTAACACTCCTCCGTCTAAAATCTGGGCCAACATACGTACGTTCTGTGGCTTAAAACCACGACTCTCTATCCACTGCATAAAAAAACAAAACTGCCAAACAGCAATTTCCGACGGTCTATCTATCGCGAATGAGCTTTGCGATTACTGGTCCACAGAATCCAGCGACAATAATTTCTCCACTACCTTTAAAACTAAAAAAGACAACACCCTCTCCCTCAATCCAACCTACACCACATCCACCTCTGCACAAAAAATCGAAACACCTATTACGGCACAAGAGTTAAATATAGCACTTTCAAAGCAAAAAGGCAAGACTCCAGGTCTCGACCGAGTCTCCTACCACATGATCAAAAACGTCCACCCCGTAGTTAAACTCCGCCTATTAGACCACTATAACAACATTCTCAACAATTACATTCCCCAACATTATAAAATTAGTAAGATAATTCCTATAAATAAACCCAATACCGATAAAACCAACCTTAACTCATACCGCCCCATATCCCTAAACTTATGCTTCGCAAAGATAAGACAAAATTATCGCCAACCCGCTATGGTGGTTTGTTTCCTACCACAAATTAATCGATAGCCGCCAAACAGGTTTCAGAAAGGGAAAGTCCATATCAGACAGTCTGCTCGTTTTAGACCATCTGATATCCTCCTCCCTATCCTGCAAAAACCCCTCTTCAATAATTTCTCTAGCTTTCACCAAAGCTTTCGACAAAATTGGCATTCACACTATACTGGACGAACTCTACGCATGGAAAATAGGCCCCAAGATCATCAATTATGTCATCAACTTTATGACAAACAGAAAAATCACAGTTTTTGCCAACCACCACTTATCTTCAACTCTTCCACAATACAATGGGATTCCGCAAGGGTCTCCTCTTTCCGTAATCCTATTTCTAATTGCTTTTAAAAAACTGAACTACACCATTGACAAGCACAAACAATTTAACTTTTGCGCATATGCAGACGATTATCATATCGTAAAAAAACTAAATAAAAACACGCAAATTGACATAAACCCACTACTTAGGGATATACTATCCTGGTGCGACTACTCAGGCGCAGTACTTTCTCTCTCCAAATGTAAGCACCTACACATTTGTAAAAAACACTCATGCCATATCCAAATCAACACTTCACTGACCCCAATCACTAACACCAACACCCTAAAGATCCTTGGAATCACCTTCAACAATAAATACAACTGCAATGACCACATTTCAAATCTCTGTACATCCCTCTCTAACAGACTTAATATAATAAAATGTCTCTCCAGCAACAAGTACAACTGCAACCATGAACCAGCTGATCATGTCCAAAATAGATTTTGGCCTATTTCTTTACGGGAACACCCCAAACTCTCAACTGCGACCAATCAAATCCTTTTACCACTCTGCCATCAGGTTCACCCTCGGTGCTTTCCGATCCACCCCCATAAACAATCTCCTTTTCGAAACAAAAGTCATGCCAATCGAACCAAACTCTCCATAGCCAAACTTATAAAACCAATTCTCTTGTCCTATTCTCAAAGCAAAAAAGAAAAACCCCAAAATTCCATCCGCTCTGCAGCGCTGCATACAAATTACATCCCACCTTGGCCTTCCAAACAAACCCATACCTGTCACTAAGAACCCAAATCCACCTTGGCTTGATTTCTCATTCTCATTAAATACTTCACTCCACCTGCTACCAAAATCTTCTACTCCATCTTCAGTCTACCAACAAAAATTCCTCGAACTTAAAAACTCTCTCCTCTCACACAGATTTATATATACAGACGGTTCGAGCAACCTCCTTTAGTGTAGTCCATAATGAAAACAGTCTCCAACACCTCTTACCACTATACAGCTCTATCTTCTCAGCAGAAATCATTGCCATCTGTAACGCAACTGTAATAGCGCAACACTCCCCCCAACCAACTGTCATTTGGATTTAAAGTGGTTTTTAATATATTTAAGAATGTCAGTGATATTGTAGTTGTGAAATATAAGCGGAAGTGAGATGGATTCTTTAGCGGCTTTGTCAGCGCATTCATTCCCAGTGATTCCGCAGTGCGCAGGGCACTTGAAGCCATCTCCAACCCCCATAACAACAACTATTATCCATCTTTAATTAGGAAGACTCTCCAAAATAAACGAAACAAGCTTAAGCTGATATGGATCCCTGGGCACTGCGGAATCACTGGGAATGAATGCGCTGACAAAGCCGCTAAAGAATCCATCTCACTTCCGCTTATATTTCACAACTACAATATCACTGACATTCTTAAATATATTAAAAACCACTTCAAATCCGAACAAGCTTCTATTTTCAACAACACCAACTCACATTACAAATCCCTGAATAAATTAAAAAGCACCATTTATGATTACGCCCATCTTCAACAAAATATGACCATCCACCGAAGGGTACTTACCAAGATAATTCGGCTTCGCCTAGGGCACACAAATCTTACTCACAACTAACAAACCACAAACTTAATCAACTTACTATAAACTCTTAACTTAATTTCCCCAATTTTCTTCTATCACTCACTCTTATAATAATAATAAGCACTAGTATTTAATTTTGTAAATAATAGTATTCTCAGTTCAATGTTCCATCTATAATATGTTCATATAAATTAATAAGCTTAAGGCCCTGTAGCTATAGCTTTAAACACTGTTCGTTCACAATTTTACATTGTCCTCGTATATATTATAAATAAATAAATAAATAAAATGATGTCTTTAATGTTTCGATCAATGCTGACCGAGGTTCCAAAGCGCTTGAGCAGGAAATAAACGCATTAATTTCCTAAAATATCCACCGCTAGCGCATTATTAAACGGACGATTCTAAGAAAGAAATGTTTTCCTTTCTGAGTTAAAAACAAGAAAGAAAGTCGGTCAAGCCCAACTCTGTATGCTCTGTACCTGTGAAGTGTGTGGCCGGGTGGCTTAGCGGCTTGTGTGCGCGACCGCTGTGCAAGAGGTCGTCGGTTCGGGCCTGCCTCGGAACATCTAATGAAAAGTTTTTGCTTTGAATAAACTTTACACCCGGTCACGCCTCTCTGCTTTTGGCTCCAGCTTTGTAGTAATTTGCCATGAAAAGCTTCTCAAACTGCCGTTCGGATTCGGCATTAAACTGTAGGTCCCTTTCTCTTGTGCGAAAATTAGAAGCGCACAAGCCAAGAGAATTGAGAGAGGCTCGGCTTTTGGCCCTTTGAGGCTGTGCCAAGCCATTTATATATATACTATATATACCTGTGAAGTGCTGCCCATCACCGTTGCGACCGGTCCAGCCCATAATAGTTTGTTTACCGTATAACTCGACAAACGTTCATCCAATCCTTACCATTCCTTTGACGGATCGATAAATAATCTTGATTTCAAAATATGTCCTTCTATCTATAAAACTTTTTTTTTAAGCTTATTTTGTATTTATTGGATCTTCTCTTAATGAGACTAACAATAATTTTTCAGATCTTCATCTAGAAGCTATTTTATAAACCATCCCCTGTTGGAGTTAGTTTGTGTTCTGCGGCCCTTCAAGTCAGTCGCTGGGTTGGTAGGTCATTTCTCCTGAGGCGAGAATGCGTTGCTAGCATGGAAAGAGATTTTGCAAGTTGATTTGGGTGGGTGAGAAGCTTCTCAGAATATTTTTGTTTAAGTTGCTCTATTTCAGTTTCGACCAATGGGATGCTGAGGTCGTTGTGTGACCATGGCGATCCAGTGATGGTTCTGAGAATTCTTGATTGTGATCTTTGAAGGATGTCCACACTGCTCGCACAGGCATTTCCCCATAACAGCGAGCCATACGTCCAGACAGGCTTTATGATGCTTTTGTACAGTAGGACTTAATATTCCAGTTTAAGAGGGGAACGCGAGTTGATTAGCCAGTGAAGGCTGTTGGCCTTTAGCTTGATTTGAAGCTTTTTCGACTCTATGTGTTTGCGCCATGTAAGTCTTCTATCGAGGTGCACACCTAGGTATACAACATCGTTTGATTGCGGGATCTGGGTTGCATTTAAGGATAGCTGGGGACAGGTGCTTCTGTTGAGTGTGAACGTCACATGTTTACACTTTTGCTCGTTGATTTTTATGCGCCAGTTAGCCAGCCACTCTTCCACTTTAGCTAGGTGGCTTGCCAGGAGACTTGTGGCGGTAATTGGACATCGTGATCTGCTTAATACTGCCGTATCATCCGCAAAAGTACTTAATGTAAGTGTACATTACATATAGAAGAGGACCGAGTTCGCTACCCTGCGGCACGCCGGCTCCTATAGTGAACTCTTCCGTTGTGTACTCATTTTGACGAACTGTAAATACTCTGTTACTGACGTAACTTTCTAAGACTTTGTGAGTATTTGGGGGAAGCATTGTCCTTATCTTGAATTTAAGACCATCCAACCAAACGCGGTCAAATGCTTGGGCAACATCTAAGAAAATTGCAGAGCAGTATTCATGGTGCTCACTAGAAAATAATTTGCTTATTGTAACCTAATCTAACAGAGGGTGATAATAATAATAATACTAATTTTATGGTGCATATATTGATTTTAATTGCGATTTAAATTGTGGTGCGCTTCTTATTGTTTTTAATGAATTTGGTAGCTGATTCCAAAGGCTAACAGCATGCACAAAGAAATGATTATATGAGCATGACAATCGATTTTTTATGTTTTTAATATTATTGGTTCGTCGTGAAGAAGCTAAGTCTATCTTGTCATATAAGTATGCCGGTTCTTTTGTCATTATAATTCGATGAAGTTGTGTTACGACTCTAAGTTTGAACCAAGATTGCATAGATATTCCAAAGATGTTATCTGCATGCTCACTGATGTGACCAAATCTACTAATTTTGAAAAAATATCTAGCGATGTTGTTAAAAGCGACCCTTAACCTCTCTTGACTTGCAGCGCTACAGCTTCCGAACAATTCAACTCGGTAAAACAATTTTTGCAATTAAGAGTCGTAAGCTTGTCGGTATCAAATTTTGTGTCAGATATAGCTGCCTGAGCATGCCATATGTTCGACCTGTGGTTTTACACATGTGATCTTGCCATGCTAGTGTGTTGTTTAATGTTATGCCCAAGTTGTCTGCCTTGTCAACATAATCAATTTGGCTGTTGCCAATCTAAACCTTATTTAGTCCATTATCATTTATTAATTTTTTGGAAATTATCATACATTTGGATTTTTTAGGGTTTAATAGTAGACCATTATTCCTTGACTAGGAGTTAATAACAGAAAGCTCACTATTTTTTACATTAACACACTCAGAAATATTACATAGAGGACGACTTACGTAGATTTGGACGTCATCAGCATTCATATGGACTTGACATTGGACATTACAAAGAAAATAACAACGGTCCGAGAACGGATCCTTGTGGGACCCCGCGTGATAAAAGCTCAACAGATGATCTCTGCGAATTATTTACAATTGCCTGACTTCGTCCAAGTAAGTAGTCATAAGGTTAAGGGCAGTCGCGTGATAAAAACTCAACAGATGATCTCTGCGAATTATTTACAATTGCCTGACCTCGTCCAAGTAAGTAAGTAGTCATAAGGTTAAGGGCAGTCGATGTAAAATTGTATAATTTGCATAGTTTTGTGACGAGGATTTGATGATTTACTGAGTTAAAAGCCTTGCTAAAGTCCAAGAGGGTAAGAAATGTTACATTATTGTTGTCAGTCTGTTCACGGATATCATCAGTAATTTTTATTGCTGCAGTGATGCAACTTCTGTGCTTTCTAAATCCTGATTGACATGTATTTAAAAGGGAGTTTTGTACAAGAAAGACATTTATTTGAGTGGCCATAAGTTGCTCAAGTACCTTTGACAAAAACGGCAGAATCGATATTGGTCGAAATTCCGCGTTAGCCTTAGGGATGGGTATTATCTTCGAAATCTTCCATGCGTGAGGGAATGTCGAAGTGGTGAAGACAGTGCTCACGATGTGTGTTATAATTGGCAATAATTTGGGCAGCAATATTTTAATAAACTTTGGGCATATATTGTCAAGTCCCATAGCGTTTGACTTGACTCTTAAAATCGACTGTAGGACGTCACAGACATTAACACACTCAAAACTAAAGCTAATATCACAATTTTTTTACGAAGAATAGAACAGGTACAGATTTGCTGTTACTTCAGGTACTTGGATTTGGCCAAATTTTTTATTAAGGTCATAAATGTTGGCATTGATTTGCTCAGGTGCCTGTTGCTTGCCTATTCCTAGTCGGCGAAACTCCCTCCACTTAAAGTTAGAGTGTAGTACATTGTTACATTTTTCATGATAATGTGCATGTTTTGCAGTTTGGATCATTTTGACTACATGCCTTCGCAGCGCCTTATAAATTTTTCCTTGAAAGCAGATGTCTTGTACCTTGTCCGTTTAGCATATGCTTTATTACTTTTTGATATTGCACATTTAATTTCTGGGTTAAACCATGGCTTTAGCGTGGACTTTAGCGTCTCTCGGCGATGTGGTACGCATTTGTTAAAAAGATACTCAACATTAAAATTGAGATGTGCCAATTGTAAGTCAGCAGTTAAATGGGTATATGTGGAGTCCCAATCACATCTAGAGAATTCAACGCTAAGTAGGTCATAGTCAATGTTTCTATAATCTCTATAATCAATAAAGTGGTCTGTAAAATCCGGTTCTAAATCATATGTCATGAATATAAGGTCATGTTTTGAGAATACTGGTACGGAGACTTGGTCAAAGAATACAGCTTTTGTTGAATCGCTAACAAAAAAAAACATCCAGAAGTGAGTCGTTTGTGCTTGTGTAATGGGTGGGTACCAGTGAATTAACTAAGTTTAGTCCTAGAGATCCAAAGGAGTCTGGGAGTTGCCTATCGGTAAGCATGTTGTTGTTAAGGTCACCTGCTATAACTACATGAAAATAAGGGAGGGTTAAAGTAGAGAGTAATGTAGTTAGGTCAATATTGACTAATTCCTATTCGGACGATAGACACACCCTATCAATATCTTGCTAGATGTTCTGGTGCTAATCTCTACAAAGATATACTCCATTGGGCATGCCGAAGATTGCTTATATACAATTTTTTACTTGAGTTTCTTACTCACAAAAATCGAGACTCGCTTCACAGACATTTGACGTAAACCACGTCTCGGACACACAGATAACATCTACTTTGGAGTTGGCAAACAACCATCTAAATTCGTCTACTTTCTTGGTCAAACTTTGGACATTTTTACGACAGATTTGCAACCCTTTTTGTTGCTAAGAAAATATTCTAGCAGCGGCATTACTGTTTGCTTTGGACTTGCTCAGACTATTTGAGTAAGAGTACATTTAAAATTAAGAATTGAAAGAGGCGCTCACAATTTTGAAAAAGAAAAAAATATACTAAAAAGATAAGCATATTCATTATGAGAATTAAAACTAAGAGTAAGAGTTATGTAAGAGCTGTCACACATACTAAGTGCGAAATGCTCCAACTGACGAAGCAACAGTAGCTGAGCGATCGGCTTTTGCTTCTCCCTCTCCCAAACGCTGCACATCCAAAAGCTGTCGTGGCTTGACCCTAAATATATCGCTAATCTTCGGAGCCGGAGTGAGTTCCATCGCGAAGCACAGCGAGCTAAACATCGTTCGCAGGTTCTCGTCGTCCACTATAGGCACACCATGCATCCTCTGGTCACATGCAACGCTTACATTGGCCTGAGTCATGATCTGCGACGCAAGTTTCCCCACCTGGACTCGCAAGGAATTTAGATGGTGTTGAAGGTGGCAATGTTTGTGTAGATTTGCCCATTGTAGTTTTAAGTGTTTTTGTGTCGATGAGAGTTTTAGTGTTTTGGTTTTTGGCTATGGATATGATTGTATTAGTGGATGTCTATAATATTGTTGTGGGTGTTGATGTCTGCTTATGAGCTTGTGTAAGTGTGTGTGAACAAATTGGCGGCTGATGTTTGTTTAGTCACTTTTATCTGTTAGAGCTTTTATAGGCTTCTGTTTTTATTTTAATAGTGTTCTCTAGTGCGTTTTGACACGATGGGTGTATTTTGCCTTAATAAAGTGGACAGTTTTTTAAATAAAAAGGCATTTAAATGCGAGACACTTTAATTTTCCGCTGTTAGCTTCGATAGATCGTTGATTTTTAAGGAGTAAGATCTTCTCAAATAGTTTTGACAGGCAAGGTAGAAGACTAATGGGTCCGTGTGTTGACGCATGTGTTTTTCTTTTTCTGGTTTTTGAATCATTATGATTGTGGACTTCCTCCACTGAGTTGGAAATTCTCCACATCGCAGAACAGCATTGAAAAGTCTTGAGATATATGTAATGGCGGGACTTGGAAGTTCCATAATCATTTTAGATCTAATTAGGTCATGTCCACGAGCTTTTCTGGGATTTAGCTCTCCGATGATATTTTTAATTTCTAGCGATTAAACTTTGATTGGGTCAGTTTGTGCGGCGGTCGGAACCAATGGAAGTTTATAGCCAAAGGTTATAGGATTTTGCTGGAAAACATTTCTAAGGTGAAGTTGTCTTTTCTTCGTCGCTGCGGGCCTATCTTCCTGTCTGATCTCTTAGAGGCGTGTCTACCTTTGCAGGTGGCTTTATGCTGGCGCGTGCCCTCCATAAGGGAAATTTGGTGCCTGTAGGCGTTAATTTTTCGATATAACGGCTATATGCTAGCTGCTGTTCGGCTTCGAGTGCTTTGCGAAGCAAGTCTCAGACGATTTTTTGCGGCAGGCGATCTAAAGCTTTGCCATTCTCTTATTGCACGCCGATTTTCTGTGACCAGCCGGTCAATGTAACTGTTTGTCAATCTACGATCTTGCTGAGGTGCTGTTGTTGTCGTTTGGAGGTTTGAGTGATGAGCAGCGGCAGAAACGATGGAGGTGAGGGCTTGAACTGAATTGTCAATGTCTTCTTCGCTTTATATGGTTGGGCTCAGCTCGATGTGACTGCTGATATATTTTTTGTATTTGAGCCAGTTGGTCTTGTGTGATGTCAGTCTCCGAGGATATTTTCTAATATGAGGGCACTCCAGAAGGGTGAATATTATTGGAGAATGGCCTGACGACAAGTCTGCAAGGGCTTCTGCAGTTACCAAGTTTTGTGAAACTTTTATTATTACAGCAAAGTCTATAAGAACGGGTAATTTCTTTGAATCTGCCGGCCAGTATGTAGGCCTTCCCGGAGATACATAGTAGAGTTTGTTTGATGCTCGCGTGAGTACGCTGTAGAGTTGCTTCCCTTTGGGATTAGTCAGTCTGGAGACCCAGTGGGGATGTTTCGAATTATAGTCACCCGCAGCCAAAAAGCGTTGACCAAGTGTATTAAAGAAATTTAGAAATCTATTTTCTGATATTGCGAAGTGGCTTGTAGGTAGTTATCCGAAAATCCTGATATTGGATAATGCTTGATGCGGCTTCTGACGAGGATGTCAGTTCCACCATGGGCTTTGCCATCTAGGTGATCTACAAAACTGACGGAAATATGACTTTTTTCTAAATTGCGGGGGCGGGTGTGGGAGTGTCAAAAAATGGAATATAAATATATATGATCAGCCTGTAACTATAAAAAGTTTTGGTCCCATATATGTCAAACCTCTATCTCTTACTGTTTCTAAGATCTGTTTGTTCATACGCACAGACGGAAATGGCTATATCGACTCGGCTGTTGATGCAGATCAAGAATATGTATACTTTATAGGGTCGGAAATGCTTCCTTCTGGCTGATACATACTTATGCACAAACTTAATATTCTCTGTGTAGCTCAGGTACAGAGTATCAATATCAAATAAACCAAAAGCTTGCAGAGTAGATGCAATTATCATTTTTAAGCCTTCTATTGGAAAAATTTCGTCACACACACTCTCTAACATACGCACACACGCACGCGCAAGCGCGGTAACTGACAATGCAAGACCCCCTCTCTCCCACAAGCAAAATTGATTCGTATATAACTTCGGTGTTTTTTGTCCTATCTTATTGATCTTTTCAAAACAGATGGATATTCGGCCTTAAATGATATATATAAAGTTTGCAAGGTCTTTCTTAAAAATTGTGGCTCTGACAGTTTTTGCGCTTAATGGGGGGAGGGTGAGAAATTTTCCAAATCTGAAAAAAACTCGATTTGAAGCGGGTATACACCTACCTACATTCAAAAATTTGTGGCTCTATCTCTTAAAGTCTCTGAGATCGACGCGTTCATACGGACAGACGGACGGACGGACTGACGGACATGGCGAAATCGACTCGGCTGTTGATGCTGATCAAGAATATATATACTTTATAGGGTGGCAAAGGCTTCCTTCTACCTGTTACATACTTTTGCACAACTTCATGATCCCCCTGTTCCCATTGAAAATGTATAAAAACACAGGCAGCTATCACCACAAAAAATAAACGCAAGGAAATCCAAATGCTGTTGTCCTAGGTGGAATCGTCACTGCGCTGCCGCCCATACTGGGATGCTTCTTATTCGGCTTTGTGCAACATCACCCAACACAATCGGCCTAGATGGGCCTAATCCTGGCAAGAATGCATCCTCCCTCCCCAATCGCACAAAATTAAACCATTATTTTTCTTTTCAGCTATTTAGCAATAATACAGGGTGGTCCATCTATTGTTTGGAATTTGAACTATTCATAATTTGACTTTAAAAACATTAAGTGACAAATGTCAGAAAGTTGGGAAATATTTAAAAACATATTTCCAAAGTGGTAAGTCCTCGACTCGAACTGAGCGATATTAAAAAAAAAAAATGTTTCGAAAACTCAACCAACCCGTGCACGTACTCGTCCGGTGCGCTCGACCGAAAACATTGCTGCTGTTGCTGAAAATGTGCGTGAACAACCATCGACGTCAACTCGCGCTACCGCGCAATGACAAGTGATTGAAGCGGAAGACGACCGATATTTGGTTTCAACAAGACGACGCTACGTGCCACACAGCGCACGCCACAAGAATGATGAGTTGAAGAACGAGATTCGAGTTGCTATTGCTGACACAATTGAATATGTTCTCAAAAATTCAAAAATCTCAAAAATCCTCCCATTGAATAGGATAATTTCAAGACGGCCGTGGTGGTCATTTGACCGAATTCGTTTTTCATAAATAAATGACATGAACTAACCTTTCCTTTAGCAATATTAAATTCCATTTTTTAAATGAAACACCCTGTACTTTCTTTAAACTAACAGGAATCATTTACACTAATTTTGGACATTTAGACAACCACCGAGAAGGTATAATCATATTAATCCTCTAGTAAGTGACCAACAAAAATCTCCACTGGGATGGTGTAATAAATGTAAAAACTTCCCTTGTTGTTTTTTCAAGTTTGTTCTTTATTGAATTTACGATGAGTCTTTGTTGACTCCTGTTGAGTGCTTCATGACTCTTACATGAATGCTTACTGACTGATTTTACAGAATTGATCTAATGTCTTCGTATCCTATTCTGTACAACTTCGCTGCCGGTAAACGCCGGCAGAGACTTTGTTACATTATGTATTACTTATATGCTCAGCGCTGATATCAACGAGAGCGCGAGAGAGAATGTTATATACGTACATAAAGAAGGGCCGGACGCATGCTAGACATGTCGACTCTGCAATTCTTCTGCCTATTGTTTACTTGTGCGATCATATTACATTTGCACTTGAATTTATGCTTGAGACTTTTGGTTTTCGTAAACATTGCAGCTAAGTCCTACAATGTATTTGATATTAAAAGACACTGGGTACAGTGTGTGTTCGATATGAATGTTTAGTAGAGTAAACTACAATAGTTTAAGGGCACGTTTCAATCCCTACTTCGAAGTCAGAACAAAAACCAGGGACGACGCCACAGGACAATTACAAACAAAATATATATGCACATTTGAATAAATAATAGATTCTTGAAAAATAAATAAATAATTAAAATCTAGCAAAAAAAATCAAAAAAAAAATTTTAAGGGTTGATACTTGGATATGGCGAGCGTCCTTCTTTTGAAAACAGACCTGCGATGTGGTTTCAGGAGGATGGAGCCACTGCCCGGAACACAACGGCACTTTTAAGTCAAATTTTTGACCAGTGGAAAATTTTCAGAAATTTGGTTGGCTGACTATTCGCTAGATTTGTCAGCCTCGACTATTTTCTTTAGGGTTATTTGAAGGAGCGAGTATATGTAAACAAGCTCGAGACAATTCTTGAACTCAAGGGCAACATTGTTGCAGAAATTTAAGCGCTGCCTCCATCTTCTTTTCGGACCTTACATTTCTGTGGGAGCTATATACTATATAGATCTCCGATTTCGACCAAACTTAATGGAATAATAACAAACTAACACGTACATTTTTTGGAGGTGATTCCATTTAAAACAAAAAAGCTTTTCTCACTAGAACTTCTTTTTCGACCGATCATTCGTACTGCAGCTATATGCTATAGACATTTGATTTTGACAAAACTTTGCAGAATTGTGTAAAAGTATATTAAATAAGGATGTTTCCATTGAAACCAAAAAAGTTTTACTCACTAGAACTAATTATTCGGCCGATCGTTCCTACGGGAGCTATATAATTTGTAGAATTATGTGACAGCATTCCAAATATATAAATGCCAAGTTTTGAGACATTTCCATTGAAAACAAAAAAGTTTTTCTTACCAAGACTACTTTTTAAACTCTATTTTTCTATGACAGATATACTATATTGACATCCGATTTCGACCAAACAAAATATGACTACAAGGTTCGAACCGTCTATCTATAAGACTGGCGGGAGGGAGCGTGGCCAAAATTGAAATAAAATCTTGTTCTTTCTGCAGGTATAAGAAACACATGTTCCATACATGTCAAACCTCTATCTCTTACCATCTCTGAGATCTGTTTGTTCATACTCTGGTTACTCTGGTACAGAGTATAACAAGTATGACATGCTCTACAGTGTACACCAGTGTCATTTCGAAACTATGTTTCGCTGTAGCACTGCGTTATTGCTGAAACATAACACTGTAGGTGACAAAAAGAGCGATCGGCATTTATAGTCACTTTTCAAAGCTCAGTAGGTTTTCGCAGAGGAAAACGGGAAATTGGTTAGTATGAATGTCTTTATGGCCCAAAGCAGAATTATGAAAAAAATTAAGTCAAGTCAAGTAAAAATGGCTGCCATTTCAAAATAAGAAATCGATTTTTGATAAATTTTTTGCAGTGCAGTATATAAAAAAATCATGAAAATCGGTTCAGAAGAACTTGAGAAAAACTGCGAGCCAATTTAAACAAGAAAGAAAGTCGGTCAAGCTCGACTGTAATATACTCTGTACCAATAAAAGTGTATGATCAGGATGAATTTTGATGCTGCAGTAGCAGTAGAATGCTCATAGCTCGACCCGATCATCCAATCTTCACCAATCCTTTGGCAGATCGATAAATTATCCTTAACACTAAAGATGTCCAAAACGAACCTTTAATCAATAATATTGTGGGAGATAAGACTTTTTTCTAAATTGCGGGGACGGGAGGGGGCGTGGCCAAAATTAAAAATAAACTTGATCTGCGAGCAAGTATATTAAGTTTTTGTCCCATATCTACATGTCAATCGTCTATCTCTTACCATCTCTGAGATCTCTGCGTTTATACGGACAAACGGACATGGCTATATCGACTGGGCTGTAGATGCTGATGAAGAATATATATACTTTATAGGTTCGGAGATGCTTCCTTCTGACTGTTACATACTTTTGCAAAAATTTAATACACTTTAGGTATCTTCGGCACAGAGTATAAAATCCTTTTAGGACAATCTTTTTTAATATCTAAGCTACAAAAAACATTTAAAAAAATCGAAGAAACTTTTTCTAGACCAGAAGAGGGCCTTAAGTACTTACTTGGGAGTTTCTTGTAAACCCATATCCTCTGAATCTCTCGTCGTGAGCAGGTACATAATCCATAGCAATGTAAAATGGTTCGTATAAAAACTCGAAGTTGGTTACGGTGTGGCTTATATTGACATCAGTCTCATTAATATTAGAAGATAACCACCTAAAATAAAAATGCTGAGTTTATTAAAATGTTTATTTTTATTAATAGACTTAAACTCAATAGACATCAAGCCCAAATGGTATTCAGATTAATACAAATCACATGCTTTTATACAAGAACTGTCTAAATCAACATGCCTGATCAATTCCGCTACGTTTTAAAACGTAAGCCGAACGCAATTCCGTTTCGTTTTGGTTTTCTTAATTACAAATGAAAGTGCTTATGTTTTAATTTGGCGAACCACGGGACAATCGAAATACAAAATAAGCTTAAAAAAGAAATATTCACTGGTCAAGTTCTGGCACTCAAATAATAGCTCGTCTTAACATCTGCTTTGTAGCCAATTTACACTAAGGCATAAAGGCTGCCTTTAGTGAAAATTTCCTTAAGGCAGCCGGTAAAGTTTGTCTTTGCCGTACAAAATTAGATCGGCCGAAATTACGGCAGGTTTTTAGAAAAAAAAGTTGGCCCTAAAAATTACTACAGTGAATCACAAAGGGTCGCTCAGTAGCTACTGTGTGGAAAATTTACGCTTTACCATTTTACGGGAGCTAGTGAATACCATAATTATTTTTCCTTTTCCTTTAATTTATTTAATTGTAGAAACTTTTTTTTTTGTTGCCAGTACTTTTGCCAACCTGCAAGCCGGCATTGGAATGGAGATTGCACAGCAAAAGATAAAAATTTAAGCCAAAAAATTTGGCAAAATAATTAATAAGTTTGGAAAATAACAAATATATAAATAAATGCCATAAAAAAATAAAAAGGGTAAAAAAAAAAAATAGGGGAAAGTTAACTTCGACTCGGCCGAAGTTTTGTATAACCTTGCAGTTTGTTTTTCTTAATAGGACTACTTTTCGGACCTTACTTTTCTATGGGAGTTATACTATATAGAAGTACGATTTCGACCAAACTTAGTGCAATCATGGAAAAGCATAACAAACTGTTAATTTTGAAATTTGGAGGCGATCCCAATTAAAACAAAATAGTTTTTCTGACTAGAACTTCCTTTTCGATCGATCATTCATACTGCATTCATGCTATAGTCATCCGATTTTGACAAAACTTTGTAAAATTGTGTAAAAGTATTTAAAATAAATATTTGCTATCGTTTCCATTAAAAAAAAAACTCTGTAAACTAAGAAATACTACAACTAGTTTTTTGACCGATCGTTCCTATGACAGCTATATGCTATAGTCGTCCGATCCGGCCGGTTCCGACAAATGTGCAGCGTATTTGTACCAAAAGACTTCGTGCAAAGTTTGGTGAGGATAGCTTTAAACTGACGAAGGAGATAGCATTGAAACAGACGGAAGACGGACAGGGCTAAATCAACTCAGCTTGTCATGCTGATCAAGAATATATATACTTTATGTGGTCGAAGATGCTTCCTTCTATGCGTTACAAACATCCGTACAATTTTATAATACCCTCTGCAAGGGTATAAAAATATAAATATATATAAATAGGTATAAGTAAATAATAACTGCTAAATAAAATTTTCTTGGGCTTGAAAAAAAACACTTTAGGACTATGACAAAAAAATATAGTTGACTAAATAAATTAAATACAAATAAATTTCGTTGCCTCCTCTTTGTAGGCGTGTCGGATTCAGCCAAAAAATAAATGTTGCTGGGGCGGTAGAGGGTGTTCATCCGGCGCCCAAGATTTGGTGTCGCCGTCAAGGTTGTGGGCTTGGCAGTAATCCCAAGCAACAAAATATAAATCGTGCAACAATGAGGTTATTCAGCCGGCAAATACGAGTTGATACGGTCTGCTAGGTTGTCCTGAAGGCTTCAAGTCCACAAACAAAAACTGATCAGGCCCGTCAAAGTGGCCTGGTATACAGAACTGGAATTTGTTGGGCACGGTCGGCTATAAAAAAAATAATTTCCCTCAAAACCTCATCCTACGCCTATTGCGGAAAAAACTTACACGTTCTTAATGGCCGATCCTGTTTGAATAGATCTGGGTCTTGATCCTGGTCTTGCTTGCTTTAATGTTGGAATTTGATGATTGATTTTTGTTAGTTCTGAAGGTTTTTATCAGGGATGTAAACCGATTGAAATAGGACTGGCGGTTCGTGGTTCACAGTTTTTGAACCACCGGTTCGGTTTATTACATGTTTTTGCTTATAAATTTTTATAAATTTAATGAAATCCAGTTTCTGTTTTTGCAAATAACTTAATTTCACCCTATGTCAACTCTTGAAGTCTTTTGTTGAGTATAACGTAGCATTTTACCCTGAAATCTGCTCGGAAAGTCATTTTTTAGACTTTTGAAGCTGCGGCAGATACAAAACTTCTTTTTGTTTGAAGATTACACTTCATTCCACCAAACCTTATCCCTTTAAGCCCATTCTAAAGTCTAACATTAAAAAATATCCCAAAAATTTGTTCAGAAAGTAATTGTTTTGGACTATTGAAGCTGCAGAAGTTTGAAAAACTATAAACCTGGATGGGACATGAAAAATAAAGTTGGATCGAACACATTATAAAGTACTAGTTCTGTTTTTAAGAAGTATTACGCCCCGGTTTTTTTTAACCAACTCTATTTGTTCTATTTTGGTAGTGTGGCCGGGTGGCTCAGCGGCTAGTGTGCGCGACCGCTGTGCAAGAGGTCGTGGGTTTGATCCCGCCTCGGAACATCTAATGAAAAGTTTTTTCTTTGAATAAACTTTACACCCGGCCACACCTCTTTGCTGTTGGCGCCAGCTTTGTAGTAATTAGCCATGAAAAGCTTCTCAAACTGCCGTTCGGATTTGGCGTTAAACAGTAGGTCCCTTTCTCATGTGCTAAAATTTGAAGCGCACAAGCCATGAGATTGAGAGAGGCTCGGCTTTGGCCCTTTGGGGCTGTGTCAACTTGACAAGCCTTGGAGCTGTGTCAACCTGACAAGCCATTTTACTTTACTTTACTATTTGGTCTAGCTAGTTCTTTAAATATTGGAAATTTTTTCAGAGAACTTCTTAAAATAAAACTTATTAAAATATTAAAGCTCACCTATAGTGTCTTTTCCCCTAACTTTTGCTTCAATATTCGAAATATAATGATTTCTAAAGTGATATGTGATTTTTCGACCATTTCGATACTGAATTCCTAGATAATTAAAATGTTTGAATAGTTGGATGTGCTTGCTTCGTCCATAATGATATCACTTTAATAACTGTACTCCTGGCTAAAGTTGAATTAAGGTGAAGAAGCTCGTCAAATAAATCGATTAGCAACTTCCAAAGAAGGAATGTTAACTTATGACAGGCATATTCAGAGGTCGGTAGACAATTGCACGTTTCAAAATGGTTGGGTGCTTCATAAATCCGGCATCAATAAGGACTTATCGTAGCAATTCGATTAAAAAGTCCCAAAATTTGTGCGTCTTGAGACTCGTTAGTAAACTGAACCGAACCGAACCGTTTCCATTTGTGGTTTTCGGTTCGGTTCAGCATTTTCGAAGGGTCGGCGGTTCGGTTTGCGGTTCGGTTTGGTTTGGTTAGGTTCGGTTCAGAACCAGTTTGCATCCCACGCCTCTGCGACTGCGCGCAAGCAACTTGCATAAAGAACTCGACTTTTTTGTATGCTTCTTTGGTATTTATTGAATCTTCTCTTAATGAGACTAACAATAATTTTTCAGATCTTAATCTAGGAACTATTTTAAAAACCATCCCCTATTTGTGGAAGGTTGTGTTCTGCGGCCCTTCAAGTCAGTCGCTGGGTGGGTACACCCAGAAAAATTCCTTTCTAAAAAGGGCCTTGCTGCTGCTCCCCACGGTGTGTGGGCCCACCCACCTCCCCTCCTCCTACTTTTGCTCTGATAATTTTTAAAATACAATTTTTTTTATGATTTTGTTTCTTACTTACCCTTACTGGGATTCGAACTCAGGTCTCGGCACTCTTCTAACACGAACGACGGACATCTTAACGCTCACCGATACGACAGTATCGCGCGAGACGGTAGCGAAATGACAGTAAAGAATGCAATCAAGACCGGCAAGACATTTGCCGTGCAGTCGCGAGGTCGTGGGTTCGAATCCCATTTAAGGCATTGACATACAAATTATTTTTATTTTCTCTTCTTTTTTTTTTTTGTTTTTTTAGTTTTGATGTTTTTAAAATTTTCTATATTTTTCCGATATTTTTTACAATGCACTGAGGTCTCAAATACGTTTTTTCGTCAAACGCGAAGCTCGTTACAGCAAGCCTCTTTCCTAAAATTTAGGAAATTATTATTTTTCTTATTTTTAGGAAATTTTTTTCACAATTTTAGGGCTTTATATTTTAATGGTTAGTTTTTTTAAAATTCAGGTCAAAATTTCACCAATTTAGGAAAATTTTCTTAAATTAACGGCAAACCCATTTTATGGCTAGATTTTCTTAAATCTAAGAAAAAAATTTTCTGACTGTAGGTCATTTCTTAGGAGACGAGAATGCGTCGCTAGCATGGAGAGAAATTTTGTAGTTTGCTTGGGTGCGTAAGAAGCTTCTCAGAATATTTTCGTTTAAGTTGCTCTATTTCAGTTTCGACCAATGGGATGCTGAGATCGTTGTGGATACACTCATTACGAATGTACCATGGCGCCCCAGAGAATTCTTGATTGTGATCTTTGGAGGATGTCCACACTGCTCGCACAGGCATTTCCCCATAGCTGCGAGCTATACGTCCGGACAGGCTTTATTATGCTTTTCTACAGTAAGACGTTATATTCCAGTTTTAGAGGGGAACGGGAGGTAATTAGCCAGTGAAGGCTGTTTAACTTTAACTTTAATGAAATTTTCGTCAACTCTATGTGTTTGCGCCATGTGAGCCTTCTATCGTGGTGCACACCTAGGTATACAACATCGTTTGATTGCGGGATCTGGGTTGCATTTAAGGATAGCTGGGGACAGGTGCTTCTGTTGAGTGTGAACGTCACATGTTTACACTTTTGCTCGTTGATTTTTATGCGCCATTGGACATCGTGATCTGATTAATATTGCCGTATCATCCTCAAAAGTACTTATTGTAAGTCGAGGGTCTGTTGGTATGTCGGCAGTGTACATTACATATAGGAGAGGACCGAGTTCGCTACCCTGCGGCACTCCGGCTCCTATGGTAAACTCTTTCGTTTTGTACTCATTTTGAAGAACTGCAAATACTTTGTTACTGAACTAAGACTTTGTGAGTATTTGGGGGAAGCATTGTCCTTATCTTGAATATAAGACCATCCAACCAAACGCGGTCAAATACATGGGCAACATCTAAGAAAATTGCAGAGCAGTATTCGTGGTGCTCAAACAGAGTTCGAATGTCTGAAGTTTAATGGTTGACTTGCTCAATAGTCCCGTGCTTTGCTCTAAACCCAAATTGATGTGAGGGAATGATATTTTGTGCATGGGCATCAATTTTACTGAGTAAGATCTTCTCAAATAGTTTTGACAGGCAAGGTAGCAGACTAATGGGTCTGTATGATGACGCTTGTGTTTTATCTTTTCCTGGTTTCTAAATTATTATGATTGTGGACTTCCTCCACTGAGTTGGAAAGTATCCACATCGCAAAACAGCATTGAAAAGTCTTGAGATATATGTAGTGGCGGGACTTGGAAGTTCCATAATCATTTTAGGTGTAATTAGGTCACGTCCAGGAGCTTTTCTGGGATTTAGCTCTTCGATGGCATTTTTTATTTCTAGCGAATGAACTTTGATTGGGTCAGTTTGTGCGGCGGTCGGAACCAATGGAAGTTCATAGCCATTGGTTGAAGGATTTGGCTGGAAAACATTTCTAAGGTGAAGTGCAAAGACAGTTGCCTTTTCTTCGTCGCTGCGGGCCCATCTTCCTGTCTGATCTCTTAGAGGCGTGTCTACCTTTGCAGGTGGCTTTATGCTGGCGCGTGCCCTCCATAGGGGAAATTTGGTGCTTGTAGGCGATAATTTTTCGATATAACGGCTATGTGCAAGCTATTCTTCGGCTTCGAGTGCTTTGCGAAGTACGCGTTCTGCAAGTCTCAGACGATTTTTTGCGGCAGGCGATCTAAAGCTTTGCCATTCTCTTCTTGCACGCCGCTTTTCTGTGACCAGCCGGTCAATGTAACTGTTTGTCAATCTACGATCTTGCTGAGGTGCTGCTGTTGTCGTTTGGGGGTTTGAGTGATGAGCAGCGGCAGTAATGATAGAGGTGAGGGCTTGAACAGTATTGTCGATGTCTTCTTCGCTGTTTATGGTAGGGCTCAGCTCGATGTGACTGCTGATATATTTTTGTATTTGAGCCAGTTTGACTTGTGTGATGTCAGTCTACGAGATTATTCTCTAACATGAGGGCACTGCAGAATGCTGAATATTATTGGAGAATACCGACGACAAATCGCAGGGCTTCGGTTACCAAGTTTTTGGAACTTTCTTGTTATAGCAAAGTCTATAAGATCGGGTAATTTCTTGGATCTGCCGGCCAGTATGTACGTCTTCCCGGAGATATAAAGTCGAGTTTGTTTGCAGCGCGCTTGAGTACTCTGAAGAGTTTCTTCCCTTTGGGATTAGTCAGTCTGGAGCCCCAGACTGACATCCCCATATTTCGAGTTGTATTAAAGAAATCTAAGAATTGTTTTTCTGAAATTGCGAAACGTGGGGGACAGTAAACCACAGACAGTGATATTGCCTTGACTTGACTCTACACATATCGATTTAGATTTTTTGAGCAAATGGCAGTGTGACCAAACTGCTGATTGATCATTGCCGTGAAAGCAAGACATGCTTAAAAGGTGTGAAAACTGTTCTTCTAAGCTTCTTTAATAATAGTTTCTTGACAGATTATGTATTTCAGGTATGTACACAATTTTACGAAAGTTAATTTAAGTAATTATAATTTTTTTTACGGTGAACAATTACTTATGCAATTATCCTAAATGGAAGAGGCAGATAAAATTGTGGAAAAATTTGTGCTAGAATGTTCTAGGAGAGCTGTGCTCCATACTTGCAGAATATCGTTAATTCAATTAAGCAAAAGCTCTAAAAACTGGAGAACTTTTGACTCCGTCTACTTTAGGCTACTGGCCTTTCTTCTCTTCAAAGAGATTTGTAAGAATTCTAAAAATGCATTTAATAAATAATTATTTAGGTTTTAAAACTTGAAATGCAAAAACTTGCAACATTCTCCAAGATTTCAACACAGCAAAATTCAAACAAACACCAAGCGCGCCATGAAAGAACGGTCACACCAAAACGAAATTAAATGTATACCAGATCAATATCAGCTTTAAAGTTAATTAATTGAAATTAATTAGTATGACCCTCAATTTCTGACTTACTCTGGGCACACTGCACAATTTGTATGGAGAAGTAACCAAAATCAAATCTAAATCACTTTTAAGAATACCACTATTATAAAAATAAAGTTTTTTTAAATATACAGAACAATATATTTTTAGGGTTTATGTCAAAAAACCCAAAGTGGAATGGCCAATGTGTTGTCATGATTACACCTCGGATGTACAGCAAGTATCATGTACTTGAATTGTAAATCATATAAATATTTAAGTTGGGTCGATGGAATATACACTCATCAGGTCAATGGAGAATACTCCTCCCGAAATACGCATTAGCAGATGAAGCAGTGGCGTACGCAAGATTTTTTAGAGTGGGTTTTAGAAAATTTTTTTTCGATTTTTTTGTTGTTTTCACATTTCTTTAGCTTAAATATTTAAAGATATTATCCCAATGGGATTTTTCTAAATTCGGAATACTTTCGGAGATTTACAGGCCTGTTCCTGTTTTCACTTTCGAAAAATTTTGTCGAATTCGAATTTAATATTGATGGAGTAAATCGGCTTAAAACCTTTCATATTGAGCATGTCGTATTAAAAATAAGTACAGTACAGACTACCTTAATGGCTTACCAAAAAAGACAACAAGTACCAAATTCTAATTCACTAAAGTGAAAACCGGAACATGCCAGATAACCATTTTTGCAAAGCTATGTTGTTGCCTAAATGACCGCATTCACAAAATACTCAAAACTTTTAACGTGTTTTTCTCGAAACCATGTTTTTCAAACATGTTCACACGATAACTCAAGTTTTTCTGGATCGATTTTGATGAAATAAACGACGCAGAACTATAAGCGCTATCGTGTGAACCTCGATCATAGGCGGGAAAAACAGACAAAAATGGCACCTTTCGTTTTAAACATCTTCGATCTGGACTATAAAGAGTGTTTTTGAGTGATATTTTCTTAAATTCTTCGTTTGAGTATGCAATTAATAAATTAATTTGATTTTTAAGTGTATGTGCTTTGGGGACCGAGATATTTAAAATAGATTTTTGTTAATTATATAACTCAAGATTGCTTATTCTCTTATTTTCATCTTATTTTCAAGGAATAATTGAAACTCCAAAAATAATACTTATTTTTGAGGAATAAATAAAACTCAAAAGTCGAGAAACATTTCTGAAGTAAATAAAAAAATTAAAAATAATCATTCATTTTTAACACTTAAAATAAAATGAGGTTTGGGGTCCCAGGTATTTCAATTTGTGTGAATTTTTGGATTTTAGATATAACATCTTATTTAATAGCAATTTCCAGTTGCTCCGAATCCATTTAATCATTTAATCCTCAAAGAAGAAAAATACCTTTTGGCAGTCGATTTTGTAACGAATATTTGCAGCAGAATACCAACATTTAGGAACAATACGGTATTGCTTCTTGCAGGTGGATGCACAGCGGGGGTCATATGTCGTCTCCAAAGTGTTATTTCGGAAAGTCCCTCAGCCTTTGAATGTAACGGATCGCTCCAAAATTTTTGTTGCATTGCTGTCATCCTTGGAGCTCAAATTTTGACTAGATTTTTTAAAGCAGCTAGAGCCAAGGAGCACAGATTTATGATTAGAAAGCCTGTGTTTAATCTGTGACAATCCAGAATCCAAAAATGGCAGTGTTATATAAATGAATTTCGCTCTCTATTGCATCAGTCGTTTTGCAACACTCCTACACACATCTCTATTGTTCTAAACTAACACAGACACATACATGTATAATCTCTCTTGCAGTATACCGAAATAAAGTCAGTGGTAATTAAGCTCACAATGAGATCACTTCACAAACATAACAAAACTTGCGACAAGGATAAAAAAGCCACAAAAATATACTTTTTGTGTAGTTCGAGTCGGTAGTCTATCAAATTAAAGATCGAACGAATAAACGCTACTTGAGATAGCAATAATTAGCCGTAAAATTCATTTTGTGTAAAAAAGTGCAGCAAATTTTTAATTTGTGTAAAAGAACAGTTAATGAAAAGCAAAAATGGCGAACACAGACATGTGTTACGATCTGCTTTCTTTGGGGTGTGATCGACCTCGATGCCCTGACTGATCGGATCGCATACAACAAAAATGTATAGTTTGGACGCAACTTCTTCTGATGCGACTCTTGATGGCAATTTGGTGTTGTCTGCCTTGCGTGGCCCTCCCTCCTTGGACCAGGTTTCATCATTTTCCCTAATCCCCATATTCAGGTTTGGCTGGAACCTTTTTATACCCTCATCCCACCCAATATAAAAACTTTAACCACTCATATTTTTTTTTTCTCAACACGTTAACATTTTAATGCTCTTTTGCCCTAGCATCCTACCTAGCTCGAGCTCACTAAAACACACTTAATCCAAACAGTAAGGATTATATACACTTATGGGACAATAATTAATATTAATGCACCTGCAAGTTGATTTGGGTGGGTAAGAAGCTTCTCAAAATATTTTTGTTTAAGTTGCTCTATTTCAGTTTCGACCAATGGGATGCTGAGATCGTTGTGGATACACTCATTGCGAATGTACCATGGCGCTCCAGTGATGGTTTTGAGAATTCTTGACTGTGATCTTTGGAGGATGTCCACACTGCTCGCACAGGCATTTCCCCATAACTTTATGATGCTTTTGTACAGTAGGACTTTATATTCCAGTTTAAGAGGGGAATGGGAGTTGATTAGCCAGTGAAAGCTGTTGGCCTTTAGCTTGATTTGAAGCTTTTTCGACTCTATGTGTTTGCGCCATGTGAGCCTTCTATCGAGGTGCACACCTAGGTATACAACATCGTTTGATTGCGGGATCTGTCTTGCATTTAAGGATAGCTGGGGACAGGTTGTTCTGTTGAGTGTGAACGCCACATGCTTACACTTTTGCTCGTTGATTTTTATGCGCCAGTTGGCCAGCCACTCTTCCACTTTAGCTAGGTGGCTTGCCAGAAAACTTGTTGCGGTAATTGGACATCGTGATCTGCTTAATATTGCCGTATCATCCGCAAAAGTACTTATTGTAAGTCGAGGGTCTGTTGGTATGTCGGCAGTGTACATTACATATAGGAGAGGACCGAGTACGCTACCCTGCGGCACTCCGGCTCCTATAGTGAACTCTTCCGTTGTGTACTCATTTTGACGAACAGTAAATACTCTGTTACTGACGTAACTTTCTAGGACTTTGTGAGTATTTGTGCTTGGGCAACATCTAAGAAAATTGCAGAGCAGTATTCGTGGTGCTCAAACGCAGTCCGAATGTCTGAAGTTAAACGGTTGACTTGCTCAATAGTCCCGTGCTTTGCTCTAAACCCAAATTGATGTGAGGGAATGATATTTTGTGTATGGGCATCAATTTTACTGAGTAGGATCTTCTCAAATAGTTTTGACAGGCAAGGTAGCAGACTAATGGGTCTGTATGATGACGCTTGTGTTTTATCTTTTCCTGGTTTCTGAATCATTATGATTGTGGACTTCCTCCACTGAGTTGGAAAGTATCCACATCGCAGAACAGCATTGAAAAGTCTTGAGATATATGTAATGGCGGGACTTGGAAGTTCCATAGATTCTATATTCTGCAAAGGGTAAGCGTCTCTTACTGTTATTTTATTTAATTTGCGAGCGTCTAACCTCGGCCTATTTTTCCAGGTTTTCGTACCAAAGTGACTCGATTGTTCCATGGGCTTTCACTCTCCTCGATCACTCTCAGCTTCAGCATCTCGTCCACATCCTGGTACAACAGCTCTTGTACCGCAGGAGACACAGGGTAAAAGCGTTTTTTTACTGGTACCGCTCCTTCCTCCAGTTGGATTGTGTGTCGTTCCAGCGATGTCACTCCCATTCCATGTTCTTCGAATGATCGAAAATTCTGAACTGCTGCATCCAATTGTTGCTGCTGTTTTGATGACAAATCATGAGACACCACTGGCACGCCTCTTGTGGCCATTTCTGATTCTACATTCAGCTCTTCTACGCCTACGACATCTGGAGCCAGTTCAAAATTTCCGCCAAAAATCAACTCCAAGATAAAGGACTTGTTTCGGTGTCGGACAGACATATAGACTTAACGTTTTATTTTTCACATTGTATTCCACGTCAACCTCTACTCTGCCCAGAATACAATGAGGCTTCCAGCCTGCTGTTTGAACCATCGACATGCAACCTTTCAATGCCAGGTTCAGCTCGCGTATCACCTTTAGACAGCCTGCTCCCAACTAGCTGACTGACGCGCCCGTATCCAGTAATCCTTTCATCTCGCGTCCTTTGAATCGAACTGTTGCAAATGGCCTATCATCATTTTTCAGGACGGATTGTACTGCTGCACAAATTAATTTTCTTTCTGTTTTTCTTTCAGAACACCTTCGTCGGGCTCTGGATACGCTGTGAGATAGCTGACTCGCGTGCTGAGTTGGTGATTCGCTCCATATGCGAGACTTGGCTTCTTATTCTTTTTCTCTTTGTTCTAAGGGCTTTCTCAATGACCATTTAGTGGACTCAATTTGTGGACTATTAATATGGCTTAATTAATTGTTTTATTTTATCATATTTATCTATTCGAGGAACAATATCTACAAATTGATCTGGGTTATTTATAGTTGTTAGAGGTTGACCTCTTGTGGAGTCCCGTCCAGCTCCTCCGTTTGGATCAATTTCTTTTCCCGTTTCCCGCTCGGCATCTGAGGCATTTGGGAAGTACTACACCTGGCGTTCCACAGCGAGTCCAACAAGTCCAACATTTTAATTTGCCTTTATCCGCAGCTTCCTTTGGTCGAAATACGGCCTCAATCTCCTCTGGTCTCGGATGTACCTCTTCAGGATCCGTTGGTCTTGTCTCAGCTTCATGAACTCGATAGCTCTCACGGAATGGTTTACTGTGTTCCATTTAAAACGGCCTCATCGACCACCTGGTATTTAGAATCTTCTCAGATTCGTGATTTTCCTCACGCAGCTTCTCCAAATTGCCGATCCACATTGGATATATCACCCGTGAAACGGAATCCCTCACGTTCATCTTTACAATCCTAATCAGCTCGTGGTACGAAATTGAAGATGGCAAACGTGAGCGTAAAGTGACCATAGCCTGCAGATACTCGTCCATGTTTTCATCATTTCTTTGTTTCCTCTCCCTTAGTTCTTGTTCAAGTTCAAACTCGGATTTCTTGGTCTGGTATTGTAGCTGGAGCCAATCAATCACCTCTGCTGTTCTCAGATGCATCCAATAGCATTCCTTGGCTTGACCTTCCACCAAACAGTGAAACTCTCTTATTATTTCCTCCCAAGGCCTTTGGTATATGGACTGAAGGTACTCCAGTCGGAATACAAACTCTGATACCAGTCCCCATTTCCGGATTTGGCCCACTTCCTGTCTGGCCTCCTGTTGAACCCTCGATATTCTTGTCATCCTTTGCCTTATAGGTGGGACCAGTTGCTGCTTTGCAGGCTGTCTGTTTCTCGATTCTATATTGGATTGCGCCTGCATTTGTGGTAGTCTCTGCATTTGTTGCTGTTCCGCTTGCACTTGTTGTTGCGCTTGCAATTGTTGTTCAGCTTGCATTTGTGGTTGCGCCTGCCTTTGTTGGTGTTGATGCTTTCTGTTCCAAATTCTGTCTGAATTCCGCCAAAGTGTCGCCGATCTCTTTCATAAAACCAAGCATGTTTCGCTCCATCTCCACTTTAAAGGCCGTCAGCTCGGTGGACCTTCCTGTTCGGTATGTTTCCTGAGCATGGAACAGTGCCAAATTAATGGCCGACGCAATTTCGCCCGCTAATGCTGCTGCTGCTGCCTCTGCTGACGTGCTCGCGTTCTCATCCTTCGGTTTAAGGTCAAACGTATTCTTCACGTTCCGTTCGCGCGGAATTCTTTGTTCGTCTGGAGACGAATTGTCATCCATCTGCGACATGTTCGACGGGTTTTGTGTGCTCATCTGAGACCGTGTGGTCGGGCCCATGTTCTTTAAGCTTCTCCCAATCCTTCGGCTTGGAGACTGCCTATCCTAGACCTTGATCGACATTCCGTCCAATCCTACTCAGTATTTCCCTCTATTTCTCAAGTTTATGATACTATTTAATCTCCTATTTTGTATTCAAATTATTATCATAACATCATAACATTCACCCTTATCCTTCTCGTTCCAGAATCGTTTTCATCCTTCTTCTTCCCGTCTTTGGCTTGGGGCAAAGCTGTGACTTTTCCTCAACTCACACACTGACCTCAAACCAAGACCAGGCTCTTGCTCTCAGATGGTGAGTATTGTTCTTCTTCCGATTCTTAAACTTTCGTCTTACTGTGTCTAATTCTTTCTCATTCTAGGTCGGCCCCAACGAATAGACTATAATTCCTGTCCGTGGACTCGTTCCTAGGTAAATAATTAGTCACACCTTGTTGACTTTATCACTCCATCTCTCATCAAACTTGGGCAATGATGAGCTGAGTCGGTACTCTGTCTGCCCACAGACCATCAAACTCGACGGCTGGGGTCTTCTTTTCCTTCTTATGTCAACTCAGACTTCTTGGACTTGTCGGTGCCGTGGATGTTCTTTCACGGTCGTTGTTTTCCCTTGGACGCCATTTGTTACGATCTGCTTTCTTCTTGCCGTCTGGAGCATCTATCGCCGGCTAGCTCGCGGCTTTCTCTGGGGTGCGATCGACCTCGATGCTCTGACTGATCGGATTGCATACAACGAAAATTTCTAGTTTGGACACAACTTCTTCTGATGCGACTCTTGATGGCAGTTTGGTGTTGTCTGCCTTGCGGTGCCCTCCCTCCTTGGGCCAGGTTTCATCATTTTCCCTAGTCCCCATAAGCAGGTTTGGCTGGAACCTTTTTATACCCTCATCTCACCCAATATAAAAACGTTAACCACTCATATTTTCTTTTTTCTCAACACGTTATAATTTTAATGCTCTTATGCCCTAGCATCCTACCTAGCTCGAGCTCACTGAAACACACTTAATCTAAACAATAAGGATTATATACATATATGGGACAATAATAAATATTAATGCATAATAAACAATAAATAAATAAATAAATGCTTAATTTAAAGACGACTGGATTTTGACTGGCTGAGGGGGTGTTGCTTTAAGGTTAGTTAACCTATAAACCATCCAGCGCAATTTTCGGTCCCCCAGACTACGAAAACTGGGCCATCCGGAGGTAAGTGGCCAATCTCGCTTCCACGCTGTGCCTCCGGTGGTCCTCCACTTGTCCAATAGTTTCAAGGGACAAACCGAAAATTCGGGTCATGCCGCCTTCTCTACGTCTTACCAAGTTAATTCTTTGCACGCACTTTATATTCTAATTTTATCTTTACTTTTAGTTTTTACTTAATTCTTTTTTTTTATTAATTTGACTTTCTTGTTCTGCACCTCACTTAACTGCAGCCGCCAACTATATTCAACGCTTCTCTAGTAATTTTCAACTCCGCTATTCTAACTTAAAGAGATTTAAAAAAAAAAAAACTATCTCCCCGCTCTTACAATTCACAGAGAACCGTTTTCGGAACCAGTGCCTGAAATACCGGTTCAGCCGACTCACACTTGTCAACCCTGTCTTTATCGATAGATCCGTGCTTGGCGGGCTGCATTTATTGTTGTTTTAAAACGCACGTAACACATGCAAGCGCTGTTGGCTCAACAAATTCGCGGAGTAAATGTAGCAGCAACAACAACAATGGATTGAAAGAATAATTTCATTAAACTGTGCTGGGAATTCACTCCATTCGGGTGAATTGTTGGCTCAACAAATTCGCGGAGTAAATGTAGCAGCAACAACAACAATGGATTGAAAGAATAATTTCATTAAACTGTGCTGGGAATTCACTCCATTCGGGTGAATTGTCCATATGTCCACCGTTTCCAAGTTTCCCTAAAGAAAATCAAAACGCACTTGGAGCAACTGACTCTACTTGTCAACGCATACTCAGTGGTCTCAGCAGAAAAGCAAAAAGTGTACTAGAGAAACACAGAGTTTATTAAGTTTGTGCAAAAGTGTCCGTCTCTCCGTATGAGCAAGAAAATCTTAGATATGGTAAGAGGTAGAGGCTTGAGATGTGACAAAAATTAATTTTTTCAATTATTGCCACGCCCCCTCCCGCCCTCGCAAATTAAAAAAAAATACATCATATCTCCCTCATTTTTATAGATAGAATGTTCGTTCCTTCTAGACATATTTAGTAATCAGGATTATTTATCGAGCCGCCAAAGGAATGGAAAAGATCGGATGAACGATAGTTGAGTTATAAGGAAAACAAACAATTATGGGGTATGGGGCACAGGTACAGAGTATGCTAAAGTCGGGCTTGACCGACTTTCTTGTTTGTCGTGGATAGGTGTGTTTGAATTACTAAAGATATATTTGGCAGTAAAAACCTAAAACAATGGGCGTGTTCACCAGCACACACAAATCATCTAACATAAATCAACAATCACAAAAAAAGTGTTTGGCTGCTGGTGAACGGTTTTTGATAGAATTTGCAGTCAACAAACCTATCGATATTTTATATTGGCGAAAGTTTTGAACTTTTGACCGAAAATAAAAAAAATTTAACATATAAATAACATCAAGTACATTATATTGGATGTGACTGTCGTCAAAAACGCCGATATGGCGAAATTTCGACCCTTCCGGTGGCGACTTGGTTGTCTCTGGTTGTCCCATATTGGCTACTTGTAAGCGAAGTGGAGAACTCCTTGCAGGTATTTGGTCACCAATCAAATTTATCAATTGGCCATCGCCAATTGTACTCGCACCTAAGCCAGGTGAAGCAATCAAAATCTATGGAGATCTAAACAGGGTGTCAATTCACAACTTTGAGAAAGACCCTTTTGCCTAGACTTGAATCGCTTTTCATGCTATCCGCCATTGAAAATATCTTATCAAGCTGTCAAAGCTACTCACTAATCTACTGCTTCTAGATGCGTTAATGGGAAAGTGAACTTTTATTGCAATTTCATTCCTAACTATTCGCAGTTAGCTTCTCCGCTAGATCAGCTTTGCAGAAAGAATACACCATTCAAGTTTGGGTCACAACAGCAGCGCGCTTGCTCAGTATTGAAATCGCATATCCTTAATGCAACTCAACTTTCGCATTTCAACGAGGATCTTCCAATCGTTCTAGCCACTGATGCCTCTTCATTCGGCATTGTGAATAGCCTATTAAATAATTTTTCTTCTATATTCCTAAATTATTTACTTATTATTTTTAATATTAAAGAGAATGTTTGAAATAAGAAATATGACAAAACAAGAATTAATAAAATAATTTTAATGAATATAAACAATAGGAGGAATTTTGAAACAATTTCATCGATGATGCACCAATGAATTCTTGTCAAAAGTCATTCTAGAGTCATTGGTGAATCTAATATGAATTTACAGAGAAATTCATTAAGGAATCCTGCCACAATTTCATCGATAATTCACGAATGATTTCTTTGCAAAAGTCTGCGGGGAATCATGGGTGAATCAAATAAGAATTTATAGGTGAATTCATTAATTTATTTATTTTTTTTTTTTTAAGCTTATTTTGTATTTATTGAATCTTCTCTTAATGAGACTAACAATAATTTTTCAGATCTTAATCTAGAAGCTATTTTATAAACCATCCCCTGTTGGAGTTAGTTTGTGTTCTGCGGCCCTTCAAGTCAGTCGCTGGGTTGGTAGGTCATTTCTCCTGAGGCGAGAATGCGTTGCTAGCATGGAAAGAGATTTTGCAAGTTGATTTGGGTGGGTGAGAAGCTTCTCAGAATATTTTTGTTTAAGTTGCTCTATTTCAGTTTCGACCAATGGGATGCTGAGGTCGTTGTGGATACACTCATTGCGAATGTACCATGGCGCTCCAGTGATGGTTCTGAGAATTCTAGATTGTGATCTTTAAAGGATGTCCACACTGCTCGCACAGGCATTTCCCCATAACTGCGAGCCATACGTCCAGACAGGCTTTATGATGCTTTTGTACAGTAGGACTTTATATTCCAGTTTAAGAGGGGAACGCGAGTTGATTAGCCAGTGAAGGCTATTGGCCTTTAGCTTGATTTGAAGCTTTTTCGACTCTGTGTGTTTGCGCCATGTGAGCCTTCTATCGAGGTGCACACCTAGGTATACAACATCGTTTGATTGCGGGATCTGTCTTGCATTTAAGGATAGCTGGGGACAGGTGCTTCTGTTGAGTGTGAACGTCACATGTTTACACTTTTGCTCGTTGATTTTTATGCGCCAGTTGGCCAGCCACTCTTCCACTTTAGCTAGGTGGCTTGCCAGCAGACTTGTTGCGTTAATTGGACATCGTGATCTGCTTAATATTGCCGTATCATCCGCAAAAGTACTTATTGTAAGTCGGGGGTCTGTTGGTATGTCGGCAGTGTACATTACATATAGGAGAGGACCGGGTACGCTACCCTGCGGCACTCCGGCTCCTATAGTGAACTCTTCCGTTGTGTACTCATTTTGACGAACTGTAAATACTCTGTTACTGACGTAACTTTCTAGTAATTTGTGAGTATTTGGGGGAAGCATCTTGAATATAAGACCATCCAACCAAACGCGGTCAAATGCTTGGGCAACATCTAAGAAAATTGCAGAGCAGTATTCGTGGTGCTCAAACACAGTCCGAATGTCTGAAGTTAAACGGTTGACTTGCTCAATAGTCCCATGCTTTGCTCTAAGCCCAAATTGATGTGAGGGAATGATATTTTGTGCATGGCCATCAATTTTACTGAGTAGGATCTTCTCAGTGATAGATAGTTTGTGTTCTGCGGCCCTTCAAGTCAGTCGCTGGGTTGGTAGGTCATTTCTCCTGAGACGATTTATGCGGTAACCTTCTGGATCTTTTAGGAATCTTGAAATGGTATTTCGGTGTCGACTCATTAAGGAAGCAATTTTACCAGTTTTCATGCCGGCTATGTTCATTCCTTTGATCCTTCCCTGCTCTTCCTTGGACAATTCAGTACCACGAGGCATTTCCAACTATAAATCAAATATTTGTTTGTTATTGATTGGTTTTACTGTCTTTAATAAGTGCTTACTTACTTAATTACTGGTTTTGTCAATTTTTCTGATAAGATGTTAACACTGCAATACTCGAGACATTAATAAAGCACTTTGCTCATATGTCCGTTTTCTATAAAGAGCGCGACTTAGATCTCTTATCCAAGTTAACGGTACCACAAAGGGGGCCCAAAGAAGACGTGCACTTTTTGTAACGGAGCAGAACCATAAGAGATAAGAAATGCAGAATCAAAACAAGCAAGCAGTTGTTGCTTTTTAAGCAATATCGAAAATTCTTTTTGGACATATAGCCATTTACCTTAGGTATAGATGTGACCATCTTCTAGTCCTGCGTCGATTCCCAATATATAGTTCGGCGTGCTATCTGGCAGCTTGAGAATCCTTTTTAAGAAGTATCGCTGCAATTGGTCTGCCTCTTCCATTATTTCTCCGCCCCAGACTTGAGCCCCATAGCACTGAACCGTTCTGCTTACTGAGTTAAAAAATTTCCATTTAGATGCTAGGTTCACAGTTCCTTTGTTTATAAAGTTCGCCCACACCGAGTTTATACTCGCCTTTGCTTCTTTTGTCCTGGCTGCCACATGCTTTTTAAAACTCATTGTCGGCGTCAGGATAACCCCAAGGTATTTGTACTCCGGTACCACCTTCACCTGTTCATCCTGAAACGTCCAGTTATCCGTTGCCGCCAGTCTGCCGCCTTTTATAAAGACCATAATCTCTGACTTTGCCTTATTGACTTTGATAACAATATCATCTGCGTACATTAATACCCTAATGTTTGTGTTATCGATATACAGGCCACCTCCTACGTGTTCGTGCAGATCATCTAGGTATAACGCAAATAGCAGCGGCGACATAAGACATCCTTGCTTTACTCCTTTTATTGTTTGAAACTTCTCAGATAGCTCGTTTCCAGTACAAACAGAGCAATACGTTTGCGAGTATACTTTTTCAATAAAATTAATTATTTTCGTCGATACGCCATGTCGCTCGAGCTTGTATATCAGGTGTTTGCGGGGTACTCGGTCAAAGGCTGCCTTAAAATCTACAAAGTAAGCGTAGACTTTTTTTCTTTCTTCAAACTTTATGCGAGCTATAGAAGCTAAGTTGAATATGTTGTCCATCGTTGAGTATCCGCGTCGGAAGCCTGCTTGGAATTCGTTCAGTTTATCGTGCTTTTCCACCCACTTTGATAATCTCGTCGACAATATACTCATCAAAAGCTTCGCTACGCAGTTCATAAACGAAATACCTCGGTAGTTCATCGGGTCATTAATATCTCCTTTTTTGTGTATTGGAAATATTATACTGTTGATGAAAGATTTATCCAAAACGTTGCTCTCAAACTCTCTGTTGTATAATATTACCATTTGAGTAAGCATATCAATGGGCGCGTTTTTAAAGAACTCATACTGAACTCTGTCTTCTCCAGGAGCTTTGTTGGGCTTGGCTTTATTTAGTGCTGCCAATAGTTCCTCCATTGTTAAAGCTGCGTCTAAGTCTGAGTCCTCGATATACATCGGTGCATACTGGAATTCCATGGTGTTTTGTTGAGGGTTGAGTAGATTATTGAAGTGACTTCGGAAATCCCACGCAGCTATTTCAGCACTCATTTTTGGACTGATTCCTCTTATTTCTCTGACTATCATCCACCAGTCTTTGCTATCCTTTATGGAGATAATGCGTGCCTCAAGGTTCTGCTCATACTCTATTTTGCTTTTTCGCATAACACTCTATATTCCTGTTGCGCCTTTGTGTAAATTTGATTGTCTTCTGCTGTGTTTGTTCTTCTAAAATTGTGCAATGCCGCAAACACTTCCTGCCTCTTCTTATAGCATTTGGAGTTAAACCATTTGTTATTAAAATTAGTTGAGAAACCTCCCTTGTTGTTCGGTGCTGCTTTTTTAACTGCATTTAGAATATCCTCAATAGACAGTTCTTGTCTTTGAGCTTGAAGCACATTGACATGCTTCTGTACATTTTTCCTGTATTCTTCAGCTTTTTTGTCGTTCCAGGGTAGCTTTGGCAGCAAGTTTGGCTTTCTTTCCAGTGTTGTCGAAACCGATAAAACAAATTTCAGCAGTATAGGCATGTGGTCTGACCAGATTTTGCTCTCCACCTCAAAGCTTATAACACGTTCTAATATCGCCCTGTCAACTGCACATATATCTATAACTGAGCTCCCGTTTCTGTTTATGAAGGTAAAATCTCCTTCTAAGTCGCCTTTTGTTCTGCCATTTAAAATTATCAGTCCTCTGTCATCTGCCAAATCCAGAAATTTTCTTCCATTTGCATTCACCGTTTCATCTTTTGATTTCCTAATATCCACGCCATTAATAAATGTTTCTAGCATGACATCGTCCAAATATTGTTGCTCGCAACCAATGCGCGCATTGGTATCACCAATCACGATTGCGTTTTCCACTTCACATTCAAATAACTCCTTTATCTGGTCTAGGTTTGCTGCCCAAGTTTCCGGTCTGAGGTACAGTGGTATAAAGGTGTATCTGCTGTTAGGAGTCTGGATCTGTATATGCTGGATTCCACAAAGTGTTTTATGACTGTGCCTAATACCCCTCTCTGCCAGCTTTCTGCTTACACCCATAACCATACCGCCAATAGCTCGTCCGAAACGACTGCATCTGCTTGCTGGTTCCCAGTAGGTTATAAAGGCTTTAAATTGAGAAGCATAATTTTGAATTTGCTCCGCCTCCACATGCGTCTCCATTAAGGCAAAAACGTCGCTTTGATCGATATATGCGAAAAAACTTCTATGTAATAACTTATTAGCTAACCCATGGACATTGTAACCTAGCATATGATTATTACATGGGGACGGTACTGGTTCGTTTACAATATTAGAGAGGCATATATTCTTATTTAGTTTTTTTGAATGCTGCTTTCTAGGAGTGCCTTAAAATCTAGAGGCATGCCGTTAATTTTATCGCCATACATTTCTGCCAAAATTTCTGCTGCCAAAATTTCTCCATTCCTTAGCTCCAGGTTAACGTCAAACTTTAGCCATTTTGTTCCAATTCGAATCCTATCATTTCTTACGGCAATACGATGTGAATCATCCCTGGCTATTAGTTGTTTTTTAAGACACATAAGTGCCCGTTTCTGTTGTTGTTTTTCATCGCTGAGGTCTCTCTCCACATAGATGGTCGTTCCAATCAATTTATTTGCATTTTTTAGCACTGCATTAACAGACTCTTCGGAATCCATTTCTGCGAAAACTCCCATTTGATTTTCCCTTTTATACATTATTTTATACATTATAAACATGGTTCAACTTAAGCTTCTCCCTGCATATCCGTTTTATCTCATACTTTGGTTGGCCGTCGGCTTTGATTCCTCTGAACCCAAGATTCTTTCTTTTGGTGTGCTCAATGATCCTAATAAGCTCTTTATGATCAGCAGCTGCGGTACGTTTTATCTCTGCAATTTCAGATCTTAGAACATTATTTTCCTCCTTCAGCGTTTGTATTTGCATCGAGAATGCTCCAAACTGGTCTTTAATTTCAGCTACATCATCCTTCGTGGCCACATTTTTCAGCACCGCCATTAAATCGTGCATTGTGGGTTCACCAGGCGAAAATTCCAGTCGCCCTCTTTTGATAGTCTGAGTTGGGGTACCCAAATTTTGCGGTGGGACGATTGGGGGAGTGCGCATTAAACTTCCTTTTCCGTTCATTTTGCAATTTGAACAGCGCGCCAATTTCTAAGATCGTAAATGGTTCGTGTCTTCACTTTCCGCTGTTGCGTCTGTTGCGTTATGATTTTTGCGTCTAACAGCCCAATGTAACTGCAGAACGACTGCACTTGTTGTAGTTGTCTCCCAAAAAGCAATAGAATGAGTATAGATTCTCACCGATGTAACGTTGTTGTTGGTAAAGGGGTGCCGTCTAATTGTAATTTTAGAAATACCAATATCTGCTCCAAGCCGCATTCCGTGTTGCCAACTCTGTGTCTACTACTTGATGCGATGGCGCCTCCTTTCGTATATCGATTGCTTATTTGTTTTGTATGGGTTTAAAAAGGTGATAACTTTGTAGGCAAACAGGAGCCAGACGCAAAACACAACCATTTCGATCAACGATAACGATAACGACCTTTTTTATTTTATTGTCAATGTAAATACATATGTATGTATGTAAAACAAATTAATCAATTTACCAACATTCGTCATGCACCTTATATAAGCTGCGAGATTTTCGTGCAACTCATTTAACAGAGGGGTGCTTGAATTTAACGCCATCTCAGAAAAGTGGCAAGAATATCTAACATCGTGTAAAGGACGTCTTATGATTCCTTCTTTGCGTTACAAACATCTGACCAAAATTACTCTGCAAAGTTAAAAAAAAAAACCGAAACAGTACCGGTACTAACGTTTCGGTTTGGATCCGGTTCTATCGGTTACAATAATAACGGTAAACGGTATTTGGTTCTCAAAAAAAAATTAGTTTCGGTTCTGGTTCCGGTACGTGATTTGAAACGGTTTATTTCGGTTAACGGTTCCGGTACCGGTATTAATCCCTGCTTATTTTTGATTTAAAAAAATTAATTACGATATACGAATTAAATTTCAATTTTTATTTAAAAATCAACGCTTTTCAATTTTTATAATAAAAATTAAAAATAAAAATTATTTTTCAATTTTTATAAAAAAATCGAAAAATAAAGATTATTTTTCAATTTTTATTATTAAAATTGAAAAATAAAAATTGGATGTAAATATCTTTAGAATATCTTTAGGTGGTGTACTGCCAAAATTTAAAAAGATTCATGATGTGTGGATCAATACCTTTCATATGATACATCACATGTCCTGAAAGGACCAACATTAAGGACCCTTAAGGAAATAACTTCTCGATGCTGCAGTGACTGAAGAGTTGGATCTTTTGAAGGATCATTCAATAACTTCAATCAGATGTGCTGCCTATTCTATGCAGCGGGCAGTCCATGACTTTTTGAAAGATGATAATCGGAAAACTATTGTCGAAAGTGGCAAAGCAATTATAAAAACATTGCGAACTCCAATTTTTTGGTAAATACAAAAAATTCATTACATGAAATTTCCAAATATCATAATTTTTTAACTTTACTTAGGCTATCAATTTCTACCCAAGGACTGCCTCAACCGCTCCTCGATGTTCCAACAAGATGGAACTCTACATACCATGTTGAAAATGTGTGCGTATTCAAGGATTTTTCGGAGAGCATTTAAATGAAGATTTGCAGCTATCGGACTTGCAGTGGGAAGAAATAAATTTGCACCTGTCTGTATTGCAACCGATTTTTATAGCCACGCAAAAGTTGCAGGCCGAGCAACTCCACCTTCGCAACATTTATAAGCTTTGGCTTGAGACGAAATTGTCCATTCATTCTATGGAGAACAAAACCCAGTACAGCAGTTATATGTCAAAAATCATTTGATGGCACTAATGCGGAAAATACTAGCTTTAAATAAAAAAGTAAGCTCATATAAAAAACTTTAATTTATCAAGTTTCGGTAGAAAGAGCATTTTCTGCCCTAAAACTGCTACTTCCCGACTTAAGATGCCATTTGTCATCAGAATCAATGAAAAAATTTTGATCCTGAAATTAAATAAATAAATAAATATTTATATAGTTAGGTAGGAGCCGTATTCGTAGCGGCCCACTTCCATAGGAGGCTGGGTTAGCCTCAGTTAAGTAGCAACCTGTATTCGTAGAGGTGCTAAATGGTAGGTGCCTGTGTTCGTAGAGGCCCTTGCCATGTTGTAAGAGTAAGCTATGATCGTTTGAGCCCACAATGAGAATAGTTGAGGATCAACATCGTTGCTGATTTGTTGTTCTTTATTACGTGTGCTTCGTTGCACGTCTCAAACTAAACTAACTTATCCGCTAGACATAGTGTGCTTAGGCTAAGGAGCTTTCGGGGAGCTTGAAGAAGAAGTATAATGCAAGGCAGTATACGGTACATTTATTTATATATGACTCCCCCACCGCAAGTTTCAACAATAATTGTTGAAGAAATGTCCTTAAGAATACTAATGTTTCAGTGATAAGGTAGTTAGGATATTAAGAAAATTTTACATCTTTTGTTTCTGTTTCGTTTGAAGATTGATTAGATTTCGTATTTCATTTTTCCTCCTGACCTGACCTTTATAACATTTTTAATTTTGTTTCGTTCGTCAGTGGATTCTAAAAAATTCTCGTGTTGTTAATGGTTTTCTATAAATTTGTACTTTGGACTAGATTGTCCATTTTTGAATTTCTTCGCATAGTCGTTTTCAAATCTTACATTATTTTTACATGTTTGCTTTTGATGTTGATTTTCTTTGTTCAATTTTAACAATGTAGGAAGTCTATGTACTAAGGCTATATTTAACTGGTGAACGAACGTATTTCGCTAATTTACACATACTTCAACTCTTTTTGAAAATTCGGATAGTAGTACAAAGATATATTTTTGAAGAATACTTTATTTGTGCCTCTGTGGTTATTTTAAAAATATTATTTTTCACTTAGATTTAATAGCTTTTCTCTGTCAGTAATGTTTGTTAATGCAAAGGTTGATTTTAAAATAGTTAAATATATATTAATAGCAAAATTTTGCCAATAGCATTCTTGAAAAATAATGAATATTTCTTCACAATAGACAGCAACTAATTCTTTTTCTGGCAATATATCCTTCATGTTCTAAAGTATATTTTCGGGATGTCCGTTTGTTTCAATAAAATGTCTTTTTTTATATTTTATAAAAGATTTTGGTAGTTTTTTATTCTTTTGATGATTAATTTATTTCAATTTGTATTTTTTTAAACGTTTAGAGCTTTCATCGTCTGTTTCAGCATTGTGAACAGTTTCCAAGTCTTCACACTCATTTGTGAATCGTTGAATAAGGTCCGTCGAAAAATCTTCATCGATTTCTACGGCTTCTGTCTTAGCTTCCAAAATGCCGTCATGCTCTAACAAAAATATGTTTGTGTTTTCAATACCTATGGTGGCGTCTTTCTTTATAAAGTTTCCCAAAAACTCTATTTCGCATCAGGCGAATTCGCAATTTCAACTTGAAATTTGAGATTTGCTTTTGCGAGCCAGCTGAAAATTGTGGAGATATGTTCAACATGTTTTTCAATACTCTTTGAAAAATGGGAATATCATCCATATAAACCATCAACCAACTGAATTTGTTATTTACAAAGCGCTAAATGTTTTTTTAAGCTGGACTTCGCTTTTTAGGGTTACGTTACAAGCTTCGATATAGAATACTGTTTTAAATTTATCGAATACTGGACATTAAGGGTTTCTCGTTTTAGAGTCCAGATGATCCATTCAAAACAATTCTCTAAAATTTGTATCCAACTTACTATACTTGTTACGTTCATCGATGTGAAGTTCAAGTGTAATAATATTTCTTGAATCTTTCTTTTTAAATAATTTATGTCTGCATTTAGATTACCTAAATATTTTTCACTCTTAGGCAATCATAATCCTTGTCGAAATCATATTCTAAGAACTTGCAATAATAGTTTTCATATTAAAATTCCTTAAATGAGGGGAATCTGTTAACTTTGATTGTCTTTCCCATTGCTTTGACGCAGACTTCATTGTCTTGCTTCCATCTGGGATGACAAACATTTTTATTGATTATACTGAACTCGGCTTCAGCATCTATTAAAAACATAAGTGTCCTGATTTTTGTTTTGATTTTTATATGGGGTAGCGATCTTGCCCTATTGGTTGAAAATTCGACTCAGCCTGACCTATGTCCATTGGTTGCATACTCGTTTTGCTCTGGAGCGATGATTGCAAGTGAAAAGTTTTGGAATTCTTATTGGTTTTATAATAATATACTGCTTGATGGTTGACTCCACTCTACACATTTTTAACATATCCATAAGCTACTTAACTTGTCACCAAAGTGTTGTATCATGATTTCTTTTACTGATCGATTGTCTTAACGTTCCCACATCTACGTAGCACGGTTCTTGTCAGTCCAACACATTTGCATTTATCTTAACTGAAAAGTCTTTCTTTTTTTTGTGATTCGTCGAAACCAACAAATCGTTGGCTGAATTGTGTCAATTTGGTCTAAAAAGTCTGGAAATTGATTTACTCAGAACTATCAAAATTTTTTATACTTTTTATGAAGTTAAAGGTAGAATTAAATGCTGCTATTATGTTGGCATCCATTTTAATTACATTTACAAAAGTTCAGAAATGCTTTTAAATGCTGTGTTTTCTTAGTTTTACTTCATATTCTAATTCTTCTTTTGCTTTACTGTATACTTTCATACATACGAAATATTCGAGCTTTGATTTAAGCTCTGTTGATAAGCTCAAGAACTGATAAACGAGACAGTTATTTCCAGTCTATCGTGTTCTGGAATTTTCCATGCGCCTCTCTGATGATGATGATAATAATGATGATATCGTTGATGATGATGGTGTTTGTCACACGTGGGACTCCAATTTTAACCATTGAGATGATGGTGCTGTCCACGCCTCAATAGTTTTCAATTAAGTTTATCCTCGTCGCCAGTTAGGTAGGAGCCGTATTCGTAGCGGCCCACTTCCATAGGAGGCTGGGTTAGCCTCAGTTAAGTAGCAACCTGTATTCGTAGAGGTGCTAAATGGTAGGTGCCTGTGTTCGTAGAGTCCCTTGCCATGTTGTAAGAGTAAGCTATGATCGTTTGAGCCCACAATGAGAATAGTTGAGGATCAACATCGTTGCTGATTTGTTGTTCTTTATTACGTGTGCTTCGTTGCACGTCTCAAACTAAACTAACTTATCCGCTAGACATAGTGTGCTTAGGCTAAGGAGCTTTCGGGGAGCTTGAAGAAGAAGTATAATGCAAGGCAGTATACGGTACATATATTTATATATGACTATATATTGATTAAATTGGCTTGTATTATTTGGGGATGCCAACTATTCTTATATAAATGTGCCAATTATATTAATTTGGATATGCTGCCTTTGCCCATTAGGATTTCACTAAGAAAACTGTACAGCTGGCTATAGTTGGATTAGATTTCGATTTATTGATTTTATATCCCAGTTTACAAAAGAAATTTAATGCACCTCATATAACTTATATCTAGAAATATATTTTAATTTAGAACTAACAATTGTTTTTATCTTATTTAACTAATTTTATTACTAAGAATGTCGTACCGTAACCAAATCAATGAGCAACTTCCAAGAAAGGTTCAGCATTTCCGGAGAGGCGCCGGTTCGTTTTGAGGTTTGGTTAATCGTCTAGCATTAGCTGTTCGGGTAAGGGTTGGTTCAGAACCGAATCGCATCCCTGCTTATAATTATGACGAATATCATGAATTAAATTTTACAGTTTGATGGGGTAAGAGGGATGGGGGAGGGGGTGGTGTCTCCACGAGTCCTTTATATGTATATATAAGTCACTTTTCGAAATACATACCCCTGTTGCTTGACATCGATTTGTTAACTCACATGAAGTTATACTTTAAGGATCCTTAATGTTGGTCCTTTCAGGACATGTGGGGTAGCATATGAAAGGTATTGATCCACACATAACGAATGTTTTTAAATTTTGGTAATACTCCACCCGGTTCTAAAGATATTTACATTCAATTTTTATTTTCAATTTTTATAATAAAAATTAAAAAATAATCTTTATTTTTCAATTTTTTCTATAAAAATTGAACTATAATTTTTATTTTTTATTTTTATTATAAAAATGGAAAATAAGCGATTAACTATGGTTTTTAAATAAAAGTTGAAATTTAATTCTTATTTCGTAATTTATTTTTTTTAATAAAAAATAAATTATTTTTCAATTTTTTGATAAAAATCAAAAAATAATTGTTATTGTACAATTTTTATTTCAAATATTATAACCGTTACGGTCCCTGAAAAAATGAGCAATGCCAGTTTTACCATTCAAATGGTATTAAAAATGTCTACGGTCCGTTTTGGTCCGTCGTAAGTGTGCATAGCACAGATCTGCAAGAGATCCTGTTTTCTTGACTCGAGTATACTTGTTGTAAATGCGTCTTGGGTATGATTTTCCATTCAAACTATGAAGTCAGTTCATATCACTCATATCGTACTAGTACTTCAGTGACTAGTCTCAGTTTTGAGCAGGTGTCAAATTTACTTGTTCCTGCAGACTTTACTCAGACATCAAAGCGGAATACGCAAATAACCCGGTGTTTTGACAAATTCTACCAATACTTAAGTATTACTTGAGTATTGCTCTACGCATTTGTTGGCTTCTAAAGCACGCGTCACGTTTGCCTACTCAGGGTAGGGAAAGGCATATCCGACTTAAGTATATGAATAAATTTATTAAAGATCCATACAAAAAATATTGCTTGTGGTATAACATGTGTAAGTCATTTCCACGAACGATGGTCCAAGACCCTTATTTTAAAGTTCTAAAATATTTTGATAAAAAACATAGGTTAAATGCTCGCTCAAATTTAAAGAGTATGCAAACTTCTTCATACCTTTTTTTAGTGGGCTTAGGCAAAAACAATACTCACAGAATTCGGTTCTGCTGACGTCGAGAAGTGAAGGAAACGAACAGAAGCCGAAGACATATCAGAAAGCAGACACACAAGGTCACCAGTAAAAAAATTGCACAAGAGGCAAGCATGAGTAAAAAAATACTTACGTGAGAAAGCGATAGATACAAAATGCGTTGCTTGAATTGTTGGTGGATAATTTCACACTCAAATTTTACGTTTCCCTGTTTGTATGAGTATTTTCTATACGCTACGCGAGTGTTTTCGGCACATAAGTGCGAGACGCAAATATGCCGCGAGTAGAAATTCTACTGTATTAATTTTGTTGGAGTAGTCGGGATATCCGAGTGCGAAAATATGAAATACTTATGCAGTGCACTTGCAGTTGCGGTGCACTCGTGCAGATCTCCGGTGCATAGTTCCTCTCGCGTAAGAAATCAACAAAAGTCACTCATCACAAATACCTTGATAGCGGCGATCCGTAATTTTCATATCCTGATGATCACTCTTATCATATCAGGCTCATCACTCTTATCGCCGGGGTTTTCAGTGAAAAAATCCAAATGAGAATGCAAAAAATGAATTTTTAACAACATTCTCACTCCTGTTTGCAATACAATAAAAAGCCTAATTTTTCATAGTTTCTTTTAAAATTTGCGACGACTTCTTTTTTCATCTATTTACTCGATCTTCAAATTTTCTTGGCCAACTATGTAGTTCGTTCGATCCGGCCATTCTTTTCGAACGCAATGCAAGTTTGCACAAAAAACACATGTGTTTAGTATATACTTGTTGCAATCCCATCACTATAGCAACAACTTTGAGGTCAGCGCAAATTTTCCAGTTTTGTTATAGCTCTCCAAAGCTTTCATGTGACCATGTTTAGTGAGTATTTCGGTCACTTCATGAACTAGGAGTGTCTGTGCTGAACTCTAAAAGCTCTTCAACAAATTCAAAATTTGTGCTCACAAACGACGGAACAAAACAGACCGTAGACATTTTTAATACCATTTGAACGGTAAAACTGAAATTGCTCATTTTTTAGAAAAATGCTAATACCTTTTACAATTTCCAACAGATTTCGATAGATGAACACTTTTAATTTGTTATATATTAGTTTAGATCATCCAAAAGAGAGAGAGAAATTTTTAAAAATTTCTTTGTTAGTTAAAATAACAATGTAATTAACGGGGTTTTCAAATTTTCCACAAAAAAATAGGAAATGTTCGATATCTTTGTAAATAACATCCACACTACTAGTTTGAAAATAAAATAACGTATGAATGATTGAAAGATATTCTCATTAGCTTTGGTATATTAAACTTATTATACATAATTGAGATATCTGAATATGGGTTTAACGACCTATTTTGATTTTAGTCAAAGTGAATGTTAGCAGGCTCAAGGTCGAGGTTTGATTATAGTTCAATAATCAACCAGAAAATTCAACAGAGAATACATTTGAACATGAACAGTAGCTGTGGCTGTGTAGACGGCCGTTTCGGCTGCCGCCATGGCAAAGCCTTCGTCAGTACACTTTCAGTTGCTGTCACACCAACAAGCCATTTGCAAATCCTATTTATACTACAAAGGCGGCGAATAAATTGTTGAGAATTCCAAGTGCACAAATTTGCACGAACTTTCAACTAGCTTTTAAGCTAGAATTTCAAGTGCACAAACTTGCACGAACTTTCAACTAGCTTTAAGCTCCGCTTTTTTAGGGTATATGAAGGTATATGCATTGGCATTGAAGGTTGTTCAATGTATCTCTGTTGTTTATGGCCACTATTTTAATTACTGAGAAATTCGTCTCAGAGTGTGATTAAAGTGTGCCACGATTTTCTTGTGTGCATTTATTTAAAGGGGGTATGATGCTTCCCTTTTTGTATAATTACCAAAGTATTTTTATTGTTTGTTTAATAGGGAACCGTTAAGGTTTTATAACAAACATCACGGCGAGCCAACTCCGTTATTATATCTGAATATGGGTTTAACGACCTATTTTGATTTTAGTCAAAGTGAATGTTAGCAGGCTCAAGGTCGAGGTTTGATTATAGTTCAATAATCAACCAGAAAATTCAACAGAGAATACATTTGAACATGAACAGTAGCTGTGGCTGTGTAGACGGCCGTTTCGGCTGCCGCCATGGCAAAGCCTTCGTCAGTACACTTTCAGTTGCTGTCACACCAACAAGCTATTTGCAAATCCTATTTATACTACAAAGGCGGCTAACATTCACTTTGACTAAAATCAAAATAGGTCGTTAAACCCATATTCAGATATAATAACGGAGTTGGCTCGCCGTGATGTTTGTTATAAAACCTTATTAAACAAACAATAAAAATACCTTGGTATTTATACAAATAGGGAAGCATCATACCCCCTTTAAATAAATGCACACAAGAAAATCGTGGCACACTTTAATCACACTCTGAGACGAATTTCTCAGTAAATAAAATAGTGGCCATAAACAACAGAGATACATTGAACAACCTCCAATGCCAATGCATATACCTTCATATACCCTAAAAAAGCGGAGCTTAAAGCTAGTTGAAAGTTCGTGCAAATTTGTGCACTTGGAATTCTCAACAATTTATTCGCCGCCTTTGTAGTATAAATAGGATTTGCAAATGGCTTGTTGGTGTGACAGCAACTGAAAGTGTACTGACGAAGGCTTTGCCATGGCGGCAGCCGAAACGGCCGTCTACACAGCCACAGCTACTGTTCATGTTCAAATGTATTCTCTGTTGAATTTTCTGGTTGATTATTGAACTATAATCAAACCTCGACCTTGAGCCTGCTAACATTCACTTTGACCATAATTGAGATATTTGTAATTAAGAGAGATGATCTTTTCAAATATGCAAAAAACTATAATTTGGGATTCTCTCGAAATCTGTTCTACTTAAAATTTTTTGCACTCCAGTTTCGGATTCAGCGCGTGATTTTACATAAGAGTGACATACATTTTTCGAGGATGAGAAAATCATTAATTTCACAAGTTTACAAAAAAGTCAACTTTTTAACCAGAGAAGATGATTAAAAACGTTCCTAATGTATTTTCACACGGTGAACTCAAATAAATTGACCGTTTCCCCCAGAGGGTCAGGTTTAAGATAAATTTGCATAAACGTGTGTTGGACGAGGTTTGTTCACATTTTTAACTCCTGCAGCCACATTAATTAACCTATTCAAACCAAAATGGTTTTTACGTAGACTTAATTAAATAACGATCACGAAAGCAAAAACTAAAGATTGCTTCTTGCTCTTAAGATACCATTATTTTGATTTAAACATGAAAATATGAAATTTTCTGAGAACTTTTCTATTTTAAAAAAATTCCCTAAATTGATCTGCCAAGTGAAATTAACTGGCTATTTCGCAATATTACTACATTTACACTTTTTGATACTATCGCTCTTTTAGATGTTATGGCCCAAAAAACTATTTAAATTAGTTAGCATTAGTTAGCAAAACTATTAAATATTTTCGGATATCGAAATGTTCGCAATACCTTAAAATTGTTGCGCTTTTTTATAGTAAATTTTTAAGCAATTTTTTTAGAGTAGTTACTATGTAGCCATGACCGTCTGTCTGTCCTGTCAGTTCGTCTATCCGTATGAATTAACAGATCTCAGAGACGACATGTGTTGGACATACGCTTCTGATGCTTACAGGCAGATCAAGTTTATTTTTCATTTTTTCCACGCCCCCTCCCGCCCCGCAAATAGAAAAAGCGGCATACCTCCGGCAGTTTCATAGAAGCTTCGTCCTTTTTGGACATTTTTAGTAATCGGGATTCTATATCGATCTCCCAAAGGATTGGTAAAGATCGGGCCCGGGGGGATACAGCTCAAGGGTTTGCAGTGAAATCCTGAAACTAAACAACGTGCAGGTAAAAGAATCAAGAATACTGTTCAAACGTGGCAACAAAATGGGAATTGTGGTTGAAATGGACTCTAATGACTCAACTTCCTCCGTACTGAAAAGTTCAAATAAACTCAGAGGCACTAATATATACGTAGAGCAGGATCTAAGCGAAAGAAGACAGCTACAAAAACGGGCCCTTTTGAATCTGAAAAAACAAATCCTGAGGAAAGACGAATCACACCGGATCTCAGTCAGAAACGACAACATGCGAATCGGAGAGAAACTTCTGAAATTCAACGAAAATATGGAGCTTATGAACGGAGAACAAACGGCATCGGCTATGTTGGAAGAACTGTATGGAGACAAAATAAAGGAAATACCCACTGGTTTGCAGGCCCTCTTGGAACATAGTCCCTCAAAAAACTTAAATACAATAGCATCTTAAATAATGTAACTGTCTCAGTATCGTCCCTTACTAGTAATATTATAACAATTTTAGCATATAATGTACATGGATTGTCCAACAAGCGCTTACACCCAGAATTTTTCACATACATCAACAATGCGATGATATATGACTATTATTGATTAAATTGGCTTGTATTATTTGGGGATGCCAACTATTCTTATATAAATGTGCCAATTATATTAATTTGGATATGCTGCCTTTGCCCATTAGGATTTCACTAAGAAAACTTTACAGCTGGCTATAGTTGGATTAGATTTCGATTTATTGATTTTATATCCCAGTTTACAAAAGAAATTTAATGCACCTCATATAACTTATATCTAGAAATATATTTTAATTTAGAACTAACAATTGTTTTTATCTTATTTAACTAATTTTACTACTAAGAATGTCGTACCGTAACCAAATCAATGAGCAACTTCCAAGAAAGGTTCAGCATTTCCGGAAGGGCGCCGGTTCGTTTTGAGGTTTGGTTAATCGTCTAGCATTAGCTATTCGGGTAAGGGTTGGTTCAGAACCGAATGGCATCCCTGCTTATAATTATGACGAATATCATGAATTAAATTTTACAGCTTGATGCGGTAAGAGGGATGGGGGAGGGGGTGGTGTCTCCACGAGTCCTTTATATGATATATAAGTCACTTTTCGAAATACATACCCCTGTTGCTTGACATCGATTTGTTAACTCACATGAAGTTATACTTTAAGGATCCTTAATGTTGGTCCTTTCAGGACATGTGGGGTAGCATATGAAAGGTAGTGATCCACACATAACGAATGTTTTTAAATTTTGTTAATACTCCACCCGGTTCTAAAGATATTTACATTCAATTTTTTTTCAATTTTTATAATAAAAATTAAAAAATAATCTTTATTTTTCAATTTTTTCTATAAAAATTGAACATAATTTTTATTTTTTATTTTTATTATAAAAATGGAAAATAAGCGATTAACTGGTTTTTAAACAAAAGTTGAAATTTAATTCTTATTTCGTAATTTTTTTTCAATAAAAAATAAATTATTTTTCAATTTTTGATAAAAATCAAAAAATAATTGTTATGTACAATTTTTATTTCAAATATTATAACCGTTACGGTCCCTGAAAAAATGAGCAATGCCAGTTTTACCATTCAAATGGTATTAAAAATGTTACGGTCCGTTTTGGTCCGTCGTGTGTGCATACACAGATCTGCAAGAGATCCTGTTTCTTCCAGTATACTTGTTGTATGCGTCTTGGGTTGATTTTCCATCAACTTGAGTCGTCATATCACTCATATCGTACTAGTACTTCAGTGACTAGTCTCAGTTTTGACAGGTGTCAATTTCTTTTCCCAGACTTTACTCGACCAAAGCGGATACGCAAATAACCCGGTGTTTTGACAAATTCACAAGCCTTCGTCAGTACACTTTCAGTTGCTGTCACACCAACAAGCTATTTGCAAATCCTATTTATACTACAAAGGCGGCTAACATTCACTTTGACTAAAATCAAAATAGGTCGTTAAACCCATATTCAGATATAATAACGGAGTTGGCTCGCCGTGATGTTTGTTATAAAACCTTATTAAACAAACAATAAAAATACCTTGGTATTTATACAAATAGGGAAGCATCATACCCCCTTTAAATAAATGCACACAAGAAAATCGTGGCACACTTTAATCACACTCTGAGACGAATTTCTCAGTAAATAAAATAGTGGCCATAAACAACAGAGATACATTGAACAACCTCCAATGCCAATGCATATACCTTCATATACCCTAAAAAGCGGAGCTTAAAGCTAGTTGAAAGTTCGTGCAAGTTTGTGCACTTGAAATTCTAGCTTAAAAGCTAGTTGAAAGTTCGTGCAAATTTGTGCACTTGGAATTCTCAACAATTTATTCGCCGCCTTTGTAGTATAAATAGGATTTGCAAATGGCTTGTTGGTGTGACAGCAACTGAAAGTGTACTGACGAAGGCTTTGCCATGGCGGCAGCCGAAACGGCCGTCTACACAGCCACAGCTACTGTTCATGTTCAAATGTATTCTCTGTTGAATTTTCTGGTTGATTATTGAACTATAATCAAACCTCGACCTTGAGCCTGCTAACATTCACTTTGACCATAATTGAGATATTTGTAATTAAGAGAGATGATCTTTTTCAAATATGCAAAAAACTATAATTTGGGATTCTCTCGAAATCTGTTCTACTTAAAATTTTTTGCACTCCAGTTTCGGATTCAGCGCGTGATTTTACATAAGAGTGACATACATTTTTCGAGGATGAGAAAATCATTAATTACACAAGTTTACAAAAAAGTCAACTTTTTAACCAGAGAAGATGATTAAAAACGTTCCTAATGTATTTTCACACGGTGAACTCAAATAAATTGACCGTTTCCCCCAGAGGGTCAGGTTTAAGATAAATTTGCATAAACGTGTGTTGGACGAGGTTTGTTCACATTTTTAACTCCTGCAGCCACATTAATTAACCTATTCAAACCAAAATGGTTTTTACGTAGACTTAATTAAATAACGATCACGAAAGCAAAAACTAAAGATTGCTTCTTGCTCTTAAGATACCATTATTTTGATTTAAACATGAAAATATGAAATTTTCTGAGAACTTTTCTATTTTAAAAAAATTCCCTAAATTGATCTGCCAAGTGAAATTAACTGGCTATTTCGCAATATTACTACATTTACACTTTTTGATACTATCGCTCTTTTAGATGTTATGGCCCAAAAACTATTTAAATTAGTTAGCATTAGTTAGCAAAACTATTAAATATTTTCGGATATCGAAATGTTCGCAATACCTTAAAATTGTTGCGCTTTTTATAGTAAATTTTTAAGCAATTTTTTTTAGAGTAGTTACTATGTAGCCATGACCGTCTGTCTGTCCTGTCAGTTCGTCTATCCGTATGAATTAACAGATCTCAGAGACGACATGTGTTGGACATACGCTTCTGATGCTTACAGGCAGATCAAGTTTATTTTTCATTTTTTCCACGCCCCCTCCCGCCCCGCAAATAGAAAAAGCGGCATACCTCCGGCAGTTTTATAGAAGCTTCGTCCTTTTTGGACATTTTTAGTAATCGGGATTCTATATCGATCTCCCAAAGGATTGGTAAAGATCGGGCCCGGGGGGATACAGCTCAAGGGTTTGCAGTGAAATCCTGAAACTAAACAACGTGCAGGTAAAAGAATCAAGAATACTGTTCAAACGTGGCAACAAAATGGGAATTGTGGTTGAAATGGACTCTAATGACTCAACTTCCTCCGTACTGAAAAGTTCAAATAAACTCAGAGGCACTAATATATACGTAGAGCAGGATCTAAGCGAAAGAAGACAGCTACAAAAACGGGCCCTTTTGAATCTGAAAAAACAAATCCTGAGGAAAGACGAATCACACCGGATCTCAGTCAGAAACGACAACATGCGAATCGGAGAGAAACTTCTGAAATTCAACGAAAATATGGAGCTTATGAACGGAGAACAAACGGCATCGGCTATGTTGGAAGAACTGTATGGAGACAAAATAAAGGAAATACCCACTGGTTTGCAGGCCCTCTTGGAACATAGTCCCTCAAAAAACTTAAATACAATAGCATCTTAAATAATGTAACTGTCTCAGTATCGTCCCTTACTAGTAATATTATAACAATTTTAGCATATAATGTACATGGATTGTCCAACAAGCGCTTACACCCAGAATTTTTCACATACATCAACAAATGCGATGTCTTCATCTTAATAGAAACTCATGTAGAGGCAGCCCACTCAAGCAACTATGATTCCTTATTCAGCTCGTTTATAACTTACTGGCAACCAGCAACTAGAACAAGCCGATTCGGGCGTGCGATCGTTGGCATAGTAGTTGGAGTCAACAAAAATTTGGAGCACAGAAACATTAGGCATACGTACGAATCACATTATGATTGGCAGCAGTTGAGAATCCGAACGACACAGAGCGAGTACTGCATCATACCAATGTATCTTAGAGGAGTGAACTGGGCTTCAGACTTGGAGTGCATTAAGAATCGCTTTGAAAATGAAGTGAAAAATGCTATTCTCATTGGTGACTGTAATGCACGGATTGGGTGTGAACAGCAATATCTGGCGGATACCTCAATAGAATCGTTTACGTATGGATCGGAATTCAGACACTCTAAGGATGACATCATAACTGGCAATGGAAGAAAAATGTTGGATTTTGCAGACGACAAAGGCTTAGTGATCCTCAATGGTAGAACACGTGGGGACCTGGAGGGAAACTTTACCTTCATTAATAGAAATGGTAGCTCAGTCATTGACATTTGTGCCATTGATAATACTTTGTTAGAGCATGTTTTGAATTTCGAAGTGGAGAAACAAATCTGGTCAGATCATATGCCAATTCAGCTTCGCCTCAGTATAAAAGGGACCTGTACAGCGGAAAAAAGCCTCAAACTACTGCCGAAACTACAGTGGGCAATACAAAACAAGGACGTATACCAAGCTAAGTTGCAGAGGAACATCAGGGAGCTTAAAGAAACGAAGACGGAATGGCTTATCGAGGATGTTGTAAAAACTATAAAGGACTCGGCGACAAAAACATCATTTAGCACAAACGTCAATTTTAAACAAAAGTTGTTCACGTCTAAATGTAACCGAAAACGGAAAGAAGTTTTTGCGGCTCTGAGCAAATTCCGCAAAACTAATGCAACGATGGATAAGCAAGAGTACACCAATTTGCAGCGGGAGTACGCGGCACTCTGTAATAGAAGCAAAGCAGAATACGAGCAAACTTACAAATCCGGATAATGTCGGTGAAAGATGGGAAAGACTGGTGGAGGCTGGCTAAAGAAATCAGAGGAAATGGTCCAAGGATTGGAACTGGCATAACAGCTCGAGAATTTAGAGCTCACTTCATTGAACTTCTCAACCCCCCGCAACTGTCGCCTAGCATGCTGTACGCCCCAAACTACCTGGAGGATGAAGAACTGGATAGAGCGATATCTATGGAAGAGCTAAAAAGTGCACTCAACAAAGCCAAGGTCAACAAAGCACCGGGAGAAGATGGAATTACCAATGAGTTTCTGCAAAATGCGCCCACTGAACTACACGAACTCTTGGTCCACATATTTAACGAAGCATATCACAGCGCGCAAGTAGAGGAATCTTTTTCAAAGAGCATAATCTTCCCAATTTTTAAAAAAGGTGATATAAATAACCCGCAAAACTACCGTGGAATATCTTTCATCAACTCTTCAGCGAAGCTTTTTATGAGTGTTCTGACCACACGACTAGCAACATGGGTTGAGAAAGGCGGAAAACTTAGTGAATACCAAGCAGGATTTAGGCGTGGATACTCGACAGTAGATGGGATATTTAATCTGGCATCAATAGTCCAAATAAAACTCCAGGAAAAACGCAAAGTTTATGCCTATTTCGTAGACTTTAAGGCTGCTTTCGATTGTGTGCCTAGAGGACTCCTCCTATACAAGCTGCAACGATTAGGAGTATCAACGAAAATGATTAAACTAATAGAAAACGTATACGCAAAAACTTCGTGCGCAGTTTGGACAGGTAACGGTCTATCGGAGGATTTTGAAACACATAATGGAGTTAAACAGGGATGTCTCATGTCACCGCTGCTATTTGCTTTATATCTGGATGACATTCACGAGCATCTAAAAGGTGGAGTAATGGTTGGAGACACAAATATACGAGTGCTCATGTATGCGGACGACATCGTCATTCTTGCAGACAAGCCCGAGACACTGCAGGACATGATAAGAAAGCTAGAAAGCTACTGCACTATGTGGGGAATGGAGGTCAACAGGTCAAAGTCGCAAATTATGGTATTTCGAAAAGGAGGAAGACTGGCATCATCAGAAAAATGGTTCTTTCATACGGAGGCTATTCAGGTTGTTTCGGAATTTAAATACCTTGGAGTCGTGTTAACACCCACCATGAGCTTTAAAAAACATGTGCATGCCAGGTTAAAAGAAGCAAAAGGAAGCATAAACACCGTATGGGGTAAATTCTTAGGAAGCGATAACCTGAACCTTAGCGCAAAATGGAATGTGTTCAATGCCATAAGTAGAGCTGTTCTCTGTTATGGGGCTCAAGTTTGGGGAGGCGAGGTAAGCGAAGAAGCAGACCAACTGCAGAGGTATTTCGTAAAACGAATTCTTAAGTTGCCGGAAAATACGCCAAACTACCTATTAGCGATTGATGCAGGCGTAGAAGATGGACATATTTATAGCCTAAATCTGCACCTTAAATATATAGCGAGAACACTTTTCGAGTACAACAGCACCAGATTGCCGCATATTTTGTCTCGGTATATGGTCCGACAGGGGATTGGATGGTACGCGACGCTTAGAAGAAAACTCGAGGATCATAACATCACCCTTAGTGGAAATGCAACGCACTCGGAATGGATTTTAGGTAGTGTATCTCTACTCACAGCCATAACAGAAGAAACTAAGAAGGAACATGTGAACATGGCCAGATCGAGCGAAGTTCGCATATTCAAGAACTTAAACTATGCGGTAGGGGCTGAGTTCTGCAATAACGGCTCCACACAGAGGACTATTACATGGATCCTAAAGGCGAGAGGAGATATGCTGCGGCTAAATAGCAACCCCAGAAACACGCTAAACGGTGGATTGTGCTCGCTTTGCAACTGGAAGGAGATAGAGGACATGCATCATTTTATCGGAAGATGCCCTATTTTGAAAGAGTTTCGATGTCAGTATTTTAAGAAGGAAGTGCTTGAGGCAGAGGAGGTCGTCGCGGCTTTGGATGGAGCCATGGGTTGGGCAAACCTGGCGGATTATATTGAGGGTGCTTTAGTATATAGGAGGAGTATAGTAAATGAGGATTTTTAATATACTTAAGTTCATGTTCAACAGTTCTATTTTATTCATGTCAAGTTTGTATATTTGTAAAATGTTTTCAATATTATAGTTTTAAGAGCCTGGGATGGCCCCCTTAAGAGTGAAAGATCTGCTATCTCGCGACGAGCGGGGAAGGCAGGTGGTGTAACTCTGAAGGGTAAGTCTTCCTGTAGCTCACTAGGATTAACATAAATGCTATGTATAATTTTTTTTCGATTAAGGCTGACGGCAATTAAGCCATGCCTAAATATGTAAAATGTTCTTATTTTATTTTATTAAAGAACTACTACTACTACTACTACAGCTCAAGGGCCCTTATTCAAAAAGAAATATTTTTCAACAAAACGAAAATCATGTTCGAACGAATTCATGTATTTTTGAATACCGTTGATGTCCCGGAGAGTCTCCGCTGTCAAACAGAGTTCCTTCAGTTCGTGAAGTGTTTTTTGTATTCCAGAAAGATGTTTCGCGAAAGGTTATCGGCGTCAACTCTTGCAGACTATCGCATATCGGACAAACTGTGAAGGGAAGAGGAAATTTTTTTTTTTGAAGGAGTTCCCATCGTTGAGGGCTTCCACTAAATATGTTATAACATTTCTGAATGACTCCGAAAAATTTTAAAGCATTTGGACAACATTCAGCGGAATCGACACCATAAAAGTTCAGGCCCTTGGTACTGACCTCTCATGTTTCTTGCGTTGTCATATCCTTGTCCCCGTTTCTCGCACTGCCCAACGTTTCTAGGATCAGTGCAGCGATATCTCGACCAGTTTTTTTTTATTACAATTAGCAAAGGTCAGGAATCTTTCTTTGATTGTAAACGTCCTTTCTTTTTCGAAGGAACAATAGTTGATAGGAATACAACAATATTTCAATAGTTGATTGTTCCACATGCGAAGAATAAGGAGTTAAGTCAACAATTAAAGCATAATATTTTGCATCTTCTCGTTCTTTTAAAAATTACTGCTTCTTCATGTCGGGCACATGTCAGTGACACGTCTATATACCACACACTCATTTCAACACACCCAATTCAACAATCCGTCAATTCGACACGTAAAAACTTAAGGTACATGTCTAGTTTCAGCAGCCCAAAAGTAAGGGTTTACGAAAAAATTTATTACTCGAAAAGTTTACCACATATCGACTAGCGGTTTTTTTTGTTCGATAGATAATTGATCAAGCTAACTTTTAAAATTTTTTTGTAGTTGTTGTTGTAGCCCGCTTCAAAGTCGACCCATTTTTAAAAACATAGGTGCCTGGTGAGAATTGATGTGGTTATGGTCGGAACTAGGATATCTGGGATCGGTCTATATATAGGGGAGTAAGGGGTTCTCAAAGTCAAAATTTCGAAAATTGACCTATTTTTACCCCTTAAAATGGCCCTAACTCCGCTATTTATGGACCGATCAAAAATATCCTAGTTCCGACCATAGCGACGGGTATTACGAGCAATTTAAAAAAAACTATAAGAAAATCGGTCAACAAATGGCCTCGCAATCTGACGCACCAGGGTGAAAAAAGTGGTTCCGAGATAATCGCATTTAAAGTTTCGACAAGTTCGCCAATTTTGTGATTTTGCGCCCGACCTACCTGTACAAAAATCAAAATATCTCGAATTTGTATTTTTTTTTTTGCTTAAAAATTTCAGGGGATGTTTTTAACATTATAACGCATGATTTAAGCCAAAAAAAAAAAATCGAAATTTTCAAAATCTGAAACTAGACATGTACCTTAACACAAAACAAAGTCATCACAAAACAATTTTAAAATACGTCTATACAACACAAAGTCATTCAACACTACGTCAATTCAACACATTCAAAATTACCACAAAAAAAGTAATCACAGAACAATTTAAACACACGCGTCTTTATTTCATAAGGCCATTTCTTTGGAAAGGCCTTTTTGGAAAAAACGCCAAAATATTTGTTCTGAAACTGCACCGCAGGCAAATTTTTTTTTTTTTTATATCGCGCGATTCAAGGTTTTCCAACAAAGTCATCATCGATTGCAAGTTTACTATCTGTACCATGAAATCCAAAATGAATTTATAGAACTGTGTGCCCGGGGTAACAGGTAAAAAACTTCTGTGATGTGACATAGTGTATGTTGTAAATATAGTTAAATGTAATATTGTGGCATACCACAAATTTTTCGTGCACATCACAATGTGTTTATCATATGTTTGCACTAGCAGCCGATTAGTAGTTTGTTTTTGGAAACAAGGCCGAATCATCCCAATGGAAGCGCATAGATGAGCCAACACCGAAAAAAGCACGCCAAATTCGATCAAATGTGAAAGTTTTCTTCAATGTTTTCTTTGATTACAATGGTGTAATCATGAGTTCCTGCCAAGAGGTCGTACAGTTAATAAGGAATACTACAAGGAAGTTAAAATGGGTATTGATGAATAAATAAGTACTTTTCAAAAAAATGCAAAATTCACCTTTTCCTTTCACCACACCTCGTACACTACGCTATATAAGCTTGATATCTTCAAAATTGTTAGAGTTATTCAACATTTTTAGTTTCCGGGGGCGGTAGGGGACGTCGCCAAAATCTGAAATAAACTTGATCTGCGTTGGGACAATAGGAGTCAAAATACAAAATTTGGTTGCTCTAGCTCTTCTAGTCTCAGAGCATCCGACGTTCACATTGCTCTGTGACACTGAAATATGACACTCTGTGACGCTGTGTAAACCCAGCAAGAGCTACGAATACAAAATATATACCAATGTTTAAAGAATATGAAAGAATATTCATAGGAAATACAATAAAATTTTTTTACTCTGTATTAGAGGCAAAAATATTTAACAGACGGAATGAGGCATCTCCGTCCATTAAGTATATATATTCTTGATCAGCATCAACAGCCGACATTCAGCCGATATAAATGCAACCAAATTTGTAAAAATAGAAGAGTCTTTGGGCATTATGCTAAAGTGGTATTAATTAAAATTCCACCACCGGCTTGTACACGACGATTAAATTTGAAAAATTTGCCATTAACTGAGAAAAAAATATCTCAATCAAAGGCCAATTTGGACACATTCGGGTTTGCTAATGCAGCTCGCTTGATTTTTTTTGGCTGCATTAATATGTGACTCAAAAATCAAGAAATTTTTGATCGGTTTGACCTGCATAATTTTTGTAAGTCCAAAAATTCAGCAAAATGAATTTTCTGCTATATCTTGAAAACAAGAGCTGATGGCTCCAAACCGAGACCAGTTTTAGGATCTGTGGACAAAACAGGACCACATTGCATCGAATTGGCTTGAAATCACAAAAACGGTCATTTTGTTCCCCTGTGTAATATACAACAAGAATATTCAAGCATGTTCTCAAGCGAAACTATCGAAAATGGAACATGCGGAAATGAGAGAGCCTGACTTTTACGTTTTACTTTTCGGTTTGGATGGCGCTTCCAATTTCTCGGGACATTTAACGAAAAAAATTTTAATTAAATTTTAATTAAGTTTGAGACAAATGCAATTCAAATTACATTAATAAGTTCTAAGTTGATCACTGAATTAAGGAAAATTAACTTAATGAACATTTGGCAACTGTACGAGTGCGTAATTTGTTAATTACTTTTCATTTCACTGACCAACAAGCATAACTTTTTAAACCAAAAAACGCTTTCGTTTTTGTGTTGCGAGAAACTAATCAATTCCGTTTTCTAAAAGTTGCAGTGGAAGTGGAATTGAGAACATGCCTGATTGTTTCAGTATAAGAGTGAACGGCTACCGCACATGCTATCAAAGAAATTTTTAGAAAGAGGTTAATATTAAATCTGAATATGGGTTTTAGCTACCTGGTTTGATATTAGTCAAAGTGGTTGTTAGCCGGCTCAAGGTCGAGGATTGACCTTGACCTCAACACAGGTCGTTAAAGCCATATTCAGATTTTTTAATTTGTAAGAAAAAAATAACTTAAAATGTATAGAACTACGAGTGTTGATGAAAAAAATTTCCTTACAAAATTCGTACAAAAAATATTTTTTTTGCTTTGTTGCAAAAATTCGTTTCGGATCTGCTCGTTATTTTTACAGTATGTTTTTAATAGGGGTAGAAACTACCCTTCATTGCAAAGTCGTGCCTGATCCTTACGTTATTCTATGGTTTGAAGTTATTCGCGAAGTTGGTTTGAAGTTAGATTACGGATGACCTTTAATTCAATAGGTAGAAATCGTTTTAAATGACGTTGAACCGATCACTATGCTGGCCCACCAAGTGTTCGGATAAATGCCCAGATTCCAAAATACCCAGTTTCCTTGATTTCAATTGCTTTGAATCATTTACTACGATTCTACATTTTCTTCGGACGGACAGACGGACGGACGGACAGACGGACATGGCTAAATCGACTAGGCTGTTGATGCTGATCAAGAATATATATACTTTATACGGTCGCAAATGTTTCCTCTTACTTGTTACATAGTTTTGCACAACTTCATGATCCCCCTTTACATTTTTTAATGTGAACAGGCTATAATTAGAAACGCAACGCAATTCAAAAATGAATTATGTAGTTGCGACCGGTGCTGCCCATAATTTTTTGTTTTCCTTATAACTCGCATATCGTTCATCCGATCTTTACCATTCCCTTAAGATAAATAATCCTGATTTCTAAATATGTCCAGAAATTACGTTTTTCCAACTTGCTTGGAAAAATTGAAAGCAAACTTGATCTGCTTGATGAAGTTTTTGTCCCATAAATGTCAAACCGCTATCTATAACCATCTCTGAGATCTGTGCATTCATACGGACAGACGGACATGGCTAGATAGACTCGGCTGTTGGTGCAGATCAAGAATACATATACTTTGTGTACCTTTAGTTCAGAGTATAAAAATGCGTTCTAATGTACCTAAGAGGTTTGGGCTCTGGACTGATATGACAGTCGGGGTAAGAGATTTACATATATATAGATGTACTCACTTTGAAAAATTCGTCGCATATTGGTTGTAAATGAATACTTTTTCATGGAAGGGTCTTGCCAGGCCCTTATTTATCAATCTGAGAAGACTTTCTTTTGAGCGTGGAAATGATGCACGATTGTCTATTTCAAAAGTAGGTATAACGTATGCACAATTTTTAAAACATCTCTCTTTTTTGAAGAAATCGTTAAGTAACGAAGCGCTGTTTATGCTGGGAATAATGTCGATATCAGTAAGAAATACATATTTTGATTGGCATCCTTTACGAGCTAGATTTCGCATGTGATTTTGAGGGTAGGTGTTTCTTTGCCGCCATTGTAGAGTTTTAATCGTGCGAAATTTAAGCAATGTCTTTAGTGTTTTTTCAGGATATCGACAGTCGAATTTTCCATTTACGGAAAATGGCATTGCTAGAATTTTGGGCAGTTTTTCGTAATCACGTGGAATAAGTATATGGAATGTGGCATTTGCTTTAATAGTAGGAAAACAGAGCCGCATGTAGGTTACGAAGTATTGCAAAATTATGAACTCTTCGTTGCTAGCAGAAAATACGGCAACTGAAATAGGTCCAAGCCAGCTAGCCGCAACCTGAGGTAAGGTGTTTAAACGCTCAACAGAACTCTGGGTTGCTAGGCATATTAAAGAAGCTTCGGATGAATATGCATACTGTTCACCAACAACTGCAAAATCTTTAATTTTATACAAAAGCTGATTATCCCAGCGTCCGTATCTAAAGTCAATTCCATCAAATGCCAATAATGCAGTGTTGTTTTCTGTAAAGAAATTATTGAGGACTGAGAACGGTTGTACTAAGGCACGTCCCATTTCCGAATGCTAGGGGCAGATTGCGTTATCTGTAGGCCGTGATGGTGGTTTTGTGTGTCCTTGCGTGTTGCATCCTTTAGGCAAATGTCCGGCTGGTGAATAAACTTTAAGCAGCCAAAGTGTATTTACTGACAGCAATATTAACAAAACTTTCAGTGTACTGCAATTGGATATGTGGTACTGCAATTGAAAATAGGAAAGAACTTTTTAGTTTTTCAATAAATTTAACGATTAAAATATATATAATTTTTATTTTAGGATAATGTCTACCTTTGCAAAAATATTTTTCTATTATTTTTTTTTGCTTAAACAAAGGTTCTATTAAAGTCTGAAAATCGACCTGTAAAAATTTCATCAGACATGTATGTACTTTTGCAAAGCAAACAAGAAAGAAAGTCGGTGTAGCCCAACTGTAATATACTCTGTACCTGTGAAGTGTTGCCCATCACCGTTGCGACCGGTGCTGCCCATAATTATATGTTTTCCTAATAACTCGACTATCGTTCATCCGATCTTTACCATTAAATATGCCCAGATGGAGGGGAGTGTCCAAATTGAAAATAAACTTAATCTGCCTGCAAGTATAAGAAGTTTTGGTCCCATACACGTCGAGCCTGTATCTCTTACGAGGGCGGTCCCAGCCGACCTAACTACTAAAACACAAAAATTTACCTTTTTTTTCAACATAGGATCCTTTTAGGTCGATACACTTTTTCCAGCGATGTTCAATAGCTTCGATACCTTTTTTATAATAAGAACTGTGAAGCTCTTCAAAATAGGCATTAACTTCGGACTCCACCTCTTTATTGTTGCCAAATCTTTTTCCTCCGAGCCATTTTTTCAAGTTTGGAAATAGGTCGTCCAGTTCTGGGACGGCCCTCGTACCGTCACAGACAGACAGACAGACGGACATGGCTATATCGACTCGGCTGTTGATGTTGATCAAGAATACATATACTTAATAGGGTCGGAGATGCTCTGGCTGTTACATGGCTGTTACATACTTTTGCACAAACTTAATATACTCTGTGTACTTTTGGTACAGAGTATAAAAACAAGTAAGAAAGTCAGTCAAGCCCGACTATAATATACTCTGTACCAACGAAAGTCAATGTAGTGCTTCTGTTGCGCTGCTGCAGCGAACTTTGTTTTGTTCATAACTTCGCGGTTCGCTTTATTATTTTCTATCCATCTAAAATGGCTTGACACAGCCATAAAGGGCCAAAGCCGAGCTCCTCTCAATCTCTTGGCTTGTGCGCTTCTAATTTTCGCACAAGAGAAAGGGACCTACAGTTTAAAGCCGAATCCGAACCGCAGTTTAAGATGCTTTTGCATGGCTAATTACTACAAAGCTGGCGCCAACAGCAGTGAGGCTAACCGGGTGTGTAAGTTTATTCAAAGAAAAAACTTTTCGTTAGATGTTCCGAGGCGGGATCGAAGCCACGCCTCTTGCACAGCGGTCGCGCACACTAGCCGCTGAGCCACACCCTGGTGCAATACCTACATATGTCTGCAAAGTACGAACCATCTATCTTCAAAATTGTGGAAGATATGACATTGTTAAAAATAGACTTGATCTGCTTGCAAGTATTGGAAGCATATGTCCCTTACATGTCGAGCCTTTATATCTTACCACCTCTGAGTTCTGATTTTTTATATGGACGAACAGACAGACGGACGGACAGACATAGCTATATTGACTCGGCTGTTAATGCTGATCAAGAATATATATATACTTTATGCGGTCGGAGATGCTTCCTTCTTGCTGTTACATACTTTTGCACAAACTTTATATTCTCGGTGTAACTTTGGTACAGAGTATAAAAACTATTTGAAAAAATTGTTATTTAAATGTAGTATGTCGAAACAAAAACCAAACTTAAAGCCCACTTTTTTTGAACTGTTTCAGGATTCTTGCAGTGGGAAAACAAGTCAAATGAAAGTCACAACTTTCGGGAAAATAATACAATGCGGTTTATTCAATTTATGTCTCGCTATGTCTTCTGACTTATACGAACTTATGCAGACTAATGGCCGACGCTCATACATTCTTGAGTGTGACCAGATTGTTACTTTGTTATTAATGACTTCAAATGCGTTATTTTCAACACGCCCCCTCAAAGAACCAATACAATAAAATTGTTAAATACATTTGATGTCTAGAGCCGATATACATTCATTATGCTAAGCGCTGCTAAGTCCTCTTGTTAATACATCCGCTGGCATCTTCTCTGTTTGCATGTAATCCACTGCTATGTCGTCATCCCGATATTTTTGTTGGATGAAGTGATGACGCACATCTATATGTTTATTGCGTGGATGGAAACCGAATCCCTTGATCAGTTTCTGTGCGCTCTGGGTATCGTTGAAAAACTGAACCAGTTCGCAGTTTTGACCAATACTGTTAAGAAACGTTTTCAAATATAACGCCTCCTTTACTGCTCCTGACATGGCCAAATATTCGGACTCTGTGCTTGATAGAGCCACCGTACGCTGCTTGCGCGCCTCCCAGCTTATAGCTGCGCCTGGATGAAAGCCTGTCCTGAGTAGGATCGCCGATCCATCAGATTTGATCCCCAATCTGCGTCGACCACACCATATAGCTCTTTGCCTGTGTGCCTGAACAGAAGAACAACGTTTTGAGTACCGCTCAGATACCTCAATACGCGTTTTGCTGCCTTCCAATGCTCGATGCTGTAACCAGAGTTGAATTTACTTAAGAAGTTTACAGCATATGCAATGTCTGGTCGAGTGGTAACTGCAATAAACATTAAAGCACCGATTAAATTCTGGAATGGATACCTGCTCATGTCACACACATCTTCTGGACGCTTTAGAGAGCACTTTGCCTCTATAGGTGTAGCAGCTGGCTTGCAGTCATCCATGCCAAATCTTTTCAATACGACTTCGACATATCTCCCTTGTGACATGATGACCTGCCGCTTTGACAAGTCTTGTTCAAATTCGATTCCCAGACAGCTTTTCACAGGACCGATGTCCTTCATCTTAAACGCCTTGCTAAGGTGTGCCTTGGTTTGCCTTAGCCACTTCGGATGATTCGATGCCAACAATAAGTCGTCTACGTAGATGGTGACCAAGAGAATTTTGACCCCTTGCCGCTTTACGAAGAAACTTGGGTCTTGCTTTGTTGACTCCAGTCCGACCCCTTGAAGTTTCTCGGTAAGTTTGATCCTTGCGCCATTGCTTCGCTGCTGCCATATGTTGCGGTTCGCCTGGTTTCTGACTCGAGCCGATCAATGCGCCTGATTCCAGTTTTTGCAAGAGTTCAGAGAAACCTTCAGGAACATCCATATATACCTGATCCTCTAACTCGCCGTTTAAGTAGGCAGTGACGACATCCATCTGATGAATCTGCATATCTGATTCTGCTGCTAGGGCTGTGAGTAACCCTACTGACGTTGATCGTACCACGGGAGAGTATGTCTAGTGAAAATCCTCTCCAGGTCGCTGCGCACAGCCTTTAGCCTCCAGACGAACCTTCTTTTTACCAGTAGCTGTGCCGTCGTCCTTCGTCCGAAAAACCATCTTGTTGCCGATTACTTTTCGATCGCACGGCTTCTCGACAACTTCCCAAGTGCTGTTGATGATATGTCTATATACTCGTCTTTTACTGCCCTGGTCCATTCGTCTGCGTCTCTGGAGCTCTTCGCTTCCTTCAACGTTGTTGGATCGTCTGTTATGGCAGCAAATGCCATTTCGCATTTCTCGAATATGTCTTCAGCTGATGATTCATCGCTCACATCGTCGTTGCAGTCTTCGATCACCTTTTCAGCAGCTGACTGATATACCTTTTGTGGTCTGCCAGGTTGACCAGTCCTTATTAATATCGGACGACCTCTGCCCCGTTTTTGCTGTGGGGCCTGCATATCCTCAGCCTCCTCCTCACTTGATGAACTGTCGTGTTGCAGCGGCTGCTGCCCATTTTTGCTCGAACTGATTTCCACACCATCTCCTTGTTCATCATCGTAAAAGTCTGAATACTCGCTTCTGAAACCTGGAATATTCACAAATTTTACATCGCTGCTTATTATGACATTGCGCCTCTTCGGCGAATACAAATAATATGCTTTTGATGTCGAATAATAGCCAACCAGTACGCATTACTCAGACCTGGACTTGTCCTTATTTTTGGATTTTATGAGTGCGTACGCTTTTGTACCAAAAATACGCATGTATGTTACCGTTGGTATTTTTGATGTCCACTGGTTGTATGGGATTTCGCCTGTCAATGCTTTTGTGGCACATCTGTTTCGGATGAAACATGCCGTATTGACTGCCTCAGCCCACATTGATGGTGGGGCACCTGATTGTCTCATCATGCATCTGGCCATCTCGATGAGTGTGCGATTGTGCCTCTCTGCGATCCCGTTCTGCTGCGGAGTGTACGGCGCTGTCAGCCGACGCCTTATCACATCTGTTTCGGATGAAACATGCCGTATTGACTGCCTCAGCCCACATTGATGGTGGGGCACCTGATTGTCTCATCATGCATCTGGCCATCTCGATGAGTGTGCGATTGTGCCTCTCTGCGATCCCGTTCTGCTGCGGAGTGTACGGAGTGTAAAAGTGAGTGCGGAGTGTAAAAGTGAAATAAAGCCCGCGGGCCTTATTTCACTTTCAAAAATGAAATAACGCCACTAAGAAGTGTGAAATAAAGCCCGCGGGCTTTATTTTACTTTCAGGAGTGAAATAACGCCCACGGGTGATATATTACTTTTTTTCTAAAAACTCATAGAATTTGACTGTCATAAAAAAGTAACTAATTAATTAAAGATCCACTGATTTCTTAAGATGCATCGACCTCCCACTGATCTTCATAGCACAGAGAGAAAAATCCGTTATAAGCGTAACGAAATCATGAATTCTTGTGAACGAAAGTCTGCAATACCGTTTTTTCTTAAACTGGTATTGTGTTGAATTGACAAAATTTTTCTTTAATTTTTCTAGTATAAGATCAATTATTGTGATCAATAGACATGGAACCATTTAGATTATATAGGTCTTTTAAAATTTATGATAAGTAAACCCTAATGGCCATACTACTAATAGTATGTCCTAAACAATTTTTTAAGTTCACTCACTTTAATTCGATCCTGAAAGTGTTGATAGTCAAAGTGACCAGATGACCTTAGTGTGGCAAACTTAATTGAAGGCTATACATTTTTTTCTTTCCCTCAAAAATAACAAAGAATAACAAAGAACGGAGAAAATTGTTAAAGGAATTCTAGTTAGAGATTTAAAACCAACTTTCGAAAGTGCCGGGCTTTATAAATTGATGGAAGATATTCGATATAAGGATGTTTAGTCATCTGTCACCTAGACGAATGAAACTGTTTCGCTCTTGTTTTACTCATCTTTTTTCCTTTTCCTTAAAAAAAACCTGTTTACTTATCATTATCTTCTTAATGACAAAAGTGAAAAAACTCCCGCTTGGCTTTATTTCACTTTTGAAAAGGAGATATCGCCCTGTCCGTCCGTCTTACGCTCTCGTTCAGTTCATTAATATATTCCTTATAGTCACAAAGGAGAAATAATGCCACCAATGAATGAGAAATAACGCCCGCTGGTGTAATTTCACTCTCAAAAGTGAAATAGCGCCCGCGGATATTTTTACTCACTCATTCGTGGCGTTATTTCACTTTTGAAAGGAAATAAAGCCCGCGTGTTATTTCCTTTTGAAAGTGAAATAAAGCCCGCGGGTGTTATTTCACTTCGAAAAGCCTTATTTCAAGCCCCCGATTTCACAGAAGCGGCTGAAGTCGTCAATAAAAGTGACAAAATATTTTCGGCCACCAGTTGACTCAGTACGCATGGGCCCGCAAACGTCGCTGTGAATAATTTCCAGCTGATATCTCGTTCTTTTCTCAGTTGCGCTTTTATAGCTGTTCGCCGTTTGTTTTTCACTGATGCACACCTCGCACTGGGACAGCTTTGCGCCTTCGTTTATTTTTAGTCCGTGTACCTTTCCAGACTTGGCCATGCTCAATAGATCGCTTTTGTTTACATGTCCCATTCAGAAATGCCAAGTATCAATCTCGTGTCATTTCTTATGTTTGTTCTTAGGTTTGCTTGTTGCTGCTCCGCATCCAAACAGTACAAATTTCCATAACGCTTTGCACGGAGCCACACTTTGTTATTGTTTTTTATAACAACAGCATCATTCTTGCGAAAACGCACTTCGTAACCTTTGTCAGTAATTTTGGATACCGACAGTAAGTTTTGGCGTTAGTCAGATATAAAACTTCTTTAAGCGTAATTTCGTTTTCTGGCCCTTTTCCTTTGGCTTTTACCGTAATGTTTATCTCGCCAATTCCCCCCACTTTTGCAGTGTTGTTGTCCGCCAGATGTAGTGTTTTATCGATAGTTGTAATTTTATCGAATACTTTTTCATTCGAGCTCATGTGTGATGTGCACCCACTATCGATACACCACAAGCCGCCTTGCTTTTCGGCGTAATTCGCTTGTTCGCTTATGTTCAAAGATTCTTTCTTTCTCTTGCTTTCGTCCGATTCACTTTTCTCACTCTTTGTGCTGTTCTTCACACTTGCCTTGCAATTCCTAGCCAGATAACCAACTTTATTACACGAATCACATTTTCTGCTTTCCTTTTGCACAGTGGCCTTTTTGTTGTTGGTCTTTTGGCGATTAGCATACATTGCGCTTTGCTCTTCACGATTGCTTTTCGCCTTTTGCGCTTCTGACTCTTCTAGAATTTTCACTCGCAGTACACTGGGACTTCGCAAATCATCTCTTGTCTCCATTGCACAACGAAATGTTTCATAAGAATGTTTCATAAGGTAATAAGAGAATTGCCAACAAATCGTCACCGATCGCCACGCCAATTTCCTTTAATTTGTTCACGGCATCGAAAATTTCGTGGATATGCTGGCGTACATCTCCCTCCTCGTTCATCCGTGACAGCGCAATTTTCTTTAACAGACAGGCTTTTCGCACTGGTCCCTTATATTGAAATTGCTCCTGCAACTTTAGCCAGCAAGCCTTAGATGTGTCCCATCCGTCCAGCAAAGACAACTCCGATGCGCATACCGATAGAATTATATCCGCGCATGCCTTTTCGTCTTGGATGAACCAAAAAGCTCGATCCACCTCTTCCACGGGACTTACCTTTGTGCCCGCTACATACGGCCATAAATCGTTCTTCACAAGTACAGCGCGCATCTTCAATTTCCACGTGTCGTAGTTCTCCGCGTTTAGCGGCTCAATTTTAATGAATGCTCCCGCCATTTTTCACGGCGTTTATTTCTGCACTCCACTTTAATTTGCCTTTATTATTCCGTAATTACTCCTGGGCCCATAACCTGTTAGAGGTTTCAGGATTCTTGCAGTGGGAAAACAAGTCAAATGAAAGTCACGACTTTCGGGAAAATAATACAATGCGGTTTATTCAATTTATGTCTCGCTATGTCTTCTGACTTATACGAACTTATGCAGACTAATGGCCGACGCTTATACATTCTTGAGTGTGACCAGATTGTTACTTTGTTATTAATGACTTCAAATGCGTTATTTTCAACAAACTGGTTACTGAAAATAAATGTACAGGCATATTCTCAATTCCACTTTCACTGCAACTGTTCAGAACCGGAATTAATTCAGTTTCTCGCAACAAAAAATTAAAGCATTTTTCGATTTAAAAAGTTATGCTTCTCGTAGATTGCACTCGTAAATTGGCCAAGTGTACATTAAGCTAATTCTCCATAATTCAGTGATAAATTTAGAACCTTTTTTTGTAATTTAAATTGCATTTAATTGTGGCACGGTTGTAGCTCGCCGATAGCAAGGTGTGTCAGAGATATTATTTGTCGCTTGGCTCTATTATTTGGGTCGCTTGGCTCTTCCATTTGCAAAAATAAGTAGAAATAGTGAGGACTGTAAGTACAATAAATGCTTATTTATTAGTACTTTCTCTCAGCGGGTGGATGTGGCCCTTCCCGTTCGGGCTGTATCGCTTGCGTACGTGGGGGTTTCTGTGCCAGAATCGGGCTGGTAGCCGATCTGGATCGTATGGGTCCTTGCCGCGAAAGCCACCCTAGTGACCCACCCTTGCTTGGTTGGAGCGCATGTGCGTGGTGTCCGCTCTCCTCCGAATGCAGTGCGTAGTTTTTGTGGGATCGGGCCGGGGGTCGACCTGGTTCGCCTTGATGATTTCCGTGGGAGCCACCCCAGTGCCCGGGAGCATTTCCAAGTCTTGCATGGCTGGAACATACGTGCCGGCGTGCCCTGTGGCCGTACCGGATGCAGTGCACCAATCTCGTTTGACCAGGCCAAGGAGACGATTCGTAAACCCCTCTACCTGTAGCTCACCAACCGCGGATTCGGAAACCGCACAGTGGGAGTCGGACTGATTCAGCCGGGAATCCCGTCCAGACACAGATGCAGTTTTGGAAACCGCACATTCAAAGTCGATTCGGAATCCGAGCATTGTCTCTTGGTGGCGAGCGCTTCGAAAACCGCACTACTGGAGTCCGAGGGATGGCGTCAGTGTCGGGTGCAGTGCATCAATCTCGTTATATCAGCCCAGGTAGACGATTCGTAAGCCGCACAACCGGGGCTCGCCCATCGCCGATTCGGAAACCTATCGGTGGGCGTCGGACTGGGCAAGCGTCGGTGCTATTAAACCAGGAATCTCGTCCAGACACAGATTCCGATTCGGAAACCGCACATACGTAGCCAACCAAGTAACTTGGTGTGTCACTTGGATTCGGAAACCGCACAACAGGAGTCCCAGAGTTCAGCTGGTAGTTGGTACTTACTGGTTAATCTGCTGCTTCAAGATGTTGACTCGACCAATGCCGCACACTGAGTGTCTGCCACTTGTCCGTGCGCTGCTTTTATGGGTAGCTGGGCCCAGTCGGTAACGGCAGCGCTGTCGATAGAAACAATCGATAGCCGCCAATCGTCAGCTGTTGGCGATCGATAGCTTTAATGGCGGCCTTTTTTCAGCTGTTGTGTCATCGATAGCTGCGGTCATCTATCTATTAATCTAGTTCTAGGGAATTAAATAATGTACTTCAGGTGACTGAATACTTCTCGGACTAATTGTAATGGTTGACCTCAAGTGGTAATAATAATTATGTTATTAAACACTTAAAAAGTGTATTATAATTTTGACCGGAAGCTTGGAACGCATAGAGAAATCATCTCCGACCACTTAAAGTATATAGATTCTTGATAGGCATGACGAGGTGAGTCGATTAAGCTTTGTCCGACCGTCCGTCTGTCTGTTTCTACGTGAACTAGTCTTTCAGTTTTGAAGCTATCGAGCTGAAACTTATCACAGAGATATCTTTAAGCCGAACACTGCGCATATATCGGAATCGCGAAAATAGGATGGTCACTTTTTTTTTAGTTTTATTATTTAATATCCCAATGACACAAGACATAATGCTTATAAATTAAGTCATTGGTCACAAAAGTTTCAAGTGTATTTAAACTTCGGCACAGACGAAGTTAGCTTTGCTTTCTTGTTTTGAGATAGATTAATGTTGCGAGCTCCTGGGCCTCGCAATGTGTCGAGAAATTGGCAGTGAAACCAAAACGAAATGTTTAGCTTAAATGTCAGACATTCTCATTTCCGAATGTTCAATTTTCGATAGTTTCGTTTAATAATGCCGATTTCGTTTGTCCCGTTGTTTGTTCCGGTTTTCACTTTATTTTACGAATTGCGATTTAAGCCAATTCGTACGATATCAATTTTGAGCGCTCCGAAATTCGCCAGTTTTTGTTATCGATATAGTTTCATTCCCAACTTGTTTTATGTCATTTCACATAACAAAAACAGCTGATGGCTCCAATCGATAGTCATATATCGATATATACCATGGACAAATCGCAAATTGATGTTATTGTGAGCAGTTTTCCCCTTTGTTCAACTTCGAGTGTCTCTAGTAAAAAATTGTTTAATATATACTCTTGATGCGAATTGAGTAGAAGAGTACGTAAGAATAACTTTAAAATGTTAAATAACTAAATAAAAATAGTTCCGTGGGATGTCTCTTTGTACGTCAACCGAGAATTTCTAAAATCGTCCAAAATTTGCGATTTCCGAATGTCGGAGCACCAACTTTTACGATTGGCTGTTAAGCAATTTCATTCAGAATTGAGAACATAAAAACCAAACCCAAACGGAACTGCGTTCGGCTTACTTTTTAAAACGTAGCGCAACTGAGACCTTGTCTGGTAGTAAATATTGACCGATTTATTTAAAACGATATACCATCGCTAAAAACCCAGAAATGTTTGGGGTTGTTTATTGTAAACCTAAGAAGTAAGACTCAAAAAGTAAGACTCAACACGTTACTAAAAAGGACTTTTAAGGGCTTTACACTCAAATTACTAACGAACTAGAATATAAAAATCATTTAGAATCACCAGCAGCCCTTCAATATACTGGAAAAAGTATTATTTTGTTGCCTTGTGTTATTTTAAAGGGTGATTTTTTAAGAGCTATATGAAAGTTTAAAAAAAAAACACATCAAATTCAAATGGTCCATCCGCTTAGTCCAATTTTGGCATACTCTTTCCAACATTTCGGCCGGTATCTCACGAATAAATGCTTCAATGTTGTCTTCCAAAGCGTCAATTGAAGCGGGCTTGTGTGTATAAACATAAGCTTTAACATAGCCCCACAAAAAATAGTCTGAAGCGTTAAATCGCACGATCTAGGCGGCCAATTGACCGGTCGCCTCTCAATAAGTCAATTTTTGCGCGTGCTGTGTGGCATGTGGCACCGTCTTGTTGAAATCACATGTCATGCAAGTCAAGCTCTTGCATTTTGGACAAAAAAAAGATGGATATCATCTCACGGTAGCGCTCACCATTCACAGTTACGTTACGATTTGCATTATCTTTGAAGAAGTACGGTCCAATGATGTCACCAGCCTATAAACCGACAATTCTGCTTATTTACGTACCCATTGAGCCAAAAATGAGCTTCGTCGCTGAACACAATTTTTCAGTAAAAAAGTGGATCTTCGGCCAACTTTCCAAGAGCCCATTCACCAAAAATTCTACGTTGCGGTAGGTCGTTCGGCTTCAATTCTTGCACCAGCTGTATTTTGAAAGGCCTAAAACCTTCCGCAAAATTTTCCACGTTGTTTAGTAACAGAGGCCGAATTGCTGCGAACGGCGACGAATCGATAATTGATGGTCATCATTAACACTGGCCGATACAGCTGCAATATTTTCTTCAGTTCGCACTCTACTTAAGCGTGTTGGTGGTTTAATGTCCAACAATGTAAATTTGGTGCAAAATTTAGTCACAATAGCCCGAATAGCCGCTTCAGTGGGTCGATTAAAGTGACCATAAAATGGAAGAAGCGCGCGATGAACTTTCTTAACAGAGCACGCATTTTGATAATAAAAATCAATAATTTGCAAGCGTTGTTCGTTTGTAAGACGATTCATGGTTAAATTATAGACCAATCTGAAGATGTTTGACAGTGAAACAAAACACGAAACGTGCGTGAATTGTTTAAACCAGTGTTGCCAAAAAGATAATAGCTAAAAAATCACCCTTTAGAATCAAGATAAGGAACGGGGTGTTCCACCCGGGCCCGGACTTCTGAGAGGGGCCCGGATTTTTGGCGAAACCTTAAATAAACTATGTACAACATGAGACAAAATCATGACTATCAAAAGTCGAAAGAAGCGCAATAAGTATAATTTGTTTGTATTTTCTACCTTATAACAAATGATTTAAGCTTCGCGCGCTCATTCAAATCGACAGCCGAAGCGCGCCATAACCATCGGCTGAGCGCAGACCACTCGATCACCAACAGCTGATAGGCGGCAGTCGCTAGAGACTGCAGCAACCCGGCTATAAAAACAACGACTGGTCCGCCTGACACCTCACTTAGTGAGCGGCATCGTTCGAGACAACATCTTTGAGTAGCAGATCTACATGAAATTCTCAAAACAACTTTGAAATTGATTAAGATTAGTACGCAATTTTGATGAAAATTCTTTCTTTTTACGAAAATGCACCAATACAAATCTCCACAGCAAAGCATACAGCCTGAAAACAATGACAAACCACCAGACAAGTTAATGGGAGCAAATCCATCATCAGAAGCAACAGGAGCTCTGGAAGATGATATATGTGGAATGAACGATCATGAAGAAATCCGAAATTCTCCAGAAAAAATGAAGAAAAAATGAAAATGAAGAATGAAGAACTCGGAAACCCTTAAATCGTTTTCGGAAGTTCAAGTACAATCCAATCGAACAGAGCAACAGAACAATTTTGATATTGGCACACTGAAAGATAAGATTTTAAATCTACAACTGACTGAAAATGCCATTCGTTGTGGAAATGTGAAAATTCCAAAAAAATTTCCTTGAGATCGATTGATTCAGCGCTTCCCGATTTCATTGCTATTCAAAAATTTACCAAACGAAGAAAAAGTTGAGCGGAACTGGTTAGTCTGGAGTCGGACTCTTGAAGCATTTTTATACCCTGTTCCCATTAAAAATAGGGATCATGAAGTTGTGTAAAAGTAAGTAACAGTTAGAAGGAAACATTTCCGACCCTATAAATATTCTTGGCCGGGTGGCTCAGCGGCTAGTGTGCGCGACCGCTGTGCAAGAGGTCGTGGGTTCGATCCCGCCTCGGAACATCTAATGAAAAGTTTTTTCTTTGAATAAACTTTACACCCGGCCACACCTCTTTGCTGTTGGCGCCAGCTTTGTAGTAATTAGCCATGAAAAGCTTCTCAAACTGCCGTTCGGATTCGGCGTTAAACTGTAGGTCCCTTTCTCTTGTGCTAAAGCAATTTTACTTTACTTGTATATTCTTGATTAGCATCAACAGCCGTCTGTCCGTCCGTCCTAAGAGAGATAGAGCCACAAATTTTTGCATGTAGGTAGGTGTATACCAAATCCAAATCGAGTTTGTTTAAGTTTCGGAAAACCAACCGTGGAAGAAACTGTACGAGAAGTTACCAGCCCACGGAAATAATCAAGATCATAAGCAATGCAATGTCAAGTGTCGTGCTCTTGAAACCAGACTTGAAAACGACTCTTCAGTTGAAGCATTGTTGTCCACGCAAGTAGCAAACAAGGCGAAGAAATGGAAAGAAATTTTGATAAGAGTTCTGGACAAAATTTTGTCTTTGGGCGAACAAGGCTTGGCTTTAAGGGGAGATAGTAACCTTATCGGAAATCCGAAAAACGGGACCTTTTTGGGAGTTTTGGAGATGATTAGTCACTACGATCCCGTGTTCCGTGATCATTTGCAGAAGGTCAAGGATTTCCAACAAAGCCATCATCGATTGCCAGTTCATTACATGTCCCATGAAATCCAAAATGAATTTATAGAACTGTGTGCCCGACAAGTAGAGGCAGAAATTTTAAAAGAACGAGATGCAAAATATTATGCTTTGATTGTTGAGTCAACGCCTGATTCTTCGCATGTAGAACAATCAACTTTTGTGCTGCGCTTCCTTCGATTTGATGAAAAAGAAAGGACGTTTACAATCATAGAAATATTTCAGACCTTTGCTGATTGTAATACAAAAAAACTGGTCGAGATATCGCGAACCTGATCCGAGAAACGTTGGGCAATAATCGACTGCTGGGGACAAGGATATGACCACGCAAGAAACTTGAGTGGTCAGTACAAAGGGGCGCAAAACATCATTTCTGAAGAAAATGCATACGCTGTCTATTCACCGTGCGCGAATGACTCTGAATGACTCCGAAAAATGTTTTAGCTTTTGGACAATATTCAGCGGAATCGACACCGAATCGGCATTAAACTGTAGGTCCCTTTCTCATGTGCGAAAATTAGAAGCGCACAAACCAAGAGATTGAGAGGAGCTCTGCTTTGGCCCTTTGGGACGGTGTGAAGCCATTTTCCACCAATGAGAGAAACGTCGTCCTTCAAGCAAAAGGAGCTACTATAGACGTTGAAGTTGAAGGCTCTCCTTTCAGATTTGCAGCTCATACGAAATCGATGGAATCTCATTCTGAGTGAATGTAATCTTGTCGCAAGAGGATGAAACATTCTTGAAGCTTTGTCAACAATTCGCAATAGAAAACGTGCAAAAGTATTTTTGGATGATGACGCAAGTCCAGAAATCGACATCGATTCTGAAGAAGAAAAATGAAAGACCAGCACTTTCCACAGCATCATCGATTCGGTCATTGCAGGAATGACGAAAGATTCAAAGCAGTAAAAAATTTGAATGAAGTGTTCTCTTTTTAATGAAAGTTCACCACGTTGGATGAAGATACTCTCCAGACGTCACCCGGAGAATTTACTAAGAAGTACAAAGCTGATGTTTCCGAAAAGTTGAAAGATGAAATCGTCCGCCTCAAACATATATATATAGATCATTTTGAAAAGAACCTTCTCCATTTGGATTGTTCAACGCTTTGTACTCAAAAAACCTTAAGAATCTTTTTCCAAATGCCTGCGTTTCTTTGAGAATTTTTTGTACTCTCCCTGTCACTGTCGTTAGTGGAGAACGCTCCTTCACTGTTTTTTCGCGAGTAAAAAACTTCCACAGATTTTGTTCTACAGAAAGTGTCAACTGGGTCTGGCGATTTTATGTTTGGAGTCCGAGTTAGCAAGGCAGTTGAATTTCAGCGTAATAATCGATTCTGTTGCCTTTGCAAAAGCGCAAAAAATGAATTTAATTGGTCTCTCACTGAGCGGAACACTTTTTCTCGCACGTCATGTGTTTTCTGTTACTTGTGTTCGGTTGAGCAAATCAAACGAGTCGGTCATCCGACAACATCCGACAGCAACTGTTTTGAGCAAGTGCTCACTAAACAACTGTCTTCAAATGAGCAGAACACAATAAGTGTCTGCGAAAAGTGTTTTTTGATTTATTTTTGTTTTGTGCGCTTAGTAGGCTGTATGTACATATGTGTGTATTTTGAATGTACATAGTAAAGGGTGTCTTCTGCCTTTGAGTGCCGAATTTGACCTATTTTTTTTTTTAAATCGTGGAAAAAAAAATGCGAAAAGATTTTCTTAATTTGTTTTTTTGTATTTAGTAGGGCAACTTATTGAGAAAAATACAATATTAAAAAAAAAAAATTATGTGGCGGTTAAGAAGTTCCCGACCTCCAAAGAAGGGTCTATAAAAAAAGCATGCCCAATGTTCACACGATTGTGGGAGTATACTGCGTCTAAAAAAAATGGGAAAACAGGGAAATAGTTGGAGTGAATGCCTTTATCGTGCGAGGGCGGGGGAGTATTCAAGTCCAAACGTTATTATTGGGTAAATATCAATGCAATTGGGTTTGTAAGCTCTAATTGTAGAAAGTCCAATACAATGGCCAGAAGTGGGAGGTTCAAGGTCAGACCACCAAAAATGGCCTGCCGTCTGTGGTGACAATTTTAACAATTGACAAAATAAATTCCTCTTCATTAGCTTTATTCGAAATTTTTCCCTTTTTCGCATTTTTTTTCAAGTCTTTAATGTTGTTGCAGTCCATATCTTTAAGATTTTCTGCATGTTTTGTCGTCAAATGCCGACTCAAATTTGTTATGTGCCTACCAGTCAATTTTAGACCACATATGTTGCAAACTGACTTATTATTTGCAGAGTCAAATTTAAAACAATTATGAACTTTTTGAATGTCTTCACGACCCATTTTTCGAACGATTAAAATTAGTCCAAACGCATTAAACACAGCCTCACTCAGCCTAGTGACGCTCGTTATACAAACACACACACAGCGCAACACACAACCACATATAAATAATCCAAAAACACTTTGGAAGTATGCTCTCGTCAAAAGTGTTTTTGAATGACAGGAGAGAAAGAGGAACGAAACAGTGTCTTTGCTCTGAGAGAAACAGAAATGAACAAAAACAGAACTGAAACTGTCTTTCGCTTTCTTTGTTTCGTTGTGTCCGTAACCTAACTGTTTTTTGTTGACACGCTAAAAGTGTTGAGAGTTTTTTGCGAGCTCTGGTATATTTTCATTATATACATAAACAAAACTCAACATGACTTTCCTTATGTTGAAAAATATTTCTTATTAAATATGGTCCCGTGACCTGTATCCTCCGGGCCCGTATTTCCTCTCGACGCGTCGAGACGAGCCTGTTTGCTTATTACTATACCTTTTAAAACTGTGTACTTTTTTATACTCTACATAGAGTGTATTAAGTTTGTGCAAAAGTATGTAACAGGCAGAAGGAAGAATTTTCGACCCTATAAAGTATATATATTCTATGTAAATCCATTATACAATTTACGCAAAGGAATCTAAATATAGATTAGAATTAGCTTACAAAAGAGCAAGAATCATTCTTGAAGAAAATAAGAGAAAGAATAAAGAAATCTATGATTTAAAAATAAAAGACATACTTTTATCAATAGGTGATAAGGTTTTATTGAAAAATAAAGCAGGTCATAAATTAGATTCTAAATACATAGGCCCGTATAAAGTAGAAAAGATAGAAGATGGAGATAATATAATCATTTCAGACAGTAAGAATAAAAAACAAACAGTTCATAAGGATAGGTTCAAAATTTTTATATCATAATTTCAATTTTATCAAAACCCATGCATGGAGATAAAATATCATTAAAAAAATATATATATTAATACTACATGTTACAATTATATATAAATTTTTATTTTTATTCTCCACTAACACATAACATAGCCGCTCTGCTGTCAGCTTGCTGGCAGCAGAGCTCCTCAACTTAGCATAAGAACACGATAAGCGATTCAATCAAAAAGAAAAATTTAAATAAAAACCACGAGTGCGCACTGCGCCTCGCAAACAAAACCCAAACTGACTTCTATGATTATTGGCTCAAACAAAGAAGACGATAACTTATTAACATTAAATGGATTAATTATACCCTACAACTGGAGCAGCTGGTGTAACAACGGAGCAGCAGTACTCTAAATCCTCAAAATCAATTCTTCGTTTGTTTTGCTAATGCGCTCTCTTTTGCTCTCTTGATTTGTTCAAATCTTCTAATTCGCCTGCCCTTGGCTTCAGTTCAAAGCGTAGCGAATAACAAAAATCAGTCTTGCTTGTAGTGGCCGATTTATAGGGCATTAGCTAAAAGCAAATTGGGTTCTACTACTAAGAATATAAGCTTTTAAAAATAGTAGTAGCCAAATTGAGACCGCCAAACTAAAACATATGGAGGCTGTCTTAGTAAGTTCTCTCATTGAGTAGATAGCTTCTCTCCGAAAGAGAGCTTCCACTCAAAGCAACGTGGTCGTGGCCTCAGATCACGCCAGAATGCAGTTATGCCTTGACGCCAGTCCCCGCCCCTGCTATGTCTAGCCGAAAGAAGAAAAGAGACCATTCGCCCGTGTAAGCTCTGATTGTCGAACTTCTTAAAAGCTCGCCTAGACCTGGATGGGTTAATTAACCTAGTCTCGGCCTTTCACAACTCAGTGCCGTCAAAGACTCCAGCGATTACCAACGTATGAACGTTCGAGGTTAATAAAAATATATTTTAAATATATATATTTTTCTAACCTTTAATTTTTTTTTATCAAGTGGTTGAAATTATAAAAGTTATTGAAATACAGTGGTGTTGCGTGCGGTCCTGGAAATTGCCCTCATTGTGGATATACCATTTAATTTTTCTTGGAAATAAGAGGTATGAGCCATGTGGAAACGTGGAAAAAATTACGTAATGGTAATTTTTCCTTGTTTTATATATATATATAGAAAGGATATCTGGAAGTCAAAGTAAAGTGTGATCAAAAGAGGAATAGAAATCACCATTCCTCCGAGGGATACCGGCCGTGAAGAAAAAAGTGCATCTTTTACGTTCCCTGGGGAAAACTTCAACACGTGTCGGGAAGGGTCTCGGAGCTTCCCAGACCCCCAAACTCTCCAACCTAATACCAGCAAGTTTCGAGACCACTGCCTAAGAAGATCGAGATCAGCGAACAACTCAACTCAAATGCTCTGCTAGATGCAATAGTTGCCTAGAGCACAATTTTTGTTATACAAATTTTTTTGTTGTTGCCAAGCCACCCAACAATGATTAGTAGCCTTTGACTTGGCAGCCGGGCGTAAATTTTTCAGTCATACATGAATCTAATATTCTGCATCTAATGGCCAAAATACCTGTGCCGTCGGACAGGCCCTAACTAGAGCTTATTTTATTTTTTTTTTTTGCTACGGGAGCTCAACAGCTGATGTGGAATTTCAAGTTCAAGGTTACTGCACAGATGACCATGTTCTCTCGTTTCAATGATAATTACCATTGTCCCAAAGCCCATGATAGCAGTGCTTCTAAAACTGTGTTTGTTTACATTCCTCATAATTGAGTAAAAATTAGTTTTTTTTGAAAGAGTTATAAAAAATGAAATTGTTTGGAAAAATATGAATATGTTTATATATAATTAAAACCCAGTTAGTAAGGATACAAGTTATTTGTTAAGTGATCGAACTCGTATTGGTAAGGTATAAAATGAAGTTCTAATCATATTTTCTTTATTTGACATGTATATACTTATAATGTTTTGGTTCCCACAGCTACCAGCAACTCGTCATCATTGAGCTCAAGGATTACGGAGTGAGTAAAAGGTTATGAACAAACTAAAATTGAGTTATTATTATTTTTTTTGGAAAAGTTGCTATATATACATGTCAATCGTAAAATTATATTTAAATGAACCGAAACTAAGGTTTTACCCAAATCTTACCAATACCAAGCTCTTCTCCTCTTTTTTTTATATTATTATTCTATAAATATATATCTAAACGCCATATACCTTATTTGTAAGCCTACACCCATAAAAATTACATTTAGCTAATTGTTCGAAACATGATTTATGGAAATGAAGAATTTAGTATTATTAAAGCAGTATTGTGAATTTTAAACATGAACTAAGTGACTTCTAATTCGTCCTGAGTAAAGCCTGTTGGGATTTAGGGAGGGTAATATGAACACGTATTAAAAATAAAAAGGGGCCAATACAACTTTCAGTTGTATGGCCTAGGTAGGGTGGGTCGAGAAAGGGGAAAAGCAACATCTAAATCCCCTGAATCTGATGGATTCTTATAGTGACTATATATAGATCAACCATTTCGGAAGTTCTGTTTTTCTTGAAATTATTTATTTTTCTTCATTAGAATGTCCCCTTCGGACTTTATGTGCACCTAAAAATCATTATGAATGTGTGTGTATGGCACAACAGGAAGAGTAGAAAGAACCCCGACAATCCGGCGAGCTAGCTAAGAGCACAGCTAGAGGTGCACCTGTCGAAATTCCGCCATAGTGTGTTATTATTATTACTGTCACCTTTTAAAACCAATTGTACCTGGCAATAACATCTAGCACAGGAAACCAACATTAAACACCCACACCCTGCACATTACATAATTGGCGCCCAACACGTGGGACCAGACTGGTTTAAAGGATTATATCCCCACAACAAGCTCTTTCAAATCCATCCAATACAATAGTATTTATTAAGTCTTAATGATCGAAGTTGATTAACTACCGTCAGAGCTGCTGATGTACCTACGGAAACTATAACGCAATTCGACTATTTGGATTGGTTGACCTAGTTATATCACGTCAGTTGGTTGAGGTAGCAAGATATCATAAGGAGATCTGGTTTGCTTATATTTCTCACATTTTACCGCAGTTGTAGTCTTTATCTGGGAATATGCGATTATACTTAGATTAGTTTGGGTTTCGACCCGGGTATATCTGCGACGATAGGAAATAGAATGATGATATTAATTAAGCGAACTAAGTGTTACAAACGACAGTTGAACCAGGATTGGGGAAAGAATTTTCAATCTAAATTTTGCGAACTACGATTTCTATTTATATCTCTAAGTAGATCGTCCAATATTTAATTTGAGAGAATTCCTAAATTCACGTTTCATTGTTCAAAAAAGTTATATTAGAAATATTACCAGGTATGTCGAATTATCAATCTTCTAGATTTTGAAATTTGGAATTGAACGACTATCCGGCCAATGTTCTTCAGTAACTCGCAATAGAACCACTAAAACCCAA